>JBAMNC010001569.1:15000-457500 GCA_037902135.1 Cetoscarus ocellatus
AGATATTGAAAGGAAACGGAAAAAGGGTGTTACTTGTTATAGTGGTCAAAAGGCAGGAAATAACGTAAAATGTCTCACTTCTCTTCGCAAAGCATGCATGCTGTAGTCTGCTATTTCAGGAAATACCAGCAGCATGTGAAGAAACACTTAAAGTGTCACAGAGATGACCAAAGCTTGATGATCAGAGCATCTGATTAGGGAGTCCTAAGGACACATATAAGGAGATAAAAATGCTTATTCTGAAAATGATTTAAAAAAAAAAAAAAAAAAGTATTTTACCAGGCTACAAAGCACAGTGATGGTCTGCTTGGCTTCTTATGCCTCCCAAATTTAATAAGCTCTAGTCAAGTCAGAGTGGGCATTTGTGCAAAATCTGACAGAAATCCATCCAGGAATTCTAGATGAATCAAGTTCACTCACAAAAACATTTGTTTTCTGTTTTTTTATTTTTTTATTTTTTTATTTATTTGGAATTTGCGTTATTGAACAAACAAATACTGATGTTGGAAATTTTGACCTTGACCTCTGGCCCATGGACTTAAAATTTTTAAAAACAGTTGTTTTTTAAGACAAAGTTAAAACTTGTGCAAACTAAGCAGATGATGATCAAGGGGCTCCATCACCTTGATCTTTGACCTGTGAAAAAGTCAAGGGCAGTCCCTTGACTTTTTGACCCTTGAAGAACTTACCTCTTAGTGTTTGTGTGACATCACATTCACAAAAAGTATTCACAAAGTAAAAGTAAAGCTCTGTGACTTTGACCTTAAAAGTCTTATGTTATTGTCCTTTTGTCCTTTAATCAAAGTGGATATTTGTGCAAAATTTCACAGGAATCCCTTCCAGTGTTCTTGAGATATTGTGTTCACAATGACCTTGAGCTTTCACAAATGACCTCCAGAATAGTAATCAGTTCGTCCTTGACTCGAAAGGAACTTGTGGTCAATGTTTGAAGAAAACCTCTTGAAGGCTTTTCGAGAAATGTTGTTGATCAGGCCTTGAACATAATGTCTCTGGCCTAAGCTGTACCTGGCACAGAGGCATGAAAAGGATGTCTGAAAAGTTTTAGGGAGAAACTCAGGAGGGTTTTTGTCTGGTCCAGCTTCAGGAACCAATACCTCCTTAAAGAAACATTCAGACCTAAATTTTTGAAAAACTTCTATCACTCAAATTTGTTTCATGAAAAATTCCCTTGGATGGTATAAAGTGTATTACTGCAGTATTAGACTGGTCAATACAAATACATTCATAAAGAGTAGCTTCACAAAGGCTCTAAGAGGGCATGCTTCATATATTTCATTTTGTTCTGTTAACATGTACATTTTGTGTTTTGTTTTTTTTCCAGAGGATCTGAGGAATTTGACTATTATTGGAAAATCAACTTCATCAAAAATTCTTTCAAAAATCTTTCCAGGTATACCTTTGTAAACCAAATTTGCTCCACACTCCAACAGTTTATATTAGTACACTGCACCAAAAAATCAAGTATTTTATATTCAAAACATCATTTGAATTTTAAATATTGTTATGTTTTTCTTTTATAGTAAGGGTGGGGAGTCAATGAATGGAATTATATTTTATAGTAAATCACTGTTGCAGCTCACCTGCAGTATATCTGGGGTCCACCAGGAAGCAAGTTCACTGTGATGGTTCCACACACACAAGACCTCACAGGAACTTGTACGATCAACAGTTCTTTTAAAAAAAAATACAGAGGAGTATTGTCATCATCTCATTCTGCTGTATTTTCTTTTGCAGTGAAAATATAAATTTAGAACAGAGAATTGGTTATGATCCTGGCATTTAGGTGCACTATAGTTAGGTTTGTACTATTTGCCATGTTGGTAAGCTGTAAAAGTATGCAGTGATCAGTTGGTAACAGATCCCTTCCTGTTCTCATCGACTGTCATGGGCATTTTGTTGGAGGCAGCCCAGCCACGGATATGAAACATGTTTAATTTGATATTGAGGAGGCTTGGTCCTGTGTGGCAGTAAAAAAAACTGTATTGAAACCACACGTCTTAGGACAAGTTGGGCAAGTATTCTTGTAAGCAGCATCACATAATACTTACCTCCAGTGGGGATCCCCAGTGTGTTACTGTGTGTTACTCCCCTGGGGATGCCTCCTGTAGCTGCGATCGGCACGGACTTTAGTAGTGATCGATTTAGTTTCCTTTGTGATTAATTTCATTTTCTTTAATCAATTTTGTTGGGGTTTATTAGTGACTAATTTTATCTCCCTTACGATAAGTTTCTTTGGGGTTGACTTGTGATTTCTTTCCTGTTTGGGCTTAATTAATTGTTTATGTATTTACGTTAGGGGGTTTAGTGGTTTAGGTTTTGGTATTTAAGTATATTCGTTCATTTTGAAGTGGTTCATTGTTTTTGTCCCTTCTTTTTGGGTGGTTTGGGGTATAATTAGATTTTTGTTATTTTGCTTTAATTATTGGTTAGGGGGATTTGTTACTCCCTTTAATTGATATTAATTTGATTAGGTTGGGTGTAGCGGGATATTCCTCCTTCTTTGAGCCATTTGAGTTTGTACTGTTGTGTTCAATTTCCTCTTCTAATTTCGTTTCTTGTCCTTTCAGAGCTGGGAGCCACGAGTGGAGAAGTGGTGTTTAGGGTGGTGGTGTCCCCCTCCTTGATGTGCTGGGTTCCTGGTTTGGGCTCCCCCTTCCACGTCCGTGCGAGTGAGTGTGTCTGCCACGAGCGTCTGGGGTGATTTTTGTCAATTTTTGGTTCCGTTGGGACACCCCTCTCCCCCATCAGCCCCTCTTCACCCCTGGTACGCCCCCGTCTCTGATTGGTCCCCTTAATTTTCCCCCATTCCCTTTTTTTTTAAACTGGGTTTTAATAAAGTTTACCTTTTTGTTGTTTAATAAAGATTACCTTTTTGTTTATACTGGAACCACGTCTCTGGCTTGTTCAATAACGGACCTGTGTCCTTCTGGTTAAGGTGTGATTCTTTGGGTGCAATTCCCAAGGTGGCATTGTCAGGCATCAACCTTTGATGGCTAAAATTATTTGAAGGGGATTGAGGTCCAAGCCCTCAGCTCAGGGTACCACACATACCCTTCCCCTCCTCCAGACTGCGTTGCCACACAAAGTTCCTGTCATACAAGATGATTGACGGCACCCTTATAGAAGCCTTATTTTTTGATCATGGCAACATTTCATAGTGAATGAGTCTCTCAGTGTAAAATGCATCAGGGTGAGATTTGTCACCAGAAGGCACAATTTGAGCTGGCTACACATAAGACATATTTAAGCCTAAATTTGGATCTAATTTGCACCTCTCTGTGATCAGGAGTAAGTGATCTTCATATAAAGGAAATACCTCTAAGAAGATGTACTGATTAATCAATCTTTGTATAGTGCCAAGTCATAACAAATGCTATCACAAGTCATTTAACAAAAAAGGGTATAAGCCACATGCTTCATTTATTTAATATCATCACTAATCTTTTTTTTTAAACAACATTTTAACATTAATTTTATCGCTGTCAACTGCAAACTTAACTTTAAGGATTTCTTGCACATATAATCAGCTTAAATCTCACCTGATGAATAATAAGAAAGATGCTTTCCATGATCCTTTTAAAATTTGCTTCTTTGGACGGCATCTCATATGACCCTTCTGTGTTTGACTCACTCTTTGGGAACCACTGATTTAGAGGCATTTCTGATCATCCCAGTCATCTCGGCTTCAATCAAGGACTTCAAAGTAGGTTTACCTTAAAACTGTTTGATGATACGTGTATTTCTTTAAAATGGGTGCTACCACAGGGAAACAATCTCACGTTCCTGTTTTTCTAGCATGTATGGCTAAGTTTGGGTAATTAATGGAGATGAGAACTTCGACAAATTTACAGACTTATTGATGACTGTAAGAAAATTGGCCTTTGCTGCATTGTTTAAAAAAGATAAAAAGATTACTTGATGCTAACCTTAAATACCAAACAAAGTGTTTCACATTTGAGATATAGTTTTCGCATCCATAGAAGTGATTGAGAAAGACAACATCTCTCAAGAAATACTGGAAGGTGACGGAAATGATGTTTTGTCCATCAACTTCATCAAGGGTCAGTAAGAGGCTTTCAGGCACTTCTCACTCTCAGTGCAGGTAAAACACACTATTAACTTCTTCTTTGTCCTTAAAAGGACACTGGTAAGCCTGACATTATCCAACAGCGAACAATTGTTTCAGCTTGATGATCGGAAGCTTTGCAAGTTGGATCTGCCTGCTGACAGATATGGAATCTGGCTGCTTTGCAAGGTTACCAATACCTACATGCATTTTGGTAAATGACTCTAATCTCTGCTCTTGTCCCTGGTAACAGATAAGCAGCTTTACATGTTTCTTGCTATCATGTCAATGGTGTGTTGAGTAAAGCTGGTTACACACTGGTCCAGTGCTCCCCAAAGTGTAGGCTAATGGCCCTCAGGCCCCAAGAGTACTGCACAATTAAGAGGACATTTACAATGAATAAAACCAAATGTATAACTAAACATACTGAGTCAAAGCATACTTAAGTCTACAAAAGGCTGAACAAGACAATTTATAAATCTAAATCTAAAATCCTATTTTTAAACCCGTAGGACACCACAGCACACATCAGATGACTCAGTCAGACTGTGAGACAACACCTGCTGTTGTGTAGCATCTTCTCAGCTCCTCTAGATTATACTTCAGCTCCAATTTTAGTGAAAGTGGTTTTAATTCAATGCATGTCTTATTTTTGAAGATGCTGCATCTCTTTGTGGTTAAGTTATGAAATTTTTGGAACACCATTTCTTCACATGGTAATTTGCCAACAGTACCTAAGCCGTCGAGCCATCACGGGCAGCGTATTGACACAGATAGAAGTTTTCTGGCTCGGAGGACGGCTCGTTTAGTGGAAAACGGGGTGGTGGCTCACAGTCTTCATGACAGTGATTAAAAAGAGGGGTTAGGTTTGTAACTACGGTGTTTCATTGATGAATTATTGACCTGGAAACTCTGAATCTGTGAATATCTTTCTAACTTGGTGGGAGACAGACGTGAGTCGAAACCTGCCGTTTGCGGCTGAGTTTGTTGCCGTTCGAGGGCAGCTGCGGCCTCCCTCAGCAGCTCTGGCATAGATGTGGACATGGTGGTGAGATTTCCGCTGTTTCTGAAAACATGAATCACAGTCCGACGCAAACACAACCTTCACACTCCGATCTGTCTTCTCCCCTAAAGTATACAGCACAGTCTGAAGAGGAACAGTGGCCAGTGATGTCACTCTCCTCCCACTTGGGATTGCCAATTCAGATTGAATTATGGACCACTTTTTGCGGGGCGGGCATGAAAACGAAAAAGCAATGTCCCCTTTGTTTTCTTATTAGTTGTGTCATAAAATGTGCAGCCTAAAGAAGAAAATGAAAATGCAGTTTGGATGATTTAGTATTGAGTCAAAAAATAGTAGCCAAAACTTTTAAATGAAAAAGCATTACGGCTAATGCTTTTTAATTTTCAAATTTGACAATTCAGATTGAATTTTGATAACTATTTGCTGGGGCATCTCTTCAAAATTAAATCTTAAACGTCTTTTGCTTTTTCATTTTTATTAAGTCACGGAATGAGCAGTCTTGAACAAGAAAATGAAAATGCAGTTTGGGTAATTTATTATTATTTTTATTTATGAGTCAAAAAATGCAGCTTTATTCTTAAAATAAAAAAGCATTTCTTTTAATCCATTTTAATTTGGATTCTGATCCTTATTCGCTTCCATAGGGAGCCACTGGTGGGAGTGAAAGAGTCACATGCGGCTCCAGAGCCATGGGTTGCCAACCCCTGTTCGAGTGATATATTACCTGTAGCTAACGTTAAGCCCATGTCAACAGAGCTAATGGCTAACTAAAATATAGGCTACCAGAAAATATTGAAATTACTGAAACCATCACTCACCAAATTCAGTCAGGCAACTAACGTTTATGGCAAGCCCTTTTAACATTTAATGGCTAAACTAGATATCCATTGCTGATACCTCTAATTAAGTTCTTCTGAGTCAAAAATAGCTTTTCAGATATCCACAACGTCTTTCTTCCTATCCACAATTGTCATGTCAGATATCCACAAAGACATTCTTCCTAGGACAAATGACATTTCTTTTGCCGTTCATGTGTATGGGGTTTCTCATTACAGATATCTCCAATTCATTTGCAGATATCTACAAAATGAATTACAGATATCTGCAACTTAATTACAACTAGTAGTTATTCCAGTTTCAGATATCTACAATTTCATTCTGACTAGTCACAATTCCAGTTAGAGATATCTTCAATCCCTCTCAGTTACAGATATCTACATGTCCCATTTTAGATATCTTTAATGAAGTTTTAACTAGTCAGAATGTTATTGTAGATATCTCAAACTGAAATTACAGATAGTCATAATTTGATTGTAGATATCTATAATCAAGATATGGATATCTTTAAATGAATTTCGATCAGAGATATCTAAAACTAGAGATATCTGTAATTACAACTCTGTCTAGTCAGAATGTAATTACAGATATCTTCAGTCACAGTTTTGACTAGGCAAAATGACGTTGCATTGATGTTTTTCCCACCTCCCTGGAGCCGTAGACGGAGGTGGGAAAAACAACAGTGTCAGTGACAAACAAGAGTTTGCATTATGAGAAATTCAAAAATGTTTTAATAAATTGTTTTGAAAGCTTGCATCAGGCTTGCAAAAATGGAAATTTGGCCATTACATGTTAAAAGGGCTTGCCATAAACATTAGCTATATTCCACTATCCAAATCAGCGAGGCTTCTTCTTTTCAGCTTCCGAATGCTTTGGTCTGCACGAGTGAACTGCTTGTACACTTCACAAGCCCATCAGGTAGCAGTATATTTCCAGGCTCTCGCGCTTGTAGAGTGAATGTTTTTATGGGATTCAGGGCTCCCTTCAGGCGCGTGCACATGTTTGCAGTTCACTGATAATCTCTGATATTCCTGCATGTCCTGGCCATACCCCCCCCCCCCCCCCCCCCCAAAAAAAAAAAAAAAAAAGGTTCTCATTGGATCTGCACGATTCACGTAGGTCACCTATCTTGGTTTCAAAATGGCCAATTTTGCCAAAAGGTGAGTGATTTTCATGCCTGATGTACAATCCAAAAAAGACACTATGATTGGCTCTTTTCCATGTATTTCAATGTGGAAAAATTTTCCTGTGGTTTTAACTATAAATTCTGACTATAGACTTCTCTTTAAATCCTCAGAGAAATATACAATGTTGTTTTTACCTTTTTAAGAAAGGGCGAAGAATAGAACATGAATAATTATGAATGTTAGTTTTTGATGTAGATACTTATGTTTATTAAAAGGGCAATTAAACATAACTGGTTTCTGTGTTAATGTTAAGGAATTGCTTCATAACACACTCATGGAGAATGGAGACTACATCCTCTAAGTTTTTTAGCGACTAAGTGAGTGGTGGGACTTCGTGTTCCCTGCAGTGTTAAAACTGCAGGGAACACAATAGAAAGAAATCGAGGACCATTTGTTTAGCATAAACACAACTCTTGTGTAAACAGAAGTGATGTCACACAATGTTATCACATTGTGAAGAAAAACTGGTGTACAGTGATACATTCGTGTACAACAGGCCAAAAACACAGAAAATATTGTTTTAAAAAACATTTCACTGAGGACATGACCTCAGTCCCCTAATTTATTCAAGCCATAAAGTCTTTATAAAATACATTTAAATATTCCTCAAGAGTCTCTTCTATATTGTGTCTTTTTCATATTCTGTTGGACATGATCCTTGTGTTAAGTCTCCTGAAAAATGACCTGCTTTTCAACAGTTTCAGTTTCTTCTTCCACTCATTGTTCTCTTTGTGGTATACACCATCCCAGCTGTCCTCCTCCTCGTCTCCCACCCATGGTCCCCAAGCACCTCCATTCAGGGTGGGGTCAGCCCGGAGATCCTCTGAGGGGTACCTCACACTCACCGCAGTGCGGTTGTAGAACACCAACCTTGCTAGCAGCTCTTTCACGACATCTGGCCTCTGCTCAGAGAGGTCTAAACGCTCATAGGGGTCTCCAGAGATGTTGAAAAGCCACACAGACTTTCTGGGCATCGTGTGACGCTCCAGGTTCCACCAGCTTCCTGGAAAACCTGGAAGCATCTGTGGAGGTGTCCAGTCTCCGTAGCCAGGGTCTCCTGTTAGGAGTTTCCAGTCTCCAGCTCGTATTGAAGCCTGTACGGCTGTGTTCCAAATCCCATATCCTTTTTGAAGAGATCCACTGCGTGCATGGTTATACAGAGGATCAATATTATGGAGGATCTCCAACCTTGGTGACTCCTTCCCCTCACTGATGGTTTCCCAGACATCATGTCCATCCAGCCCCTCCATCAGGGAAGCATTGCCACCTGCTAATCCCACCAGTGTTGGGTACCAGTCAGTGATGTGAATCAGGGCCTTACTCACCCTCCTCTTTTTCCTCAGCAGAGGACTGTGGACAAAACCCAATCCGCGTACACCACCCTCCCAGTAGGTGCCTTTACGTCCTCTGAGTGGCCAGTTACTTCCACCAGACAGAGGCTGACCTCCGTTATCCGTGGAGAAGATGATGACACTGTTCTGGTAGTATCCATACTTGCGGAGAGCATATGTTATGTTCCGAACTGCTTCGTCCACAGCTGACACCATAGCTGCATATTTCCTGCGTGCCACATTTTCCAGCCCACGGTATGGGTAGATGTACTCACGTGGAGACTGCAGTGGAGTGTGAACAGCTTGATAGGAGAGGAAGATAAACAATGGCTGGGACTGAGGATCGTGGGATGCCAGGATCTTGCGGACTCTATGTGTGTACAGATGGGTGGAATATTTACCCCTCTGACCCCAGGCAATAGATTCCCCCTCATGCAGGTCGTAGCCGCACCGGCCCGGGCCATCACAGGACTCATATGTGTAGTAGTTCACACTGCCAGTTAAGGAGCCAAAGTAGGTATCAAAGCCACGTCGGGTAGGCAGGCACTCCTTCTTGTAGAAGCCCAGGTGCCACTTACCAACCATGTGGGTGGAGTAGCCAAGCTCCTGCAGTCTCTGAGGGAGGGTGATCTGGTCAAAGGGCAGGCAGCTAGGCTGGCGAGGCCGAATGATAGAGTGTTGCAGGCCAGTGTGGATTTGGTACCTGCAGAGATGTGGATTTGAAATACTTTATCAAGGCAAATCTTTACTGTTAAATGAGATTTGAAGGAAAAAAGGTTCAAAAGAGGGAGGTTGTTTTCTATTATCACCGCAGTAACTTGAGCTGAGACAATTTGTTTCATTTGAAATCAATAAAAGTGAGATGGGGAAATATTGTTTTTAATATTCAAAACCTGACAAATGACAAATGATATAAAGGTTTATATCATGAATATTATTCAGTGTAATATTCTGTAAATACTGCTGTTTATTTTATTCTATCTCTTAATAGCCTGAACAGCAATAAGGAAAATGTTATTTAAAGTTTCTGTAGTTATATGTGGGGTTGTATAAGATACATGTGAGTATATATTTGTTTTTCTGTACAGGTGTATATATATTTTTTCTATTAAGTGTATATATTTTTTTCTACTAGGTGCATACATATTTTTCTTCTATTCTATTAGGTGTATATATATTTTTTTCTATTATTTATGTTTAGATCTGCTGTTGTTTATTCCGTGAGCGACACCACCTGCCGAAACCAAATTCCTAGCATGTCCCAAAAAAACAGCATCTAGTGGCTGTACACTGTAATGGACATGTCATTGCTCCATATGATTTCATTTGCAAGTGTTTTCTGACTACCTAAGCACACCACAAAGCCTACATATCCTTCCACCTCAATAACAAACTTGAGGTCTCAGCTGACCTGAAGCCATGGTTCCATGTCTGTGGAGACTTCGACTGCCCTGATCGGGTACATGCTGCAATTAGCACAACAGCGAAGATGTCTAGTGTCAAGATGAAACTCCTCTGCACTCAAGTGTTAAAAGATCTGCTTGGAGAGGGCACTGATTGTGACAAGATAACAAAGTTTTGAGCAGATGCATTGTTTGAGAGTGGAAACATCAAAGCCAGTGGCAGTGCTCAGCTTCATTTTTTCCAGTGCAGCATGATGTTGACAGAGAATCTCTTTCCAGTGAGCTGCAGCAGCTCAGTTTCCCCAAAAAACACACAACCAGTCATATGAAGACAAACACTCTGCCCTCAAGAGAAGCTAAGAGAGATGAGCCTGTTTCCTGTCATGTGGACTACACTCTGAGCTCCAGTGAGCTGAGGGAGGTGAATGCACCAATAATTCAGCTTAAACTTCAGCGTCAAGCTTTACCATCCAAGAGAGATAAACCAAACCTTCTTTTATGATAAGCTTTACAAATCACAAGGAGGATACTCACAGGAAGAATTGGATAATTATCTCATGAAAATCAAGTAACCTGAAGTTTCTGCTCAAGACCAACTTTATTTAAATGCACCATTCACAGAAACAGAAATCTTGGCTATACTATTAATTCAATGCCATTAAATAAAAGTCCAGGACCAGACGGTTTTTCAGTTGAGTTTTATAAAGAATTCTGGCCTGAGATTCAACCAATCTTCATGGCAATGGTGAATAATTTTTGTCAGAAAAAAATCTCCCTCAAACAATGAACTTGGCCCACATTAGTGTTCTATATAAAAGTGGCAAAGAGCTCCTGCAGTGTTCATCATACAGACCTATAAGTCTATTGGATCTTGATTACAATATTATTACGAAACTTCTAGCAAGAAGGCTGGAGTCTATCTAACCTAAATTGATCAATCCAGACCAGTCAGGTTTTTATAAAGGGGAGACAAGATTCATTTGGAACAGTAAAAAACCCCGGATCAGTTTAATGACTCTCATGAAACCAGAATCTATGGGAGGTCTTGGTCTCCTTAACCTTCAATATTATTTTCTGGCAGCCCAGTTAAAGAACCTAATATCATGGTCAATGGAGAGACAGGTGTCCCTATGGGTGCAGATGGAAGCAAAATTATTTGAACCTCTGCCTCTTACCTCCCTCATGTTTATAAATAATTTTGAAAAGATAAAAAAAAAAAACATGGTTAAATGTTTTTCTGTTTCCAATACACTGCAAACTTGGAAAGCTTGCAGGAAAAAATGTAGAATCACTTCCTGTACCTCTATTCACTCTCCTGTTTATCAAAATCCAGACTTGAACATCCAAACTATGACTAACATAGGTGAATGGACAATTTTTGGTGTTAAACAATTTCAAGACTTACTAAATCTGAACATGCAGTTAAAATCATTTGCTGATCTAAGATCAGAATATAACATTCCTAACAAAGATTTTTTAAAATATTTACAAATACAGAGCGTCATCCACTCACTTAATAAAGCAAAAAAATTACAGCTTGGGTTATCTGAACTTGAAGACACTATATTATCTTTAAACACAATAAAAGAAGATTAGCGAGACTTACAATTTATTATTGAAAGATGGTCAATCTTCTATTCAGTTGTTAAAAACGAAATGGGAGAAGGACTCAGGGAGGACCTTAGAAGACAATGCTTGGTTAAAAATATGTGAAAGAATACATTTTCCATTCACCAGTAACAAAATAAAGGAAGCTAATTATAAATTCATCCACAAACTTTATTTAACCCCTTTAAAAATGAATTAAATTTCAAGGGATGTGTCATCAAAATGTCCTAGATGTAAAAAGATGGAGGGGACATTCATGCATATGTTTTGGGAATGTGATCTCTGAAAAAAAATTACTGGAACTCAATACAATCCTTTACACAATCTGTTCTGAATATAAAATTTGATTTAAGCAGTAGTTTATATTTGCTAATACATATAGTTTACAATTGGATAACAAAAATGCAGAATATCAATTTTGATTACATTTTTTGCAAAGAAATGCATACTTTTATTTTGGAAGGATGATTCTCCTGCATCTTTAAAAATCTTCCTTGATCAACTTTCAGCTTTTTTACCTTTGGAGAGACTGACCCTGGAAAAATATAATCGCAGCCACCTTTTTCATGAATTTGGTCTCTTCTACTGTCTGGCTTGGAGAACCTCGCCAAAAGGGATCAAGCACAAGGACTGGTCTTGCCTATTATTTTCCTGACACATTTTTAAACCCTTACATAAATGTGTGTTATATGTATGAATTTGTAAGATGAAGGAATATATGTAATCTGCATGTAACTAGGTACAAGATACATGTGCATACTTTATAGACATTAACAATGTAATTTGTTGCTGCCCGATTGTTATTGTTATTTATTTATTTATCATATTAGAATTTTTTTTCTCTCTTCTTTCTCTTCTATTTTTTCTTTGTATGGCCTATTAGTACTGAGACTGTATCAGCAAGATTTTTCTTTTGTGAAATAAAAACACACACACACACACAACAAAACCTTCAGCATCAAGGAGCACAGTCAGGCTCATCAGAAATGACTGTTGTTTCTGTTTCTGCTGACAAGATCAGAGCTCTGTAGGCCCAGGCCATGAAGAATGCACTACAATAAAGAGCGATGAACAACTCAGACCAATGGACACAAATGACTGCATAGGCTCACTAAAGTGCCATACTTAGAGCTTGTACAGTGAATACTGTATGAATCTTTTAAATGCTGTGAGTGGTTCATTTCTTTTTAGGGGTGTTGCTGGTGCAGTCTGATTGTGCGCTTGGTAGGCATTTGGAAGGTTGCAGATTCAAGCCCAGCTCCAGCTGTCACATGGTGATGTGTCTTAGAGCAAGACACTTAACCCCAAGTTTCTCCCCCTGCTGCATCAGTGGCGTGTAAATGGGTACGAAAGAGCATGAATGTGTTAGCTGATACTGATGGACAACTGACATAGAAACTCTAACCATTAGTGAGTGAATCTGAGAGTGAATGGGTAGATGTGACCTGTGGTGTAAAGCTGCTTTAAGTAGTCAAAGACTAGAAAAACTGCTGTATAAGCTCAAGTCCATTTAACATTTTTATCAAGTCCATTTTAATTTTACTGTGAACAATGTTTATTAAATCCTGAATTCTGAGATCACTGCATACCAGTTAAATGCTGTGTCATGGATCAAATTTTAGTGGCTCATACAGAAACTTCTTGTATTGAAGCAAAGTGCTGTATTAAATGTAAATGTAAATGTAAATGTTCTTTATTTATACAGCCCTTTACAAAAACCCTTCTGGTGAACCAAAGTGCTTTACAATAGATAGTAAATAAAACTGAATAAATAACAACAATAAAAACAATAAAAACAATAAAAGCAATAATCATAATAATAATCATAATAATAATAATAATAATAATAATAATAATAATAATAATAAAGCATATTTTAGCACTATTCTGCCATACAAAGATAGACTACTAGCCCCTTATCAGCAGCATTAACTGTTTGGGTTTTGGAGCTTAAAAAGGGGCAACAAATGCAACAAAATTGAGAGTTTTTTCACTGCAAATGCAACTACCATTACTTTCGTGGACTGGAGTACACAAAGGGAAAATGCATGAAGATGGAGACTCGAAGAGCCTGAATGAGAAAACACAGAAACTTTTATGGGACTTGAGAACAAGAGAACTCCAACTGAGTGGATGAAGGTGTGTTTATGAACCCATGTCATCAAACTCACTTAGATAATAATTTGACTTGAGAAAACTACTTCAGGAACTTTGCAGATTGGATACCAGCCTTTTATATAGTACAAATCCTTTACCATGCAGAGATCCCTGCTGTACTGAATACTAAAAATTGTACAGACCTTCTTTAAAGTTTCATACATAAAAAGGAAAAACTGACTGAGCCAAATTAATGTTTTCTTTTAATTATGTTTATGGCTCATTATGTATTCTTTTTATAATTGCATAAAAACAAACTAATAATTCCCTTTGTCAGCCATATCACCTTCTCACATGTGTTACCTTAAACTGCTTTAAATAATCTTACTCTGGGATGCAATGGTATTAGGATTTAATCAGTTATTCCTGCATATTTATTTTTATCCAAAAATGCCTGACAAAGCATGACTTATAAGTGTATTACTAAAGAATTCTTTATTTAGGAAGGAACACAACATTTTTACCCAGAGTAAATCTAAAACATGAGTCGACTAGAGTAGACTTGCCTCACACCATGTGTGCCTTTGCCACAGTTTAAGAAACACTGCTCTAAACAGAAGAGCACAGGCTATGCTGAGACCTTATGTCGATCAAAAGACACAGACCTGGTAGCTGAAATGGAAAGGTGTTTTAATGTGTCTTGTACAGCATACAATCATCCTTATACTGTTTTATTTTCTTTCTTTCTTTCTTTTATTTATTTATTTTTTTTTGGTCATCACCTTAAATTTCCAAAATAAGCTCCTGGACCCCTCAGCAGCAATTATAGCCTAGCCTCTGTGCTGGTTCTCTCCTCTCAGGACCAGCGCTCATTACATAATATTTTGTTGTTATATACCTCATACAACCCCACTTCATAAATTCAGAAGCGTCCCATTAATATTTTAGGAAAGATCTTGTAAAAAAGTATGATTGGTTTCCCCTTTTGCCATTTGATGAAGTCAAAACTTATTTAGTCATTTTCTGTGAAGTCTCATCCAAGGTTTGCAGAGAAGAGCAGACTTCTCCTTTTCTGTAGGTTGTCAATATCATTTGCCATACAGCGTCATGAGGACAATGTTTAAGTTGTTGTTGTTTTTGGCAGAACAACGTTAAAATTAACATAAAGGGCTTATCACTTGATTGTTTCTTAAAAAAAGCTAATTGGGAGGGGAATTAGACCCACCCAGAAAAATGGCAGACCCCTTTACAGACCCAGTCAGGGCCCTGACAAAAAAGTACATTGTTTTAAGGACAGGGTGTTTTCAAAGGAACCATGTACAGCTTGTGTACCTGTTCCTTTAAAACCTAAAGGTGAGTATTTAGGTTAAAACGGTTATCATTGCTTTTATTCTGGATGGACTACTTTTCTGAACCTCTGTGGGCTCTAAAAGAGACTGGGACCAGGACACCCCAGCAGCTTTGGCAAGACATTTGTGTTTAATAGTGAAACAGTGATTTGAGTAAGAGCAAAACTCAACATTATTTGTCAGTCTCAGGTTTGAAGACAAAACTGTACCTGCCAGTGATGAGCTGACTTCTGGATGGGGTGCAGATGGGTTGGATGTAATAGTTCTCCAGCTTCACCCCGTCTGCTGCCAGTTTATCCAGTGCCGGAGTCCTGATGTCAGAGCTGTGGTAGCCAATATCGTTGAATCCCTGATCATCTGTCATGATGAAAATAATGTGAGGAGGCTGTGGGACCGGTGAGTTGTCTATAAAATGTACCTCAGGCTCATTTTCCACCTGGTTTGGATTCATCATGTCCCAGGTCAAGTAACCAAGGCCAAGGAGACTCATCATGGAGAACCCAGTCAGAGCTGTCGTTGCCATGGTACCTGGATCACTTTCAACCAGCTGGTGTTAAGTTATTGTCACAAAATCATTGCAGAGTGAGGCCAAGGATGAAAAAACTTTAGAGATCATCAGATATTGACCTTAATATGGCTCAAAATTACTCCAAAAATCCACTAAAAGCTGCACCTCCCTCCTCAATGACTCTGCTGAGTGTGTCAACCTCCTCTGAAAACATTTCACTTTTCTTAGTGGTCCCATTAACCCCACCCATAAGCCTGCAGCGTCACTAAAATAACATCAACCCCCTGCCACCCAAAAACATACACACACTAATGTTTCTCCTACCTCCAGGTGTTAATATTGAGTTTACGCCTCACTTTGGACCTCTCACAGTGTAGCTTTCATATGTTTAGGCAGATGTCTGGCTGAATGTGGGTGTTTTCCTTAAAGATAATGGAAATGTTATGGCTGGGTCATTTTTGGCTTTTGTTGACTGTTAAGTCATCCATTTCTTGGATGATGTTTTTTATTTTGTTGCAGTTGGTGGACAACTTTTACCAAACAGGGAAACATAATTTACAGGGCACATAGTTAAACATAGAAAAAAGAAATGGCATTGTTTCCCACTGCAAGCATGAATGAAAATTCTAAATTGATCAACTCAAAAATTAGCCATTTACAATTTCGTTCATTTGACATAGAGCATTTCTCAACTGAAAGAAACATGATGAGGACATTGTAATGATAGCACTAAAGTGTAATTAAAAGTGATGATAAAAATATCTGTATGTTTTGGGGGTTTTCTTTATTCAGTGCAGCATGAGAAATTTCGATCATTGATGAAAACTTCTAAAACAAAGTTCATTCACTTTAAGCAAATACTAAGAGTTATATACTGGGGACAGAAAAGTCACCAATACCCAGGAATAGCCTGGCTGCATTTCTGTTTTGTCCCTTAAATTTTGCTCCATTTTGTATAAAATTATTCTACAGCATGAACGTAGCATTGCCTCACATCATACTTTCAGCTGTCAGTCAAAACCTTTTATGATCATTTAATTTTAATGAATCGATCTTAAAACTCCACAAATTTCTATCAAAGCAAAACACTTTCCATCTGACGTGGTTTAGCAGCAGTTGACAGAGACTCTACAGACAGACCCTCACTCAGAAAAACATGCTGTGTGGGGGTTATTTGAGTCTCAGGATGGCTGTGGGGCCCTGCGCACACAGTCACAGTATTTCTCCACACTGCTCACAAACACTCTATTATTTCTACTGTTTTATGAAGGCTGTAGACCTGAAGAGAGAGACAGGGCAGACTTCCCTGACTCTGATAACATCTCTAACCAGGCGTCAAAGAAGTACTTTGCAGATCTTTCAGATGGTCAAAAGAGAGCAGCAAGACTGAATGGCTTCACACAAAACTCCTGTTGGAGCATCCTGCTCAACAGTGGCCTGTCTGAAGACCTTCATTAACCTGCAGATTTGCGCTGACTGGGATTCAAGGATGGGCTGTGATGAAAGTTTAAAGGTAAAATAGTTGGGTTTCAAAATATCAAGGCCACTTGGCTTTTTTTTTGCCAAATTTGGTAGCAACTCCTGTGATTCATTCTTGAATTGTTGTACTAATAAGATTTGAGGTCACCCTGATTGTACCTTTAAAATGTGTTTTAAAAAATCCCTGAAAGTGTTTTTGCAATAATATGCCTTTACAGGCAAAAGATGAGCAGGATGCCTGAAAGCTTGACTTTTAGGGCTTGGAAATATGGCCTTAAACAAAATCTCAGTTTTTTCATACAAAATTCAAAATTTTTGAACACACACACACACAAATGACACAAATGACAACAAATTAACAAAGAACAAGTTTTTGGTAAATTCTAATCAAAATTTTATGTTATAATGGTTAACAGAATTTCCCTCTAGGATTTAAAATGTAAGATGTAATTTTGTCAGGTGAAAGTGCACAGGTACACTATCTTTGGACATAGGGAGGCTTGTCTACATCAACACTAAAAGCTGCACAATTTTGAAAAAAAAAATCATAAAAGTCTTAGCATTATTTAATATTATTTTTTAAAATTATCAGGCTACAAATTTGCCCATAGAAAATTTGAGGCTCTATGATTACAGTAGAGTGAAATTTTACAGCTGTTGTATCTCTGATGGGAACAAATGTCAAGGAGGGTATTAACTTCTGGAGCCTGAAGGGAAGCAAAATAAGCAGCAGAGTAAGGTTGATTATATTGTGGTACCCTGCCCATCAACATCTGTAGCCACACCTATAAGTAAAACCTCATATCCTTTAAGAACACTTGAGGCTCTGGTCGCTTTCTGATTTCAAGCAAATTTTTCAGCTTGAAGCTGTGCAAGATGCCGATGGCAGACAAACAGTCTTGCATATCCAGTTGCTTTGCAAGGTTAGTGCACAACATCTGGTTGGTATAGATTTCTCTGTCTGCCAGATCTCATTGCCCCTATTGAATAGCAGCATAGCCAAGGAGGATATATTTATTCTCTGAGGTCAGGGAGGAACCAACTTGATTGGGAGCAGGAAATAGTCATACTGATGTCTCAAACTTGACATTTGTTTGGACAGATCAGTTGCACCAATCCTTGAAGTGGGTAATGCTAAAAAGTACATACAGGTTTTGGAGCAACATATGCTACCATCCAAGCAACACCTTTTGCAGGGATGTCCCTGCTTATTTCAACAAGACAATACCAAACCACACGCTGCAGGTGTTACAACAGCATGGCTTGGTGATAAAAGAATGTAGGCACCAGACCTGTCTCCCATTGAAAAGGTATGGTGCATTATGAAGCACAAAACACAACAACAGAGACCCTGGACTGTCAAGCAACTGAAGTCATACATCAAGCAAGAATGGGAAAGAATTCCACCCACAAATCTTCAACAATTAGTGTCCTCATTTCCCAAATACTTAATGAGTGCTGTAAAAAGGAAAGATGAGATAACAGAGTGGTAAACACATGTCCCTGTCCCAGCTGTTTTGGAGTGTGTAGCAGGCATCAAACTCAAAATGTTTGATGCCTGCAAAACCCAAAATTACATCATACATATTACATCTTGTCTTTGTTTTGTATTCAGTGGATTATAGGTCAAAAAGAATTTGCAAATTATTGCACTCTGTTTTTATTTATGCTTTACACAACATGTCAGCTTCATTGGAATTGGGGACAGCAATCTTTTCACATGAGGAGCTACTTTTAAAAGTAAAATTATCCAATACTGTTTCTATGAAGTCTACTTACAGTAAGATGACTTACAGTGCTCTCTTAAATTCCTGATGCCTCATTTCTGTATGACCCACTCAGTATCAACCTAAAAATCAAAAGTTTGATCGACTAATTGCCTTCTACTTAACCCTCACTGAGGTTCACATCAGAACGTAACTTCAATTTGTTAGACAACTGAGGTCACTGAGGTGAAACATGGCCTGCTCATAAGGATGAAATCTGTCTAAGTCAAGGGTTGGTCGACACAGAGGCAGGTAAACAGTACACTTTACAAATGTTGATATTGGTCAGAGTTGTGGGTAAGGAGGTCGTCAGGCAGGTGGAGGAAATATGAATGTCCCGTAGAGGGCATGAAGCTGCAGCCGAGAATGTTTGCCCACTAGCAGCAGCAAGTTTAAGGCAGGTCAAACCAGGAAAAAAAGAGTACGAAAAAATAACTGAGGCACACCTGAAGTTTTAACACTCGTATGTTTATTTATGTAGCATTCCTAGAGGGAGCTGCTTGGGTTGCTGAAGGTCATTGCATGAATTCCTCAAAATGTAAAGAGATGTAGTTTAACATGGATTTGTATGTGTTGGTGTGTGTTTAAGGTATGCACGCCTTGCCAGTAAAGCAAGCATCGCCTGGTTTTTGGGCAACCAGCCCTTAGACATGTGACTCATCTGTTTTCTGCCATTACACAAACAACACAAATAAACTGACGCACATATTGACTCATAAGCACATTATATACATAAGAATTAGTACAGACTTTTCATGCAGTGCAATGTAGAAATGTTGACAGGATGACACCACAGAAATAGTAGAGTTTACCTGAGACCTCTGATAATCCTTTTTTTAAGGTATCCAGCCACTTAAACAGTGAACAAAAACATGAACCAAGACAGACTTTGATGAAATTTTTCACGGAAACAGTTGCTTTACCATCACCTCAAGTGACTCTCGACCAAACCTCATTCTTGGTTTCCTGGGTTATTTTGAGGCATCTGTTTGTCAGACTGAGCTAAGAATCAAAAATATTTTCATTTATTGACAGTCCTGTAAACCACAGATGTCCAGGTCCAAACATAGCATGCTTCAAATACAGAAAATGGTCATAAATGAAGGACGGTCACTGTAGTCTAATGAAGTAGTCATTCTAGGTTTATGTTGGCCTGTTCATGACTCACAGAAAATTGAAAGAGGTATTTGTGTTTTGTGTAAATGTCTCTTCTTCATGATAGAGTTCATTCTCTTCTGTTGTGAACAAGTCCCCCAGCTGCTCTAAATAATCCTACCACTAAGATAACTTATTAGTCTGGCAGCAATTCAAGCCCGATTGACTGACAGATCGACGGTTCTAGTGTAATGTCTTAAGATCTCTTCCTTCTCGTTAACCTAACTGCATCAGAAGATCTTGGGAATGACATTTTGATAAGAACAATGGACTTAATAATGCATCAGCTCTTTAACTAATTATACCCTAAAAAAATCCTGATTTATGTAATAACATATTTGATTCCCCATTTTTTTGTTCTAGTCTTTCAACCTTTACAAATACCTTTGTAATAAATTTATCCCACAATTTTCACATGGAACCTTGTATGCCCCTGTATAACACATTAGGCCTTGTACACAGACTGAATTTCTAAAACACTGATTTAATCCCATACATTTCTGATTTTGTCTTAAAATCCTAAATCTATCCATTACCAGTTCTGTTTATTCATCTATTCATCTATCAATCCATTTAACACTAATTTGTGTCTTTTTACCTTTTAAATAACTCTTATTAAACTATTTGCATCCTTGGTTACTCTATAAATCTTCTTGATCCTTATTTCTAACCTCATGTAAACCATGACCTAATTCAATATCAGAGTTAATCAGTGTTTAACTCTAGAATAGTCAGGGATGCTAATTTTGGAAAATTGATATGCTCCTGTTTTGTATAGGCTAAATAACAAATTTCATCTTTTTTTATATCGCCCAAGGAGGTAAAATTTTCATGTAAATCCATTCAGTAGTTTTGGCATAATACCACTAATAGACAAACAGATTCACAGACATTCAGACAAACAAACATACAGACCCAGGCGAAAACACAACTCCTTGGCTGGGGGGGGGGGGTATTTCACCAAAGGTTCTGCTATTTGACGATGACAGACCAGGAATGCAGGTGGATCACAAGCATGATGAATGGATTAGCCTGCTGCTGTGTTCAAATGTAATTATCACTTAATTTTGTACTCATATTTATGACACAGGAACAGATTACATCTGTCCTGCGAGGTGGTCCACACAATGACGCGCATCATGGCCTCCGATGCGCGGCCCGGTGGCCCCTGCGCTCTGCCAGTTGCTGCAAAAGTGACAGCGGCTCTGACCTTCTTCACCACCGAGGTGAAATTGTCACTGCGCCTTGCCCGCAGTGCATTTAAAGGCGAGGAGAGGCGTTCATTTGATTGGTGAAGTTTACACTCGGCTGTGTTAAACCCACTCACGCCTTCTCTCCTCCCACTCTGCTACTTGCGCCGGTGGGAAGGACGGAGGCGTGGGTGCGCCTCCCTGCACTGGACTGCACTGTGCACGAAACTTGCAAAATGCCCTGGACACACTCGTTGGCGCGGCGCCTGCGCCTGGTCTACGACATTAGAGCCCAAAGTATTTGGCCTTTGGCTTTGTCACTGCATCCTTCCGTCTTGGAGTTTGATGAGTATTTTATTTTGGCATAAATTCACTTGAGTACCTGACCCACAACCCTCTTTACTGTTTCTCATGAAAACAAGTGTAATCACTTGGTGCCCCTTGACCTGTCAAATGTCTGTATCCCCTGAGTATACAGAGATCAATCAGGGTCAAACGGTGAGAAGAATTACATTAGGGTTAACCAACCTTGAAAAAAGGTGAGAAGATCTCAAACATTCAAAACAGGTTGTCAGCATCTGTGATGTTTTTGTTACATGTGAGTTGCCCAGCATATTTAGCAAGTTCTTTAAGAGTGCCATGAAAGACAGCAGATTTAACAGATCTTCGTCACTACTTCCTGGTTGTGCTTCACACATAAGAGGTATAACTTCAAGTAAAAACAAAAGCTCATGAAATAAGTAAGATCGAGGCAGTATTGTGCTGTCCTTCGACATCCTATAAGTCTTTTTAACTCTTGTTTTGTGGCCAAAACAGAAGTTGGCTTGAAGAGTGTTGAAAAACAGGAGAATTTTAATCACACTGAAAAATACTAAGACTTGTACTCAGACAGTGTTTCTTATTATACTTCACCTTTATCCAGGTTGTGAGCCTGTTCTGGAAACCATGAAAATCTAAAAGGAGTCTAAAGGGAAGCAGAGACCAAAGGGGTGCTGCTGCTCTGTGGCTCCAGATGTTGGCTTTGGCTATAGGAAGAGGTGCTGTTACTGAATCTGGCAGCTCCCCTTTCAACATGAACACTACCTCCTTTCTGATCAACACAGCCCTGCCAGTAAACCTGCACACTACTCCCCCTTTTAGCACAATTTTCTAATCTGAGTGAGACTGGTAAGAAGTTTCCTCTATTCCTGAACACCAGCTCCTGAGCCAAAACCTTCATTTTGTTTGTTTTTACAGACATCACTTAATGAAATTGGGGTAATTTATGACAAAATATTCTTATCTGTCTCTCTTGTTTAGGTGAATGTAACAGTCCTTGATATTTTAATGTAAACACCAGAGAGAAGTTGTCAGTATACATAGACATGAAAAAGGCTTTAAGTTCACAGGCTGGCAGGCAAAATGCTGAAGTGGAAGAATTTATCTAATACCATTTTACATCTTTTAAATATCATTTATTTTTGCCCCACACCAAAGACCCATATATCCCATGCAGATAAACACATAAGCTCTGATGTAAGCGCAAAGAGCTCTATCTGCAATTTCAGAAGGAAAAAATAAATAAATAAAGCTTTTCTGTCCCATTTTATAAGCTTGCTACAGAGTACTTTAACTTCTTCTCAGGCCCAGTAACCATGCTATAGGGCTCAACTGTCCTTGAGCAGTGTTCCAGGTCCGGTCCACTTCTACTCTCTTACACACATCCTCACTTTGGCTTTTCATTGTCACAAAGTGGCCTCAAGAGGATGAGTAATAGAATTTTAAAAGACATAAATTGGAAAAAAAATCCCAAAACAAAGCCTTCACAGCATTCAGGATGGTTAAAATAAACATTTTGTGCAAAAACGCATTATTTAAAAAAAACTATGCTTTGACAGTGGAAAAGTTAGGCAGGCGTTGTGTATTAATTACTTTTGAGTTGGTAATTTCATGCGTCACCTGCCAACAAAAACAAAAACACACACTTTCAGTCCTTAACTCTGTATGAAACACAAGAAAAAATGTCAGAAAAACAAAACATTTACGTGGAATTATTATGCTGCACACACAAACAACAAAATGTCAGGTTACTTGTGTTAACTACAGTTCTCTGAATAGCATAATAAGTGTTTTGCATTGGTGAAATATGCCATAAATGCCATGAGAGTCAAAGCTACACATATTATTAGTAATAAGACCAAAAGTGAAGTAAAGTTTTGTCTTTGATTATGAATGTCAGTATTAAAGTGTATCTTTATATTGAGCCTTCCTTCTAAATCTGCTCCATTTAATTTCAGAAGTAAAAGTGGTGTATTGCGTTTGACTGTTATTTGACTGCCTTTTCTCATTAATCAGCTTTTGCCATTTTCCAATTTTTTGAGCCAACTACTACAGAATACACAGATCAGCCTGCTGATTAAAACTGCCTAATCATAAGATTCAGTGTAAAAATACTTTATTGTTTCTGTTAGCTTAAAAAAAGTTCCGCTGTTAGATAATTAAATTAGATATTGTCCTGTAAAAAATAAAAGATATAACTAGTCATTGCAGTTATATGTATTTTACCTAAATATGTAGATAGTACGGCATAACACAGTGTATTTAAGGTTGGGTCTCAGGAAAAGACCAAATGTCTCATTTGAGTCGCAATCTGAGGACAGTTTGACAACCACTGACTGAGGGTATTTTTTATGAACTTTGGAGAGCGGTAGACTATCTTTAACGGATGAAATGATTAGATATTGGAGGTCATGGGCTAAAAGTCAGGGTAATGGAATCTTGTGATCATCTTTTGCTTGTAAAAAAGATTTTGTTTACATAAATCACATAGATTCCTATATATGATTTTCTTCAAAATTTCACAAAGGTCAACTCTGACTCAAGAATGTAATTATTACATTTGGTTGCCATGGGTCAAAGGTCAAGGTCATGAAGTCTTTTGTGCATCCTTTAATTGTGAATGCAATGCTTCAAAAAGCTTAATGGAATTTCTGTCAGAATTTTCACTTGAGTCCTCTCTCTGACTGAAAGACAAACTGATTACATTTTGGCGGTCAAAGGTCACTCTTTGTGAATGTGATACCGCCAAATGTTTTAAAAGGTTTCTATTAACTTTGCACAAATTTCTTTCCTGACTCAATGAAAAACTGATTACAAATTTCAGGTACAAAGTCAAAGGCCGAGATCACTAGGTCTGATGTTTATTTTGTACCAAAAACATTTTTACAAACCCAAAACCACCCCTACCCTTCCTCTTGAATCCTTTTATCCTCTGATGCTTGAATACATCGCAGAAGCATAAAACCACCAGGCAGTATCTGTGATATAAGCGCTTAAAATAATACAAATCATATCTCTTATAACAGTTTATGAGTCAGACAAAGAGTATTCTAATATTAATTTTAGTCACAATAAGAAACCAAGTTTTCTCCTTCTCTGTGGCAGTCTGAAGGTTAACATGATGATTTAAAGTGCATTTTGCATGCCCTTTGGGACCTCACAGGTAAAAAAAATAGTGTCTGATTTTTAAGTGCAAGGAGCCACGGCAGCAGCTTGACAGAAGACAGACACAACATTCATAACAGTCATTTAGACTCTGGCAAAGCCTCCCCATACAGCATCTGACAGGATCTCCATAAAGAATCCAACTGAACTCTCTACAGAACTGAGAATTAGTATTGGGCCGTCTTACTCTTTCAGTCTTAGGTTTGTATAAAGTTACTTTATTAAAATGTATTTTATTCTGCTCAAAAAGCAGCACTGGCAAATTATCCTATAGTGCCCAGTCAAAACAAATCTGGCAGGCTGAAGTTTTAGGTAATTACCTTCAGAGTGAGCGCAGATGTGAGCAGCTGGATGTCAGGAATGCGTAGTCCGTGTATTTTTTACTGAAACAGAGTGCCCTTTACAGGAGTAATCTATGCAGACATCCCAGTCGTTTAAAATTGCAACATGTCATCAAGGCCAAGGGGAATACTTAACTTCTCTTTTTCAGCGTCCAAGGATGTTATGTTATTCAGGCACTCTGTGTATGACTGTTACCTTTTCAAAACTTAACCTCATACAAAAATAAGTCAGTTTAACACATGTAATTTATTAGTTCCTTGATATTCACCGCAGGATTAAGACAATATTAGGTTTCCTATAAAGCCTTGGTGGTCTGTATCAACATAGAAAATGGAAGCTGAGTCAGCCTCGTGACCATCTTGTTTTGGCTATCCCGTGGGGGTGAGCATGTCTTCTGGATAGTGAAGGTTTCAGCAGATGGCGAAATCAATCTAAGCAAGACCCACTAAGCCCTGACGTTGAATCTGGCACACACACTGCTTTTCCTTCCTCCAACTGCACCATGAATGGGACCCTTTCAACCATTTGCTCCAGCTGACCCTCTGCTTACCTAAAACCCTCTCTTAGCCTGACTCAAGGTCTCACCACCAGCTCCTCAGATCAACTGCCCAGAGAACTTTAGGGTCTAAATACACCTGATTCAAACAAGATCAGGTGTCTTGTCAGTTTTTTCTAAAGTTCCTGGTTTGCCTCAATAGCTTATTTATCTTTCTGCTGTGTTTAAAGAATGTTTTTCATCATACTGTACAGAGTAGAAAGAGGAGACAAGTCAGTTTCTGATAAAACTTATGGGACATAACCTGTTTTTAATCAAAAAATCAACAAGAGGTTGTAGGTTGTGCCTCTTATTCATTCTTACACATTAATGTGGGGGCACAATACCTACAGTTTGCTGTAACAGGGTCAGCTGAAGACTCAACAGCTGTTTACTTGTGCAATATTTCTTAAGTTGAACTAAATTCATTGTGATTCTGGATTCTGACTTTGCTGTTTACATGGACATTACTAGAAGGTGATCTGATTATGCGTGTTTACAAAGATAAAACATTAAATTGTAATTAAAGCATTTGGATGTGCACTGAGTTGTCATGCTGCTCTACTATATCAGAAACTGCTTTCTCATGAAAATGATAATTTGGGCTCATAAAGTAGGGTTACATGAGGTTCCTGCCAGAGGTAAGCACATTAGCTATAGTGGTTGCCCCTGTAGACTATCAACATGGAAGCTAAGTTGTACATTGCGGCCATAGTGGCCAGGATCTCCTCTTAAAGTAATGCATTATAGCAAAAACAAGCTAAAAGACCACAATGTGATGGTTGAACACAGTACTTGACACACTGACAGCACTTAATTTTTCCACAAAAGAGCTCCTTTGTTGTGGTACTACTTTAGCACACCACGTGGCCAATGTTTCAAGACTAGAGCAAAGTAGCACCAAAATAGGCTGGAAGAAAAGTAAAGCCCTGTGAATATGTCTAGTGTGGGTCAATGACGTGACGCCAACTTTTTCTGTCCAACTTTATTTTTTTGTTAAAAAAACCCTCAAAAAAATAAAATGATAACATGTATGCCTTATAGTTTCCCACATACAGACCCACTCTAACTTCTCAAAACATTTTAGTTATAGGTCATTTTTCTGCTATCTGAAATGCTAAAACATCATGTGGGGCGACCGTCCAGCCCTAACTTCTATTTGGACAACCGGTTTAAAAACACTTTAAATCAATTTAAATATATCCCTTGCCCTATTTGGCATAATTTCTAACATGTTTTGCTTTCACTGGCAAAATCATGAAGCATTTGCACATATACTGCCATCATAATATACAAACAAATATTGTCCGAATAAGTTCATTTTAAGAAATATCATCCGGGGCGACCATCAAGAAAACACAATTTGGGGATTTTTATTTGGAAACCACCTCAAGGACAGGATATTGCATCACCAAGACAAATCTGAGGAACCTAGCCAAACATCTGGGAGGTTAGTAGGTCTCTCTCATATTTGCAAAAAACTCTGTTTTTTAACTGCTGTAATGTACTAGTCACTTTTGGATATCATGTGGGGCGACCGCCCCAAATGTGTAAATATTAAGTTTTATCTGCAAATCTACATTTTGATGATAAATTTGATAGTGACATGTCATAAGAAGTAGCTAGCTTGGTTTCTGCAGCTAACCATTAGCCTGTAATATTTGAGTGAACTTGAAAACATCATCTGGGGCGACCAAGTATCATCTGGGGTGACCGAGTATTATCTGGGGCGACCACTGCTGAGTGTTTTAACATGATAAATATATGTCCTGTATTTATAGTTTCTATATATTTTTGTTTAAGACATGATTTATATCCATAAAGAGTTCATTGTTTGAGCATAACTGTGTTTACTTTAACATACATTTTTCTAAATTCAGTCATTTTCCATTCCTGTTTAGGAATACAATCTTATGAGAAATGTAAAAACTGTATAACATGGCATTCCATTTAGGTAATTGTACATGTATTAGTCAAGTTTCTGGCTTTTGCCTTGTAGGTGGCCTGGGATCCTTGGTTGACTGCCTGCTGCTGTGGAGTCACGAAGCCTCAATAACTACAATTACAGACATAACACATATTTGGCCATTTCTTTAGCCCCATTCCAGTTCATAATCATTACAGCTGTTAATGTAGACATTAGCATGATCTCTCTTTCCATGGTTAATGATACATCTATAGTAACTATCTTTAGCACCACATAGGCATGAGGTCCCTCTTGAAAATGGGATGTCACATCTCAAGAGGCCTACCTTTAATACTTAACGGAGACAAATATGGTAGGGATGCATTTATGGTCTGGGCGCTCATGAGTCTGTCACTACCATGAATTCTTATTTTCAGTATGACTATTATTGATTATACTTCTATAAAATTATCACCACGGCCATACAGACATGAGGACCCTCCTGAAAACAAGATGTTGCATCTCAAGAGGCTAACCTCTAATAAATTTGTTTTCAGCAGAAACAAGTTTCCTGCTGCTTAACAGATGGTATTTTCTTGCCACCATGATGAGGGATTCCTGATTGGCTCTTGGATTCATGTTTGGTGTATGATTTGTATATATATATATGTATATGTGTATTTTATGTATCTATGCATTTATGTGTATCCATAAAATGAAGAGTATGTCTTCAGCCTGCTCTATTGTAAAGTGTCTTGAGATAACACTTGTTAGAAATTGGCGCGATACAAATAAAGATTGATTGATAATAAAGATTGATTTAACTAGTTTAACCTATTTTCTAGATGGCACCACTAACAAGCAAAGAGAAAATGGCTCGCTACAGGCAGCGGGTCAATTCAGAACCTGCAGCAAGAGCAGAGTATCTTGTCAGAAAAAGAGAAAGGTAAAAAAAACTCTAGGTAACATGCAGTATAGCTTGTACATCTGTGTTTGCAACCACACTGCCTGGCCAAAAAAAAAGTTTCCACCTGCATTTAACTCAGCAAATAGGTACGAGCCTCCTATTGGATAATTACTGCATGGGCAATCATCTTTCAGCTGGCAACAAGTTATTTTTGTGTGGCCTTAAGAAAACCACTAATCAGTAAGGCTAACTGGAAAAAATGCTTCAGTTTGCTAGGGAGCATAAAGATTGGACTCTGGAAGACTGGAAGAAGGTCATGTGGTCTGATGAGTCCAGATTGACCCTGTTCCAGAGTGATGGGCACATCAGGGTAAGAAGAGAGGCAGGTGAAGTGATGCACCCATCATGCCTTGTGCCTACTGTCCAAGCCTGTGGGGGCAGTGCTATGATCTGGGGTTGCTGCAGTTGGTCAGGTCTAGGTTCAGCAACATTATGGCCCAGAGAATGAGGTCAGCTGACTACCTGAATGTACTGAATGACCAGGTTATTCCATCAATGGATTTTTTCTTCCCTACTCCAAGATGACAATGCCAGTATTCATCGGGCTCAAATTGTGAAAGAGTGGTTCAGGGAGCATGAGACATTTTCACAGATGGATTGGCCACCAAAGAGTCCAGACCTTAACCCCATTGAGAATCTTTGGGATGTGCTGGAGAAGGCTTTGCGCAGTGGTCAGATTCTCCCATCATCAATACAAGATCTTGGTGAAAAATCAATGCAACACTGGAGGGAAATAAATCTTGTGGCATTGCAGAAGCTTATCGAAACAATGCCACAGAGAATAAGTGCTCTAATCAAGCTAAAGGCGGTCCAACGAAATATTAGAGTGTGTGACCCTTTTTTTTGGTGCCGGCTTTCTTTTTGGACAGGCAGTGTGTATGAACTATAGAAATAGTTCTTTCAAAATTGTTTTACAACTCTGTTCACTTTTTGAATGAAATTATTCATCCCTGTCTAATGTGACTACCCGGGTCCACAAATGTGATTCTACTTAACCCTCCTTCATTTTACTTTTAAATGTTTATTTTCTTATCATTTGTGATATTTGAATGATTAATGAATTGTTGAAATGCTGTTTTAATAAAAATTTGCTCAGTATTCTTTTGGCTGAACTGTGTTGTGTACATTTTATAAAGACTTTTAAGTACCTTCGGTTTTCTCATCAGTTGGGGCGACCATCTGTCATGTGGGGTAACCAATGATTTGCAATTACTGTACTAAATCCAAAACAGAATATCCATCAGTTTTGGCTCAAATATAATCAATGGTATACTATGGTTAAGTGAATACAGTCTGTACACATTTTTCAGTTTTATGGGTTTTAGAGTAAAAATGGGTATTGTAACATGGGGGACACTGCCATTACAGAATAAACTTAGAAAATCATGGTTGACAAAAAATTAAAGGGAACGCAAGCCTGTTCTTCTTAAACTGTTAATATCATTACTAATACTTGTTAAACTGTTAGTAATGTTAAAGAAATTTATTAATTTTGAGATAAACTGCGGTCGCCCCAAATGACTTTTTTTCAAGGCTGTCCTTTTAATTCAACTTAAAACACACAAAAAACCCTCAATTTGTGTTTTTGCATACATGCATGTGTACACTACATTCCAAATGTTTGAACAATGACCAAATATAGCCTTATTTTAAGTATTTTAAAATTGGCCTATTCAAAAGCCTTATCTGTCAATGACCCAGTGTACAATCACCCAAAACTCTGTTTTTTAAGTTTTTTTTTTAAATTTCACCTCAAATTAACTGAGTTACTTCTCTGCCCCTACTGCAGCAATGTATACCTATAGCTCAGTGGTTTCCTCCTTACAGGGGCAGATCTGATCAGAACTGCTGTAGATAATGTTTTTATTGTTGAACCTCTTTCACCCTGCTCCAAAAATTCTGACCTACCCTTTTGAAATGAAAAGAAAAATGTACCCTAACTCAAAAATGTAATTGCTATTTGTATACCATTTGTAAATACAACCACAAACAAAGGGGGTATAACCACTTAAAAAATGTTAGAGAAAGGCCTGGGCATTTTTTTCATGCTGTGGGTGAAAAGAAAAGCAGCTATCAAGAGGAGAATCAGTACCCTACCTGAGATCTCCTTCAGATCAACCAAACAGTTGAGGTACAGCTGGCATGCATTCAGTCTCAGGGATATTACATTTTCCCAGCTGCATGGTGTCAGCCATGCCCCTAACCAAGTTTAACTATTATCATTTGCTGAGTTTTTGAGTTAAAAGATATATTTCCTCATCCATTCAAGGTATAGTCACAGAGACATAAACTATTCCAGTCATGTTCTTATTTAGCTAAACCAGGCTGTATTGAAAAGGTGGTGCGCAGAATTTCTGCAGTTTTTTTTTTAAACTTTGTTGTTGGTTTGATTTGTCGACACTGAAGGCTGTTTTTTTAGATGGTAGGCCTAGATAGAGAGCTCTTTTGAACTTAATGCAAGAACTTTGTTAACTCGACACTGACTTCATATAAAACAAGCATATTTTCCGTCGTGGCTGCCATTAGTGAGCTTACTTGCTACTACTACAGCTCCCATGGTGCATTGCAGCGGCAAACGGAACGACTTCCTGAGTTCAGAGTTCAGCATGCTCCCATGCGTGTTTTAGAGGAAGTGGCCCTGTGTGAGCACAAAATGTGTTCCGTTCGGGTTTTAAAGTATTTTTAGCTTTTTCTCGCCGTGTTCGTGTGCGAGCTCTGCCGTGTGTTCAGCATGTCCGTGAACGCACCACAGCACGAGCTGACCCATCTGATTTACCGCCACCTGAAAGAGCAAGGTTTCCACTCAGCTGCAGACGAGCTTCAGAGATACAGCCCACAGGTCAACACACACGAGTGCTGCACACAGACAGAAACAGTGTAGAAGGAGTTTAAAGTGTTTCATGTGTGACTTTCTTAGGAGATAGAAACAGTACAGGATGTCATTCAGAACATTAGAGGACTGACACAATCGATGCTCCACCGGCTGGCGTCCAGAGAGACAAACTAATTGACTCAAGTTCAATTGTCCTCGATTTACCGTCACACTGACTTTATTCAACATTTATATTATTACTAAAATGCATACTGCAGTGACAAGTGACAACCAACGAATGGTCATAGAAATTCCCAAGGAACACCCAAACTTGACTCAAGGCACTCTACCCTGCCACACCATTCGAGATCAACTAGTTTAGAAATGCTTCTATTAAGGGATTCCTAAATGAGAAGAAAAGTAGAACTCCCATTTATGTGTTTTAACAGGGGCCTTTTGATCAACTGTTTTTATATGTTTGTTGGACAAAGATAAAGTAACATCATTATTAATAGCTGCATTTCCTGATAAAAATACATAGAGACATGGATTATGTCAGTTTATATTTTTTTTATTCTTTAACAAGTTGTCCGTCAGATTTAAACAATATGTTGCTTAAGAAAACAAATGTTATGGTTAGGTTATCGGCACAATGTTTGCAGAATTTTTTTAGACGTTCAATTTTATTAGCACAATATCAGTATCAACAGATAATGTCAGAAAAGGCGGATAACAGTATTGTATGATTTGAACATTTCTTAGAATATTTACAAGTGGTATTCAAATATGAACATTTTACCTATTTTTAAAGCTGATATTTCAGCCACATTTATTTGCCCATATATAATAAATGTAATTTTGGCGGTTTACCTAATCATCACTGAATGTTCTCTTTTATAAATCCAAAATATAATTTATCAAACAATAATATCTTGTTTCCCTCGTTCCACATTTGTTTCTAGCATTTTAATAAACTGTGGCCATGAAAGGGACAAGTCAGTTTTAGATAAGTGAAGGCTTTGTGCTGTTGACAAAAATGTTGTTTTCGGGATCAGTAACAGTGATAATAAGTAAAGAAATATCACCTTATTCATTCACACATTGGCAAAACTCCAAAATGGTGCATGCCTAGTTTTAAATTTATGTGGAGTAATATTTGCAGAAAGTATGAATTAACCATAATTCATTACCTTTGAATCATTGAATGTCTACATTTAAAAACCAACAGTCTCATTTCTAAGAATATGTAATGTTTCGTTTCCTGTTTCACATGTTTCTCACACAAACAAACTGTCACAGTGAGAGGACCAGGTCAATTTTAGCCTACTCCTACTAATAATTTTATGTTTCATAGCCTCTACTGTATTATTCATTTTAAACATCACCTAAACTAAAGCATGCTCCTCTTTTGCAGGTGACAAACATATCTACACCATTATTGGAAATTTACAATTCATGGTTGAAGTAAGTCTAGATTTTCCTTTTTTTAATGTCAGGATTCAGAAATCTTAGTGTGTTAACAACGAAAAACACATTTTGCTGATCTCTAAATAATGTTTGTGTTTTTCAGTAACTCAAAGAAGAAAAGGAAAGCTGTCCCCAGTGTCAGAGGACAAAAAGGGACTCCAGCTAAAGGTATAACTTCCTCTTTGTTTAATTTAGAATACACAACTTAGAGGAGGTCTTAATTTTAACCAAAGCCAATGCTGTTGTATGTTTTACTTCTTAAACTTGAAGTGAAGTTAAAGGCACTCAAATCAAGTTTGTCTGACTCAAGAATGACTCCAATGTCCCATAAAGTAAAGTTAGATATCTTTGGACTTCCACACATATTTTAGCTATACGAACACAAAACATTCAACTTCACATAAATTTAGTTTTAAACACTGAATATTAACACATTTGAAATGCAGAAATGCAAAAAGATATCATAGACCATTACCATTCCAGCTCCATCTGCCATTGTTTTTCTTTTTTTATTGACATTTTTATTGACATTTTCATTGTTCTTTTTTTTTTACATTTAAACATATGCGTCATTTGTAATTATGTGCTATTGTGAGACTTGACTTGCTTCATGGATATTAAGATAACTAAGAAAGGATAGTAGCAAAAGAAAGAAATCATTAAAACAGAGTTATACAAATTTACAAAGTAACTTAAAAACATGGAAAATTCTGAAAAAAAAGAGTGCATGATACTAGTATTTTGGCACCTTTTAAAATGTACACCCACATGATCCTATAAAAGACTCGCATCAATATGTGATCTGCTACTTTGTCCTCCCTTTTCAAGCCAATGCCCCCATGTGTTGGTGTGTCTACAGAAAAGTTGGCCATAACTTTTGGTCTTTAACAAACACGGGGATAGAGACAAAAAATTGATAACATAGAGCTCTAAACATGTTACCAGGAGCAGCAGCTTCATAAGCTGAACCCAGTTTAAGTTTAATGATCTTGTGTTAAGAAGCAACAGATACATGATTTATTCTTCAATATAAAGTATCTTAGACTTCAAAAGACATTTGTGCATGTTTTTTTTCCTGTTTTAATCATACACTGGAATCACATCTTTTACCAGCTCCAAAAAGACAAACACCAACCAGCAGTGGTCAAAGTCAGGCTGAGGGTGAAAGCCACTCAGATGATGATCAGCTGAGCCAGAGCCTTCTGCCACAGGTAATTAAAGAAGCGTAAGCCATGAAACTATGAAACTTCAAACAAAACTGTTTTTGGTGCAGAGTTTCTCTCTTTCAAATTTTCAGATTTCCTTGGTTCCCAGGAATATGTCCACTCCTGCTACTACAGTGAAGTCAAGAACAGCTGTATCTCCAAACAAAAGGGGAGCAGTGAGCCTAATCGCCCCTGAAGCTGCTCCTGGCGAGTCCAGTGATGAGACTAACATATCAGAGAATGAAGAACAGACTCCTGTTGTGGTGAGCCAGCTTTATAAATGTCTCTAGTATTTATTGCATTTCTTCTTTTTGCACTTTCAAAACTAGTTTTCCACAGATGCATTTATTTTATATAGTTATTTGCTCAATGCCCCATGGACCAGTATGAAAAAAATTAAAAACAGTTCAGTAAAAATGATACAGATATTTGACATTCCTCACAGGTCAAAACCCCCAAGAAGAAGGGCAACAGCACTTCTGCGAAGAAGACTCTTGCTGCTGCATCAGCTGCTGGTACGGTTGATCATTGGTGCATTTCCATATGTGGCTCTGCTCAGCTCCACTCCACTCTCTTTGGTTACCTGGCACTTAGTTTTCAATACCTGTGTCAGTTCACACTGCAATATGGCTTGGATGTATGCGACATGGTGCTTACCCCCACATACACAAGAAAAGGCAGAGATCCTTACTTGTAGCACTCCTGTCTCCTGCTGAGTCTGCCTGCCTCCTTCTCTTCAATATCACACCTCTATTACTACCTCTGAAAAAGGAACAAAGAAGGGATTAAGTCATTCGCCCCATTCCGCCTCTAGGACATTCACAGTGGAGGCCAAAAGTTACAGAGTGGTAAATATTATTCCTTGAAACTGCAGTATGAATTGGGCTGGAGTTAACTTCGATTGTATCTCTTCTACATGGGAAGGGTGGCAGTGTAAAACTGTTGTTACATCCAACTTAACAAAATGGGAACACTTTGAACTCTTAGTTTTGCTGGCTCTTAATTAGTGCCTTTAATCCCTGCACGAATTCAAGTTTTGTTCCAGATATAGTTGATTTGCTTGTTGGTTAGTGGTCAGAAATGCCTTGTGTCTTATTGTAAGTGTTAGTTAACTGGTTCAGTCTCTTACTTACAAATAGCTAATTAAATACATAGAATTACAAGTTAAAACAAATAAAAAACAGTAGAGCTAAGGCAACTAAGGTGGTACTACATAGTGAAAATTCAATTGTTGAGTGTACTATACAAAAATTAATAAACCTTCTCTTATTTATTTGTTTGTTTTTTTACTCATAACATGCTTTTTATATGCAGCTGCTAAAAAGCAAAAGAAGAATAAACCTTCTAAAAAAGCGGAGACACTAAAGAAGAAGGTAGGTTTTTCATTTAGTCTCTTTGGTTTTATACGAAAGATCTGTTTAAAGGTGGGGGGGGGTTTCAGCAAGTGTGATTCTTTTATGTTTTTTTCTTTCTTTCTTTGTCTTAGCCTGTACCAAAAAAGAAAAAAGGCAAAGGACAACCTACAGGAAAGGTCTCACCTAAGGAGAAGAAATCAAAACTTAAAGCAAAAACCAAGGCAGTTGCTGCTGGAGGTGATAATTCAGACTCTGACAGCAGTCTTGATGTGGAGAAGTGGAAGAAACTGCTCCAGCAAATGACAGGTAGGTGCAGGAAAAAGAGTCCTTAAAGGGCATCATTTTTGCCCAAGTATGCTAGAATGAAAGATCAACTCTAGAAATATAAAGAAAAAAGCACAGTTGACCTTATTCCCGTGGCAGCCATGTCCCTTTGATGTGAGGCTTATGTTGTACTGTCATGCATCAGGCAGATTCTCATTTAACTATCAAGTATTTGACAATTTTTATTCATTATCTATTAAAAAGCAATATAAAAATCAATTTAAACAGTAAATCCAGACAAGGATAGGACCATGTGTCATGTTTAGAAAGATGTGTACCCTTTGGCTACCGTAAGTTTACAGCATATCATAGCATTTATCTACTTCTTAGATTGTGCATGTACACCCACCAGGTTTTACTTCAGATTTGATTTTTTACCCTAATATAAGCAAGAGCACATTTGATTAATGTAAGCCATTTTAATGGTATTCTTGATTATTTGATAAAAATGGTAACCAATAAGTGACTGAATGTTATGGATAACTTTGATCTGATGATAGTTAATGGAAGTATAACTGTGACCTAAATCTCTGGGGCTTGAAATGAAGCCAATGTGGAGGTACCAATAACTGCAGCTTCTAAAGTGTTCACATGAGGCTGGCTGCAGGCAACCTGGGAGTTATGACTGTATGTGGGGAACAGACAGTTTTTACAGCCCAAATAAACATCTACAGTCTGGTTGAACAAATGGATTGGGTCGTGATATCAAACAGAGATGGGTACAAGTCACACATGGCAAGTCCAAGTCAAGTCTCAAGAAGATTTTCAAAAGTTAGTGCACAGGGTTTTCTTCCTTCCAGTTCTATTTACAGCCTCTCTCTTATATGAACACTTTATTTTTTTCTCTTGCCATAACCTGTGTTAGGCTGTCTGTAATGAGCACAGGGCTGTATGAGGCACTCTAAGAAAAGAAAAAGCCATGAAGTTATGGAGAGAAAAAACATTCAACGCTCCTCTTTGGCACCACAGACAGTTGTGTATGTCCATTGGCGTTTTGACGCTCACACACTAGATAAAGAGGACTTTCGACTTTGCATGATGTGGGGGAATAATACGCATTGCCGCCTGTATTAACATGAGCCAGAAATGCAAAATAAAATGGTCGGGCATCAGTCTCAAACCCCAAGTTGAGTCTGAAGTCTTTGAGGGTCAAATCTGAGTCAAGTCTGAAGACACTTCAGAGTGTGACTTGAGTTGGCTGATCAAAAGTTCGGTTGAGAGGGCATGGGTAGTATGGCTATCGGACTGACCTTAACATTTTCAAAGGCGTCTTTGATAATTGAACCACCAAAGTCACATGGCATCCTTCAGTTCTTCCTAATGTAAAATATTATACCTTTTCTTTATTGTTTTTTTTTTTAGATGCTATTGTGTTTGTCTTCAAGAAAACATCGTAAGAAAACATTTATACAGTTACAGGCCATAGCATTGAGAGCGCTAACAACCCTCTGTACGGGTTATGCAAAAAACATCAGATCACACATCAGACACTTAAATAAACTGTCAAACCAATGCTTTATCAGTTATACAAGTGATATTTTGATGAAACAGTTCTCTATGTAAAATTTACGAGCAGGTGGGCTCAAAACCAACGCAGTAACAAAAGTTTGAGAGTAGAGACTGAAATGCTGTCAGGTCTGCTTACCAAATTTACTCAATTCTTTTTAGAACTGCGGTTCTTCATCTGGTGTATTTATGAAACAGTTAATCAGCATACTCATGGACTTCATGGACCCTGATTCCAGTTTCTCACAAAGCCTACTAGGATTGTTAGTAGCACGAACTAGGAAGACTACTTTAAACAACATTTCCCGCTCGTGAAATTCATCTTCAAAACTCGCACATTTTCTTACTTTATAGTTAATACACTTTATGAAGTGCAGTTTTTTTTAATAGGGTCTATTCAGATCTAAAAGTAAACAATGGAAATGGGTGGAGATGACTGCAGGCCTTTCGGTCCACTTGTTTTGATAATGGGTCAAGAGATGGTGTTAGATATTTTAAGGGGAGCTTGGGTGACAGAACGTGCAGCCAGAGAATAATTATAGTCTATCCTTGATGAGCAGTACAAAATGTGGATTACCTACAGAAACAGAATGGTAGAAATGGGTAGCAGGTCCCACTTTTTTGTGTGGCAGTCTTTGTAACATCCAGTGTTTCCACAGCTACAATAAGTATTTTGTAGGGTCTTTCATGACCACATATCCCATTCGACTATAAAATCAAGAGTTTCCCTGGCTTTTAAAACTTACTGAAATATTTGAGATACTGTAAGTACTTAATATATATTTAACATAGTGTTAGTGTAGTGGTTATTTGTCATAAAAAAATGGCTTTCAAGATTCAGCGTTTTTGTCATTTACTCGGATCAAAAGGATTAACAAACATTTTCAACCACGTCTCATCGACCTGGTAAAAAACCTGTATCCCCTTCCTGGTACATGAACCCCAATTACCCACCCCCTACCTATGTGGGAATCCTGACGAATCACTGCCTGGCACAGTGCCTATTGCCCCCTGGTGTTTACAAGACAAAACAAACACAAAATACTTTCATTTTTAACAATAACATGGGGAAACAGCTCTGACAGTTAGTCATTTTTCTATTAATTTGGGGGTCAAAAGAGTCACAGCTTAGGCTACTCAGCAAATGGAGAGCCGTTCTCTGAGAGTTCACTGTGACTTCAAAGGGTGAATGGTGCTATTGTAATCAGTACTCATGACTTTTTAAGTGTATTTAAAATGGTTTTGGGGGGTAAGGAAAACCTAATGTGGTCACTCAAATGAATAGTTCTATTTCATTCTTCCTGACCGCCAGAGGCAGTTCTTAACACTGAATTATATCTGTCTCATGCACGCGCAGGTCGAGTATTTAATATCAACAAAGTCACATGTGACCTGGGATGACGCGTGACGTAGCTCAAATAGCCTGCGTCATTGCGTGAGACGCCCCTTCTATCTTCTCGCAGACATCCGCGCTGCAGGTTGAGCTCAGAAGGACGCTGAAAAGACTTTCTGCTTGGAGCCCTGTAACTACGGTTGGAGCTACGGAATTTCGTCCTCCAAGGGCTGCGATAAGTCACAATGGCTACATTGTTTCACCAGACCGAGCTGTCTAACCGGTGTTTTCGCTGGCACTCTCGGTGCATTACAGACTGGCTTACGTTAGCCGGGAGCTGCTAAGGTAAGTCTTAGCCTACTAGCTTGACATCATTTATGTTTGAGAGGTATTGCCTGCCCCACGAGTGTTTTAGCCTCGGCGGTGCAGTGTTCTCATTTATGACATTAAGAGGCTTCGGGTTTCTTGGTGTTTTTTTTCTTTTTCTCCGCAGTGAAAAGTGTTTGCGCTTTGACTCGCGAGGCTGAGGGTATCTCGGTGTTGGAAAGGCTGATTATTACTGACTGCTCTGCGCTCGGTTTCGCTTGTTGAGGAGTGAGTGCGAGCAGTTCCCCCTAGTAGACAGTTTTGTTTGTGGGTTAATTAAATTTGACGGCTTATTGTTTGTTAAGCGTCAGATCTGTGAGCGCTCCCCCATAGGTAACAGTGGAGAGGGAGTTGGTTTGATTTTTACTGCTTGTTGACGTTGAGTGTTTTCGCTCGCGAGGAACGTCACCCAGATAGGCAACTATGTCTGACATGCTCGGGTCCCATGTTTGCCGTTCATGCATGGCACCATTGCATGCATCCGATGGCCATGATGAGTGCCCTTTATGCCTCGGTGCCGCACACCTGAGGGAAGGGCTGTCAGATAGCCCGTGCATGAATTGCAGTTTCATGCCGCGGGATCTGAGGCTGGCTCAACTGGCTGAAGTGGAAGGACAGCAGCCGGGAGACCAGCTGCCTCCATCTGGTACGGCTTCCAAGAGGCATGGTGGGGCAAGCAGCATTCTGCCGGAATTTGCTCCACCTAGGAAGAGACCCAAGAAGGTGGATGGTTTGGCCATTAAGGTTGATAAGCTAGCATCAGAGTTTGCAGAGATTAAGACACTGCTCATTAACCTTCAGAAGAGGCCGAGCAGTGGGGCATCAAGTCCAGGAGAGGAACCACCTGGATGGGATGGAGATATCTTGTCTACAAGAGCTTCCTGTAGCCAGTTTTGTGGGGCCAGTTCAACCCAAGGAGGAGTGAACGCCTTTGATCATGGATCTAGTACTGGTTCACAACGGACTGTAAGCAGATCTGGGGTTGGTTCAGAGGCTGCCCCAGCCTCTGTTAAACCGGTGATGCGCATGGCATTGGCACGCTTGGGCTTGGATGAGGCCCCGGCCTCTGGCGCCCCAGCCAGTGCCTTCTTCAGGCGGGCCCCTCCAAAGGCAAACTTCTCTGTTCCACCATCCCAACCATACATTGAGGAGCTCCACAAGTGCTGGCCGGACCCCAAGTCTCTGTCTCACCATACATCTGACAGCAGGGCCCTGGCATCCATGCAGAATGCTTGCAGTTATGGCCTGGGCCAGATGCCAGCAGTAGAACCACCTATAGCCTCCCTCATTGTGTCACCCAATGAGATTTTGAGACCTGATGCTCGCTGCCCCAGGCCACAGTGTCGCATCACAGACGATTATCTTGTGAAATGCTACGATACAGCGGCCCGTATGGGGCGTATTGGTAACTCACTGTCCCGTTTGATACTGGCCCTGTCGCAGTCCCTGCAGTCCTCTGGCCTGAATGCATCCATCCAGAGCCTGAGTGATACATCCTTGCAGGCGTTTGCCCTTATGACTAGGGAGCTTGGCAGGTTAATGTCGACGCTAACCCTGACTAGGCGCCAGGTATGGTTAGCTCAGTCTCCAATTCCTGAACCAGGTTGGAGGGCTCTTTGGGTCCTCCCAGTAGTGCCTGGGGAGTTGTTTGGGCCAGCGGCACAGCAAGCCTTGGAGTGTGGAGTCCAGGCAAACCAAACTCGGTTACAGTTTGCCAGCCTTCAGGACTCTGCGCCCACTCAGAGACGACGACTTCACGGGGCTTATGGCACTGACCATCCACGATTGCCGGCCCGGCCTAGTACCTGCCCAAGAACATCGCAGGCACTTGAGCGGCCTGATTACCACAGACGCCCCCCTCCACGGCCTGCGCTACAGACCCAGAGGGGTCGGAGGTCTGGGTTTCGCCCAACAAGAGACTCTAAGGGCCAGGGGAACAGGCCCTGAGGCCCTGGGGCCGGCAGTCGGATGCTTCTCCCAACAGCACCTCAGCTACTGGAGAAGCTGTACTTCAGACCCTTGGGTGGTGGCCACTCTTTCCCAGGGGTACAATCTTCAGTTCCGACGCCGTCCCCAGCTTTCAGTGGGATCCGACATACCACGGTCGTCGATCCCACAAAACGACAGGCACTCAGCCAGGAGATAGCCACCCTCCTGGAGTCAGATGCCATAGAAGAAGTGGATCATCTGACACAGCAAGGTGGATTCTACTCAGTGTATTTTCTAATCCCCAAAAAAGAGGGCGGGTTTTGCCCTATTCTAGACCTAAGAAGGCTGAACATGTTTCTGAAGGTGTTGCCCTTTCACATGCTGAGAACGGCAGATGTGCTACAGTCTGTGACTCAGCAGAGTTGATTCACAACCATCGATTTAAAGGACGCATACTTTCATGTGCCAATTGCGCTCCACCACAGACAGTTCCTGCGCTTCGCATTCGAAGGCAGGGTTTATCAGTTCAAAGTGCTCCCTTTCGGCCTGTCCCTTGCCCCGCGGGTTTTTACACGGTGCATGCGGGCAGCATTGGCCCCATTGCAGGCCGCTGGTATGCATATCCATCTGTACCTGGACGACTGGCTGATCTGTGCACCAACCCAGAGGCAGACAGATCAGGACACTTCGGCCCTTCTTCGCCATGTGTAACAGTTAGGCCTCACAGTCAATTATGCAAAGAGCTATCTCATACCCAGCAAGAGGGTGGTGTTTATTGGATTGACCCTGGATTCAGGTCGCATGCTGGCCTCCCCCACACAACGCAGAGTAGAGGCCATACTCCAGCTTCTCCTCCGTTTTCCGAGGGGCAGGAGGTTGCAATACAGCCTTTTCCTCAGGCTGTTGGGTATGCTAACGTCAGTGACATCAGTGGTGCCACTGGGCCTGTTGTATCTATGACCTCTCCAGGTTTGGATGAATGGCCTTCATTTGGATCCAAGGGTGCACAGATCAAAGAGAGTCACGGTGTCCAGCCAATGTCTTCTCGCTCTGCGACCATGGAGAAACAGGGAGTTTCTGTCCAGAGGTGTCTCACTGGGTACAATACCCTCGCGTTGCGAAGTGGTAGTGACCGATGCTTCAACATCTGGTTGGGGGGCAGTGTGGAAGCGCAGAGCGGTGAGAGGGCTTTGGACAGCGCAGGAGGCAACACAGCACATAAATGTGCTCGAGCTCCGGCAATGCATTTGGCTCTCATCGAATTCCTACCACATTTAAAGGGCAAACATGTTCTCGTGCGTTCCGACAACATGTCTGCAGTCTACCATGTCAATCATCAAGGGGGCACAAGGTCAACCCGGCTGCTGGGAGTGGCGCACCGTCTCCTTGTATGGGCTTTACCTCACCTTGCCAGCCTCAGGGCCATGTACCTGCCCAGGCTGCAGAACCTGGTGGCAGACTTTCTATCGCGCCATAGACCTCCCCCGGGGGAGTGGAGGCTCCACCCAGAGGTGATAGAAGAGATTTGGAAGATATATGGCAAGGCAGAGGTGGACCTGTTTGCGTCAAGGGCCTCAACCCACTGCCCTCTTTGGTTCTCCTTAATGGAGACAACGAGCCCTCTAGGGCAGGACGCTCTGGCACACCCATGGCCAGATCTTCTCCTTTATGCTTTTCCACCGTTTCCTCTCATCACAGCAATACTACACAGGCTGCAGCAGTTCAACCTCAGACTTTTGCTGGTGGCTCCAAACTGGCCGGGGAGGCCCTGGTTTCCAATCATGTACAGTCTTCTGAGCGGGGTCCCATGGTGCCTGCTGACACGGCAGGACCTGCTCTCACAGCTGAGGGGCAGCATCTGGCATCCGACTCCGGAGCGCCTGCAACTATGGGTATGGCCCTTGAAGGGCCTGAGCCCCTCTTAGCTGCTTTTGACCCAGCAGTTCTCCAGACCATAAATGACTACAGGGCACCCTCTACGAGGGCACTTTATGCAAATAGGTGGAAACTATTTTCAGAATGGTGTAAGGCCCACAAAGAGACTCCTGAGAGTGCCTCGGTACCAGTAGTACTGCGGTTTCTGCAGTCTTTACTAGAGAAGGGACTCTCTGTTTCCACCTTGAAGGTATATGTGGCTGCGATTTCGGCCAGGCATGGTACAGTTGACAACCTCACCGTGGGGTCCCACAATCTGGTGACCCGGTTTCTCAGAGGGGCTCAGCGGCGAAACCCTCCGTGAGCTTTTAAGGTCCCCTCGTGGGACCTGCCTTTGGTGCTTGGAGGCCTTTGCCTCCCCCCCTTTGAGCCTCTAGAACAGGCGGGGATTGAGTGGCTGTCATCAAAGACTGCCTTTCTTTTGGCAATGGCTTCAGCGAAGCATGTGAGTGAGCTTCAAGCCTTGTCGGTGAGTGACGCATGTATGCGCTGGAACTCAGATGGCACAGGAGTGTCACTCTGGCCTAACCCAGCGTTCCTTCCTAAGAGGTTGGGGGCAGACTACACCAATCAGGTCATTGAGTTGGGAGCTTATCTCCCCTCATCCCCGCAAGGAGAGGGAGTCAATTCGGCAGAGCTGCTCTGCCCAGTTAGGGCCCTGAGGCACTACATCCAGGAAACCTCGAGCTTTCGCCACTCTGATTGCCTGTTTATCTCCCATGGCGGACAGAGGAAAGGACAAGCCCTGTCCAAGCAGAGCCTTTCCAGGTGGATGGTTATGGCAATTGAAGAGGTCTACAGGTCAAGGGGTCTGCCGACGCCTCTTAATGTCAAGGGTCATTCAACCCGGAGTGTCTCCACTTCCTGGGCAGCACTACGGGGGTCCCTCTTCATGAGATATGTGCCACAGCTACTTGGGCCACACCATGTACCTTTGCCCGTTTTTACAGAGTACATGTTGCTGCTTCCAAGGCACTGGCAGCAGCGGTTTTTCAGGAACCTTAACACTGTTCACGGTGAGTTGGGATTCCTCGTGACCATGCTGGTATTAGTCATCCAGTGTTAAGAACTGCCTCTGGCAGTCAGGAAGAATGAAATAGAACGAGAGTTACATATGTAACTGCGGTTCTATGAATTCTGGATGACCGCCAGAGTTCTCCGTCACTCGGAATCTTGGCGAGAAGATTCTGTAGGGGCGTCTCACGCGATGACGCAGGCTATTTGAGCTACGTCAGGCGTCATCCCAGGTCACATGTGACTTTGTTGATATTAAATACTCGACCTGCGCGTGCACGAGACAGATATAATTCAGTGTTAAGAACTGCCTCTGGTGGTCATCCAGAATTCATAGAACCGCAGTTACATATGTAACTCTCGTTCTCTTTCTCATTGTCTCAGTGAAGAATAATAATTTTTAATCAATCTCTGGTATAGGTCAAACTCAAAAGGTATAGGTCCAACGGTGCTTGTTGCTTTTATCAGGTCAGACAATGTGAATGTTTTCTGAGCAAAGATTCAACAGATATGATCGTGTATATGTCTTTGCTTTTTGTTAACCATTATCAACTGTTACGTCCTTATAGCAAACTGTATCCCCATCACAGAAAAACATACATTTTTGAGATGTCATGCTTAATAAAAAAGAAAGGAAGTGAACGTCATGATGGCTGAAAAAAAGCAGTACAAGGGAGAAATGAGTCAAAGTTAAAGGAAAAAAGAAAAACACCAGACACGACAGCATCATCCATGAACAACCTCACCCTGGGAAGCAGTGATTTCATACAAACAGATTTGTGGACTCAATCTGTGTAGTTGATGTTCAGGCAGTTGTGCCACTCTGCCATGTTTGCTTAATGTCTTTATGTCTACTCATCCCACAGAAGCTGACATAGACAAGATGAACTCCATTAATGCTCTGGACTCCTCTGTGCCTGCACCCAAGAAAGCAAGAGTGAGAAAACCTCGTGCTAAGCCTCCAGGGAAAAAGAATACCATCGTTCAACTGAATAATGAAACCACTGACAAGAATGAAACATTGGAGGAGAAGGTCAGGACAGAAACATCAGCAACAAAGAGTAAACCGAGGCAGAGCAGGTCAAAAAAAACGGCACCTCGGACCTCTTCCTCTGACCCAAGCCAGCAGCAAAGCATCACAGTTGTTGTAGAATCACCTGCATCCCCTAATCCCATTCTAAAGCAGGTGCCAAAGAAAGAGAAAAGGAAAGCTCTGACTACCAATGAAGAAAAGTCTGATGAGACGTCAGAGCCCAAGAAAAAGAAGAAAAAAACAATGACCGACAAGAAAGTTGAAGAGAATATAAGTGAAACTGATAAAGTTGGAAATGACATCAAAGAGGACAAAAAGGAGAAAAATGAAGTTTCAGAAAAAGCATCTGTCAATAAACCAGCGGAGGTTAAAAGACAGACAAAAGACAATTTACTAAATGAGACAAAAGGAAGTGAGGAGGCCAAAATTCTAAATGTTGACAATGCTACAGCTACTGAGACAATAATGCATGAAAAGAAAGCCAAAAAGAAGAAAACGAATAAAGCTTCTAGTGAAGAAACATTAGAACAGACAAATGAAAATGTAAAAGACTCTCAGCAAATAGTTGAAGAAAAGAAAGAGAAGAAGAAAAAGAAAACGATAGTTGACACTGAAGAAAATACATCAGAGCAACCTGCCGAAAAAGTAAGTGACATTTCAGAACAAAAAGTTGAGGATATGAAGGAGAAGAAGAAAAAGAGAAAGATAGTTGACACTGAAGAAAATGCATCAGAGCAAGCTGATGAAAAAGTCAGTGTGATTTCAGAACATACATTTAAAGAAAAGAAAGAGAAGAAGAAAAAGAAGAAGATAGTTGACACTGAAGACAATGCATCAGAGCAAGCTGATGAAAAAGTCAGTGACATTTCAGAACAGACAGTTGAAAATATGAAAGAGAAGAAGAAAAAGAAGAAGTTAGTTGACACTGAAGACAAGGTATCAGAGCAAGCTGATAAAAAAGTCAGTGTGATTTCAGAACATATATTAGAAGAAAAGAAAGAGAAAAAGAAAAAGAAGAAGATAGTTGACACAGAAGACAATGCATCAGAGCAAGCTGCTGAAAAAGTCAGTGACATTTCAGAACAGATAGTTGAAAATATCAAAGAAAAGGAGGACATGAAAAATGAAGAAAATGTAGAGCAGGAAGTTACAGTAAAGAAAGTCAAAAAGAAGAAAAAAAACAAACCTGATGAAAGCAGTTCAGAGCAGGCAGTCAAGGAAAAGACATCAGAGATGAAGATCGATGAAACACCAGAGCAGGTTACTAAAGTAAAGAAAAAGAAAAAGGACTTGTTGGCAAATGATGTACTAAACACAGAGCTGCTACCACCACCCAACCCCGAGACACCAAGTCCAACAAACAAGAAGAAGAAAAGTGAGTAGACATTTCATGCCAACCTAAAAACACTCCAATTCAGCTTCTTTTGTTCATTTGAACAGGCTTTCTCATTTGTGTCTTTCAGAGGAAAGCCAATTTGAATTAGTCAAAGCGCCTGAAAAACTGCAAGACCCAACAGAAACAGAAACCCTCCAAACACCTTTAAGTGACAGTATATGAAATGTATCACAAAACTCAAATCAGTGAGTCAGACCAACCTGTTTTAGTGTCAAATGATTAATATTTCTGTCTTGATTCGATTTTTTTGAATTAATTTTTTTCTTTAACTCTCCGCAGGAAAAGAAGTCGGCAAAGAGTCAAGAAGATGTTTGATTCTTTATCGATGCACTGCTCACTCTTTCCATCCAGTTTCTAATCATTTGTTTTTAACGATTAGAAAGATTTTCTTTGGTACATTTTTGATTTTTTTTCTTCTATTTTATTGGTTTTTACTAAATGTTGTATGTCTCCTGTTTTGTTTGATTATCACTGTTATTTTTATGGAACATTGCCATTTTAATTAGACAAATATTAAAAAGGACTTTTATAAGTAATTCCTAATTGGATTTGGTGATCATGATCTGGTGTCTTAAAATTGAATTTAGTCAGTTTAACAGACTGATTCTCTGAACATCTCAGGAATTCATCCTGTAATAGTCCATTAACTACACCTTTAGGAAAATGTTACAAAAATACATCAATTTGATTTGTTTTATATTTTTTATAAAATATATAGGAAACTTTTTGGCAACAGTGTTGTACAGGTTTTCAAATGTATGTCTACAAAAAAGCATGTTTTCTGAACTTAAGTTTTATAAATGTCTTATGAGGCTATCACATTTTCATTGTAAATAATGCTTTTACAAATAAAACTTAATAGTTTTTTAAATCTCTCCTTTGCACTTTGCTTAAAGTCTGAGGTATGATGTTCTGGACATGAAGAATTAAAAACAGGTAATGCCTGTTTTTCTACCACAGATCTTACAAAGAAAATTCTTGACATGACAGCCCCCCCCTGCCCTAAAAGTGAAGCCTGTTGATTCAGAGCTCTCTCTACTGGTTGCTCTAGATAAGATGTTTCCAATGTTTTTGCTTGGGCTCTTTGTGCTGGTGTCTGAAATATGCGCCCCCTGACCCTCACTGAAAAAAAGGTCAGTTGTGCTTTAATTGATGATTTCAAAAACCACAAACTTTCTGTAACCCCAGACTAATTCCACTGCAAACAACCAAGGTATTCTTCAAATTCTGTTAATTAAGGTCTTATGAAACCTATATTGCATATCATTACAAAATTCTGTTTTTATTTTAAAATGTTCATCCGATTGCCATGAAATTGGATTGATCACCTGGTGGGGTCCTCAGCAAGCCTGCACTGGAGTTAGTCTGTGGCAACAGGAAATTAATTTATATCTGTTTTGAAAGCATTAGAATTAGTAAGAAACAAAACTTCTGACATTTCTTCAGGCTTTTATTCTGAAATGCTGCCTCAGATTACAATGAAATTGCGTGCATCACATGGTGAGGTGGATCTCAGCCAGTCTGCATCTTGATAAATCTTTGGAAACAGGGTTTTTTTTTTTATAATCTTTTTCTGGACTTATCAATAATTAAAGCACAAATCCGACATTTCTCTCGGCTTTTAAGTCAAAAGCCGTATCTGATTGTCATGAAATTAGATTGATCACGTGGCGGCACAGTGGTGCAGCTGGTAGTGGATGTGCCTCACAGCAAGAAGGTTGCTGGTTCAATCTCCGTGCCGGTCAGGGCCTTTCTGTGTGGAGTTTGCATGTTCGCCCTGTGCATGTGTGGGTTCTCTCTGGGAACTCCAGTTTCCTCTCACAGACCAAAAACATGCTCATTAGGTTAACTGGTGACTCCAAAATGCCCTTTGGTATGAGTGTGAGCATGAATGGTTGTCTGTCACTCCATGTGGCCCTGCAGTCAGCTAGCGACAGGTTCAGGGTGTACCCCACCTCTTGCTCAATGTCAGTTGGGATAGGCTCCAGGTCCCCCAAACCCGAAGGGTTAAGTGGTATAGACGATGGATGGATGGACAGTGTGGAGTCACCCTCAGTTGGTCTAACATGATGTTTATTTTGTTTTGGAACCATCAATAATTGAAGCCCAAATCTGACATTTATATGGGCTTCTGATTTAAATGCCACATCTGAATGGGTTATGTCCTTGCTGTAGTCATGTCCTCAACTAGTCTGTGCTGGAGTTACTCCATGGTAACAGGAAAGTTATTTTATTTTCTATCTTATTTTTAAATTAGCAAATATCAAAGCATAGTTCTGTTTTTCCCTACAGGCCTTCATTTTGTAATGTCACATCTGGAAATTGTGTGGATTACATTGGGGGGCTTTCTGGTCTGCATGGGAATTAGTCTGGAAACAGGGAGTTTGTTTATTTTCATCTCAATCTGGAGGTATCAATAATTAACACACAAAACTGATCTTTTTCAGAGCTTTTAATTTGAAATACCACATCTGATTACCATGAAATGAATCACATAGTGGGTGGTCTTTAAGGCCATATGCTAAAACAAGGTCGAGTGTGGTTAAAACAATGAGTAGCTTCACGAACAGTCTGAGTTAAACCAACTGAGTCTATTTAAGACATAAAACCAGAGCTAAGGCTACCACTTTCTTTGTCAACATGGATTTTAAAATCACATACATCAAATATATTTTTAGTCTTGAAGGAGAATTAGACTAAAGTCTGATTGGTCAAGGGCTTTTTGGAATCTGCTGTGGCAGGGAAATGTGTTTGGACAGGACAGAAACAACTTCCTTTAGGAGATCAAAAATGATAATCTCCATGAGCATAGACATAATATACGTATATGGTTATGATACTATGATTATGTCTATGTCCATGAGTGTCGTATGTCTATGGTTGACATACTGCACCACACTCCAGTAGATGGCGGTAGTACGCCCCAGGCTGTATTGCCTGCTTCAAATAAATACAAAGAAGAAGTTTTGCCCTGCATGACGGGCTGCATGTGTTGATTCCATGGCGACAGAGGGCTACCGTCGACTATTTGCTCCTACACTGTGGATCGTCTTAAGTGTTGCTCGTAGTTAGCCATTAACCCCTAATTCAAGCAAATGTGGAGATTAAACAAGCTTCGTCTTAAAACTGGTGGTCAGACAGTCTGCCTGGAGGAGCTTCGCTTAAAGAGGCGGGAGCAAGAAAGAGGTAAACATACGTGGTTGGTCCCCAACATCGAGGAAAAGCGACATGGTGACTACGTCAGCGGGTTTAGTCTGCTCTCATTTGTTTGAATAAGGTTTTATTATGGGAATTGAATACTGTTTTAGTAACGTTGCAATGATGCAAATGTACAATCAAAACAGTAATACTAGGCTCTCAATACCAGCAAAACACTAAGGACAGAGTGGCTTTCAGTCTTTTTCATTAAAGTTTAATTTCATCTTACCAGATTTCTGAATACACATTTTCAAACAGGAGTCAAAGATTTAGTAAAGTCCTTCAGTGTGGCATTAACAGCCACGCCGCTGAACATTTTTGCAATCACTTTGAGAGAAGTGCATAGTCAGTCAGGAACATCATCTCTGAGTGTGACTGACTGTAAACCAGCATGTGACCATTTAAATACTCAACATTAAAATCTCACCCTGTAAATTAAGAGGACAGTGTTTGTTTATCTATTTTCTTCATTTGAGTGTTGAGACAGGCCCGCAGAGACAAACAGCTTGTGAGCAAAAGACTCCTGCTTAATGACGATGAGGACCAATCAGAGATCACTATGGATATTGGCTCCAGAGAGCAGGTGAGGTAGTAATTGGTAGTGACAAAGGATGGGTAACTCTTGTTTAACTGGACACCTACACCCGCTGCTCTTTCCTCTAGGATGTGGTCAGTCTGTTTCACAAACTGCAAAGCAGTGGACTGGAGAGGGAGATCCGCCTGAAAGCATTAGGTGCAGCTTTACGTGACCCCTCAGCACAGCTCACCTTCATCAAGTACAGTGGAAACATTTGTTACTGCATTATCAAGTTTTAAAACATTACTGCCCATAATTATCCACTTCTCATGGGTCATACATCTATCCTCTTTATAGGCAGGAGAACAGCATACACCTTCTGGTTGGTCTTCTCACAGGCCCTAATGCAGCGTGTCGTCTGCAGGCTGTTCGATGTCTTCATGAGCTGTCTCACTCTCCAAACACAAACATAGCACCGGCATGTCTGCCTGCCACCCCCTACCTGCTCACCTACTTGTCTGGCCAAAGCACCAAGTTTACTGTGAGTAGTTATGTTCTAGACGTCCTGTTAAATTATCACCCAAAAGTGAAACATATTTGACTGTTTGTGTTTTATGTGTACACAGGAGCTGTGTCTGTACACAATGGGAAACTTGTGCCCACAAAGGGATGCAGTGCAGGAGAAACTCCTTGCTCAGGGGATTATACCAGCACTGGCCAGTTGCATAGAGGTAGCCTACAATGGTGAAAAAGAACATTAACTCAAGCAGAGCAGTAAAACATTTCAGTTTTTATCTTAATATACTGACATACTGCAGTAGTGTGTCCAAATACCTGGTCAAGAATATGCATTTTAATATTTATTTTTTTCTCGTCTTAAAGTATTTGAGATTTTTGAATGAGTTTTGGATTAGATACATTAAATAAGGCCTGTGATAAACACAAGCAAAGGAGACTTTAATCCTTATTGCTTCATTATTAAAAACATCCTGGAGTGCCACACTTGTTTGAACTGATGCCTGTCCATGATGTCCATATGCAAGTGTCTCACATAATATCTCTGGGTCCTTTTTGTTTGTTTTTAAGAACCAGATACATAACCTCGCTGTGGTAGAAGCTGCAAGTTTCTGCCTCTCTCAGCTTCTCCAGGCCAAAGATGGAGTGGGCCAAATAATTCAGTAATAACACATTTGTCTTTTTTACCTTTTCTCCACTGCTGTTTATTTTAAAATTTGATAACAGTTTCTGTTTTAGCTTTGCTAACCTTTATCATTTCTTTTTATCTAACTGCAGGATGGTCCTGGCCACCAGCTTACCCTCAAGCTTGATATCAGTTCTGACTCCTGACCCAAGTTTTGGCCTGGCACCTGCCATCGAGTGTGCATGGTGTCTGCACTATCTCACAAGCAGGTGAGTGCTGAAGCAGATCCTCAGCGGGTGTCATCATTGTGGAACACCATATTTCTTATGTAAAGACTTGACACTTAGTGCCTGGGCTCCCTTTTATGGCCTGGGTCAGGGTGTGCATTTTTATACTCAGAGGTTTATATTCTGATTCCCATGCATTTTCATTTTGAACAATACAGATTTTCAATGATAACGGTATCTAAATGGTATAGTTTTTTTTCCTTTACTGTAGTTACATGTGATGTTCCTCCACCCAACATGGAAACACTCAGAGAGAAGCAAGCATACAGCATACACATAGCAGGAGATATCAGAGGAAAGTTAGAGGAAAGTCCACACAATGTGCATTTAAACTGTTAAAAGAGGATTTTTTCAACCAAGAATTTACAGACTCTGATATGTGGATTTCATTTGCGCAATGAACATTTTGACAACATTTTTAAAATGTCACATTCATTTAAAATGGCATTGTCAAACGTTAATGTGAGACAAGGCACATGCCTTTACTGCAGTCATACAGACTTAAAACTAATCACAGGACATGTAAACAAGTGAACTCCGAGCACAATATTTGATCCAACAGAATCCTGATGCAATAATAACATGGCAGTACTCTTGAAGTTGTGTTGGTTGGAGTTTAATTAAAATCCCCCCGCTGATACAGGAGATTGTCAGATTGAAAAACAATGACAAGGCAAGCTGAAGGTTAAAAGTGAAAATATGAAAGTAGGGAGCAGAAGCGGCGATAAAGGTGTTTGAATCTCTTTCTATTCTCAAAAGTTGTTGTTATATTATTATAATAATTTATTTAACCCTTTAACTCCCAGATCAACTGCTTGGTAGACCAAAATGTGAGTAGCTGTATCGTATTCATAAATGCATCAAACTTCTTAAACCTGATTAGGCTATCTGTATTTTGCGGGGGTTAAACATAATGCTAGAGAAAAGCATTATATTGTATTAAAGTCTAATTCAAGAGGGGAATTTCTCAGGTAGGTAAACCGAGCATTATAATAAAACCAGTCATAAGAAACAAAAATGGCATAAATTAAATAAATATGACATCCAAAAAGTGGAGACATTTAACCTGATTTTTGTTCTCTTTCACTTTTACAGTGCAATTCTGTGACTATAAACTCCCAGCTCAACCATTTGGCAGAGGTGATTAATTTATAAATATTTAGGGTGTAAAAAACTTAATTGTTGCATTAGTGCCCCAATTTGTCAAAAAAAAGACATTTTCATGGCTGTTTTTTGAGGAAGTTAAAGGGTTAAAGTAAAATGTGAAAATTAGTTTTCAAAATAGAGACAAGTAAAACTTAGCTACACCTTTTGTGTCATTTTAAAAGTATGCTTTACATAGATATGACTCTTCAAACACTGTATCTGGTTGGTTACTTTTGAACACAAACCCCCAAACCATTAAAACATGTGATTACTCATAAAAAAGGTTTTGTGAAATCGCTATTTGTTACATGATATTGTTCAACTCACCATAGTAATTAAGATCTCTCTCTGATGTTTTTTACTCCACAGCTCAGAGGATAACACGGTGATGTTGGCTCATGGGGCTCTGTCACGTTGCAGTTCTCTGCTTGTGTCACTGGGCGATGCTGTAGCTAAGGGGAGCAAAGAAGATGGACTGGAACTGGTAAAAAGAAAAAAATTACAAATTGATGTGATGTTTGTTCTCATTTAAGCAGTCTTAAAAACTGCTAGATTTTAGGGTGTACCACTTAAATTAAAAACTTTCCTGATCCCTCACCGGGCATTTTTTGGAGCAGTTTGTACATATAAAGAAAAAAAACACACAGTTACATAGAAGCAACAGATATCTGAAGCAAAAACAATCCAGGTAGGCCTAAAACCTAATACTGATATTAATAGAATGATTGATAAATGATCAGACTTGATAAGACAAAATGAAATAAAAAAACAACAAAATAATCAGTCTTGGTAAAGGTTGTGGGATGGTAGTAAGGATTAAAGTTAACAGAAGAGGTCTACACAATAAAAGGAGCATAGAGTAACCAGGAGTGGCTGAAATGAGTGTCCCCCGCAGGGTGACCAGAGTCTCCCTCAGCAGTGGCGTAGCCTTCATTTCAGAAGTGAGGGGGAAAGATTGTTCAGGAGCAGGATGATTTTTATTGAATTGTTTATTGAGATCCTCTCCCATTCAATTGCACCTAACAACTGGAAACACCTGATGACTAGGGAAAGCATGAAAGTGAGTATTTTATGAAATGCACAAGAATAAAGAAAATGGCAAATGATTTGACCTAAAACTCTTCACAACTCTGAAAATCTTTGAAGTTGTATAATCCTATGGCCTCTCCAGACCGATTTACATTTGCCGCAGCATGTGTCAGGACACCACACTATCCCCAGAGCCTTTCACCAGGTTTAGAGATGGGTATCGATAACTGGTTCCTGTTAAGAATCGATTAGGAACGGTTCAATCCATGGATATCATAATCCTTTATGCTTAACGAATTGCAAAGCTCAGAGTCATGCTTGCCTGATCAGGCATGTCCCTACAAGTTTTTCTTGCCCATCAGCTTTCTAAAGTTGCCCTGGGCATTCGGGCAACTGTTAATGTCGCCCCCGGACTAGATCCTCATTTGAGGAAGAAGTCGATGTTGCTTTGCTGCTCTCGCTCTCAGACTTGCTCTTGTTATGTATGCAGAAGGGATGTCATACCTCAATAGGTCCCTAAACAACTGCCTTCTGTTTGATCTGTCTATAGCAATACAGACAAAAATTCAAGCAAAGAAAATCTAAATTTAGAGTAGAAATTAGGAGGAGTAGTCATTAAATAGCTGTGGAAATTAATTTAACATTTACTCTCATCCAAAACATTTCCTCAACCAGTTATAATCTCTCCTGACCTGTGAAGCCTATCCATGACAGTTTTTTGCTGCCCCCTGAACAGCCATCTTCCTTCTCTTTCTATTGCAATAATACAGATTAAAATTAATACATAAATAAACATAAAATTAAATAAGCTATGTGCAAAGCAACAGTGAAATTGAGAGCACAGCTTGAGGAGAGTGTTTTAATTCCCATCATAAAGCTAGCTAGCAAGCCACCTATCTTAAGTAACGGTTATTATGCTTGTTAGCTGACCAAAATTAGCTGAAATTACTAAATTGTCATCATTTAGCTAACGTTATCAAAAACAGAATCACTCAACTTACATGGTTTGTTTTGAAAAATGAAAACAAGGTTTTTTGCCACTTGCTAGCTGGTTTGTTGGACATTTCAGCGATTTGAACGACCTGTGCTATGCTACTTGATCTCACATTATTCACATTTTTATATTATACAATCTGTTACGGAGACAGCAGCCCGTTTGAATTCCTGAGTCTGCTCTGATTGGTCAGTTTCCATGCTCCCAAACAAGCACCGCCCTTACTCCAGTGCAGAGCTGTTTGTGATTGTGGTAACCATGGAAGCCACAGCCACAACGAGTCAGCTGTCACTTGTGGGTCCGTGTCTCTTTTGGTAATTGGATAAAACGTTTGGAAATGGATATCATAAATAGAAAAACGACTGGATATTTGATTTTGGTTTTAAAACAGAAACATCAAAATTAAAATACAGCTTGATTTTATTTTTTGTTGTCTGAAACGAGTAAAGAAAAGTCAAATAACGGTTTGATTTTCAATTTTAAATACAATATAGCACCAGACACAAACCGAAAAATGGCCTGTATAATTGTTTTGGCTTACCGGAAGTTGTCCCAACAAGAATATTGCTAATATTGACCAGAAGATGGCGACAGGGGTGCCTACACACATAGACATAATATACGTAGACGCCTCATTACGTGCTGGAGCGTGATCCAGCGTCGCTGCCATATTGGATGGATCTCTGCACTCCAGTCTAGCACCAGAAACAGCTTGGTCATCTGGGAGGGGCTTGGAGTAGAGCCACTGCTCCTCCGCGTTGAGAGGAGCCAGATGAGGTGGCTCGGGCATCTAATCAGGATGCCTCCCGGACGCCTCCCCTGACATTGTTCCAGAAAATTAAGATATTTTCTTTGCAGTGGCTTGGAACATGCTTTTAACAGCTGCAAGCATTAAAAACTTACCTCCTGTGTTTGCTTTTTTTTTTTTTTTTTCCAAAATTATCACTGAATTGTAAAGACGCTGCATAGTATTTTTTTATTGATGCGTTGGAGTTATTAGAGACTTATGAATCACTCCATCAAAAACCTCAAATTTTTCAACCTTGTGGTGTGACATTGTTTGAAGTCTTTTTTTCTAAGCAGAGCAATTTGATCTCTATGAATGATTGTGCCTTACTGTGTCTTGCATTACTGTGCATGCACCAGGCTGTAAGGAAGGGGAAAGATGAACCTTTTTATTTTTTGAGATGTCGATTCTAATAATCACAAAATAAAATTGTTTCGGAGCTGCTCTTGTGTTAAGAATACAACATCATTTAATGGAGGCTTAAATGTCGAATTCATTTTGGATCTTGACTAACAATGTCATTCTTCTTCAGCTCATCTGTCCTCTGCTCAGGTGTGCTGGGAACCTTGTCTCCTCCTGCCCAGTGGAAGACCTGAGCTCCCAAGTTGGTGGTGTTCGTATACTGGTGACTCTGTGTGCACTTCATCAGTCTTACATACAGACACAGCCAGGCTTGGCTAGAGAGAGCGCCTGGATCCTGAACAATCTCACAGGTCTGTATAATTGTATTAAACATACGTGAATCAAAGACACCTACTTTTGCAGATAGTCAAAACATTGTGGTTTGTTGAAAATCATTAATGATGAAGACTTTCCTGATTATTTGTTTTATTACTCTCTGTTCCATTGCTAGCCAGTTTTTCATTTCAGTCAGATTTTCCCTTGTGAAAATGTAGAATAAAATCTCCAAAGAAGCCTTCCTTTTGTCTGCTGACTGTCAATTTAAAAATTAGACTTGCTTTTGTCGTGTAGTAAATGGTGCACACCCTCCCCTCTTATACATCACAGTATGTGCTGTGCCCCTCCTTTAAAACAGCTTTCCCCAGTGCTTTATATGAAATGCGCTGTACTTAAGTAATTTTTTTATAAGAATCAATCACCAGAACAGGCTTTTGACACTGTATAAACCAGCTTTAAACAGCCTCTCTAAATGCAAATGAGTGTCCTCTTAACCTGCCTTCCTCTTCTTGGGGATGTGTTGACAAACAGCTGTGTGCTTCCATTTACTGGAGGTAATCTGTGGATAGAGACCCCAGATGAACAGCAGGCATTACTATATTTACTTTCTGTGTTGTAGAAAGGAGGGCAGATGCCCAACAGAATGTCAGATTTCATGTTTTCACGACACATGTGGACCACAAACAAAGGACTTGGTTGGCTTATTTCACACGTTAAGGGGGCGGTTCAGACTCCAGGTAACTACATAAATGTGCAAAAACACTAAAAAGTGTGTGTTTTTTTATAGTAGGTTCCCTTTAAGTGTAAATGCAGAGGGATCCAAACCTTTTACTTAAAAAAAGTGAAAGCACTGAAGAAAATGGCTGAGGGGCTACAAATGGTTAATAACAGATGTAAAATGTCCTCAGCTTTGTTAAACCAGTGGTTTTGAGAAGAACCTGGATCAATGCAACCTAACCAGCATGATATCTGACATGGTCAAATCAGTGAAACATTTATAATTCATGCAAAACGTGTTTAATGGTAAATGATATTCATGATTCTTATACCAATCAAAATAATTGTAATACTGATTTTTCTAAAGTCAAGAAGCCCTAACTGGTACCAAATCTTCTTCACTGTGTTTGAAAACTGCAGTTTCAAAATACTGTCTGTTTAGTGGGTTGGTGCTGATCCACCCTCTGTCCAACTGTGGAAATCTCTCTGAGGTTTTCACATTAGAGCGGCTGAGGTACTGCATTACATGGAAAAATGCACCTCTTTATGAAAAAGTGGGAAAAAATGCTGAAATCCTTAAAAACTATTAGCAGTTTGACATAAGATTAAATGTGTGAATGTATTTGGGATTATTTTGTTCATGTACAACACTGCTTGGTTACTCTTCTGGGGTTTTCTATTTATTTATTTTTCTTAATTGTTTTATGTGCCCTTTGGTGGATGCTGTATGTAGTATTGTGGACCAACTAAAAAAATACTTTGTACAAAGACTGGACCATTGTTTTTCCTTCTGAAAAAAAAAAAAAAAAAAAAACTACTGTTGTGGGCATGTATGCAGATGTCTGGGGCTCTTACTCCTGTTGTATGTGATATTTCAATGCTCTTTCCATCTCCTTTCACAGCTCAGTCCAGTGCTTTCTGCTCTGCTTTGCTGACTTTCAACCTAGTCCCAGGACTTATCCAGCTCCTCCAGTTCTCCCAGGGAATCAACACAATGGTCATTGAGTGCCTATACTGAACTTAAAAAGGCTGCTGTAGCTGAAGTCTTTCTGTCACTGGTATAAAATGAACCTTTCTGCTCTTTTCTCCCTTGATACCCGCAGATCCTCAGGGTCCTAGCAAACGTTGCCCACAAGCGAAAAGAGTTTTGTGTCCAGTTAAGCCAGCTTGGACTGCTGTCTGCTCTCTGCACCACACTTAAAATGGCCGATAAGGAAATAGTGGCCCTGAGCATGGATGTCTTATACATGTTAATAGTTAGCAATCCACAGGTTAGTTTGTGAACCTTTTGAAATAACCAAACAGACATGGATCAGATATTACCAAGGTGATGTGATTTCTTTTTTCCCTTCAGGTTGCAGTGGAGTTTGTGAGGCAGGGCGGATGCTCACAATTAGAAGCTCTTCAGTACAACAACAAAGAAGAGATAAGACGCAGAGCAACATGTCTCATAGAAAACCACCTGCCGTCTCACTAATCCTAATGCACTTTAAAAACCTTTGAATATTTCTGTTGTGCTCATACAGTATTTATTCAATTTGTGTATATGCAGGTGGAAAACAACCACACAGGAGCCATGTAGCCTGTAGTAATACTGCATATAACAAACAGGTTGTCATATAACACAATGAGAACATAAGTAAGACAACGGGCCTTCCTTTTTACTATTTCTGTTTCTAAAAGGACGACCTGCACTTTTTAAGACTCTTTGAATATGATCTGATTCGATAAGTGAGCCTTAAATGTGTTTCACAAGGATATTTTAGTACATATAAATATAATTTATATTTTTATTTTCTTGGGTTTTATATCTCAGGGTGTTAACAAATATTTCTTAATGCACATTTTGTAACATCAAGAAGCTGTAAAACAACAGTGTGAGTCAGTTTCATCTGGAACACGTGGTCTCCATGACTGAATATCTGTAAGGATAATGAAAAGAGGGCACCCCATTTGAAGGAATGAAACCATATATTATCTTATGGGGTATTTATCATGCAAAAAGTGCTTAAGATATATATGACAAAAGGTGTTGGAAAGCATTTGTTGCAACTTAGGAACTGCTAACTTTGTCACAGTGGTTTTCATTTAGTGAAGCTGAGAAATAATAACCTCAATTTCTCTACTTGATCACAAATGTCACAGTTTGGACCAGTGATCGAATGAAACATGGCTGGATAAAAATACAGGACAAAGCTAACATGTCTTTCTCCCCTATGTTGTTAAAAATAATACTAGAGACAGCTCATAGCCAGCTTTGGCCCTATCCTACAATATCAAATGGTGTGACAGCAGGGACATTAATACAATGCCTCCTGAAAAAATGTTTGACCTCTCTACAAAGCTTTTCATATATTTATTTCTATAAAGCAGACTGTTATGATGTGTTCATTGCAGTGGCTCAAATCACTTTAATGATAAAATGGTGATTATTTGCACAGCCCATGTATAAATGCTTGTCCCCTCACACAATATTTCCCCAGGCACAGCAGTTTTTTAATAAACTTTTGAGTCCTGACCCACCAGTTGAGAACCACTGATTTAAAATGTTGTATTATGATACTGCATGATTACATGGAAGGTATGAAAGGAGCAGGCTCAATTTTATATGTACATTGGTAGATTTAAGCCGAATCATGTATTTCAAGCTGATAATGTAAGACCAGTGGCCTCTGTACTTTGATTAAACTGTTAAATAAAAATTTGACTCCACTATGTTTTCAGGACCATGTTTAAGAGTAAGATGTTCTCTCAGTAAAAATGAATAACAATGTTCTGGCCACTGAGTGCAGTGGCACAGCCTGTAAACAAAAATCAGCTCCTCCCCCTGATGAAAAAAAGAATTAAGTCTCAAGTTTCCCAACTTCTTCTGTCCACCCACAGCCTCTCCTTCCTGTTAACACTCTTCACATGAAAACCTCAACAAGGTGGGTCACTTCTTGTTTTTGTGTAAATCTTTTGCTCCTTCTGACTGCTTTAGTTTAATCAACATCTGAGTCAGCATGTTGTCTTTTATATTTTTTGTTCAGATTGAAGTCTCAAAGCTTAGTGTTGAATTTATCTTGTTCTCCCTTTCCCAAATTAGTAGCCTGCTGACAATGGAGGGCACTGAGACAACTAGAGAGAAATCAACAGCAAAGGATGAGAATCAGGGTGCAGATGAGGTGCTGCTGTCCAGTAAGCCTCTGCACCGCTTTGTTAGAGCAGAGCCGAGGAGTCTTGGGGTAAGGTACAATCAAGTCTGAGCGCTGAAGATGTGGTAACAAGCTGTGGTAACACTATGGATGTTTTTTGTCAAACAGGGATCATTGTTCACTTTCATCTGGAGATAGTTGTGGCAGGGCTACTGAAAGTGGTGTGTCTTTTTAATACAAAATATGTTTGAATCCCACCACAATATTTTATCTACAATAAAAAAAGACTTATTGTGGGTTAACTTTGTGTCAAGAATGCATAATGTACAAACTATCTGCCCTGAGGGCCTCTTCAGAACACAGTTGACCTCACTCGGACTCTACCACAAAGATAGAAATGTATTTTTTTTTGCATGTTTTGAGGTTTCATTTATTAAATAAACTTTAAAAAAGCATCAAAATATTTTTCAGATTTTAATCGGTTTACTGTAAGTTTGATTACATAACGTCATTGTCTTTTATGTTTTACAGAAAAGGTGAGTTATCTTTTGTCAAACAAATGCTGGTGGCTAGGATGTTTTGTTTGTTTCTATGCTTGTTTTTTTTAACAGTCTTAGATTTGCCATAGATGGGCACTAAATCTTGATTTTAATGCATTTTAAGTTTTCACACAGTTCTTAGATTTCAAATATTTTACATGATATCTTCATTGACAAAAATGTCTGCTTAAAAAATGTTATGTGGATATTGTGAATCCTTAAAAAGTCGAAAACATCTTGAATTACACTTTAGAAATGTAAGGCCTTATCAAGTCTTAAAGTCTGATTCTTTCCTGACAGTGGCTTTAAACTTGCATAAAAAGTTTCCTAAAACAGTCTGATTTGCTGAATCTGTAAAAAAAAGACTTGGAGTGTTTGGTTTTATTAACCTTTAGGTCTGTGAGTGAGGATGAAGATTCAAGAAAGTCTTTAATAAAGTATTTGTTTGCTGAACAACCAACATCCTGTATCAATGAATGACCCTTGTTTGAAGGAGATTTTCTGGTGCATATTTATTATCGTAAAGCATATTGAATCGAATGCTGTATGACAGTTGTTATAGGATATACCTTTTGGTTCCAGATTCCTTTCAGTATTTTTCTTAATAATTTAGGTTTTTCATACAAAAATGTATAAATCTATTTAAAAGAATCATTCAGACTCTATGAAGAGGTAATATTAGTTGCCTTTTGGTTTTGATCATCTCAACAGATGATGATGTACACAATTTTTTTTCTCAGTTCACACCTTAAGGATTTAAAAATCTTTAAAAGTCTTTAATTTGTAAAGACTAAAATGGCAAAAAGGATATAAAAATATATATATATATATATATATATTATATATATATATTTATATATATATATTTATATTATATATATATTTATATTTATATATATATATTTATATTTATATATATATATTTATATTATATATATATATTTATATATATATATATATATATAGAGAGAGAGAGAGAGATTTTTTTGGGAGGGGGTGGTATAGATTTTTTTTTGTCAATGTCAAGATATATTTACAATAAGTATCATTTTTCTTTTGATGAATGATGAATTACGTTCCCTTGCCCTGTCAGATACAAAAGACTGATCAACTGGAAAAATTACTTGTGGAAAGTATTATCCCAGTAAAAACACCTTTTACTAGCCCTGCCTTGGCAGAATAGAAGCATTTTTTAATGTCATGTTTTAAATCTGGAAAAAAAAATCAAGACTTGATATTTTCATAGCAAACCACTAGATGGCATGAATAAGCAGAAAGAGATCTGTACACCAAAAAGTAGCTCCTTTCAAAGATTTTGATTTGAAAATCGGTGACGTCTCGAGCTGCACAGCTCTTCCTCGGTCTTACATAGTGGTATACACAGGTACACATGTGACCCAACCCTGCTGAAATATATCACAATCTACATAGGTACCAAAAAGAGAAAGAAAAGACAAAACATGCAATTATAATCAGCATATCCATCATAATTACAACTGTTTATACTGACTGAGGAATTTAAAGTATCCAATATCCAGAGCTGAGGATTAGGTACTAAATGGAAAGAGAATGTTAATGTGCATATGTTTAGATATACATATATTCCAAGCTGTGAGAGTTAAGAGTGTCAAAACATAGCAGGATACATAGAAAAAACAACTTCACATAAAACAATCTTTACAAATGTATACAGTGTACATACAGGAATGTATGTAGAAAATCATGCAATTGTCTGTTGGTACACATAAGATAAGATAAGATAAGATAAGATAAGATAACATAAGATAAGATAAGATAAGATAAGATAAGATAAGATAAGATAAGATAAGATAAGATAGTCCTTTATTGATCCCCAAAGGGGAAATTCTGGTATTGCAGCAGTACAGGGCAAGTACAGGGATAGTAGCATGCATAAGACATAGATCAAAAGAATAGAAGATATTTACAATTATCAAAATTAACTAACATACTAAGCACTAAATTAACAGAGTAAGTGGCGTTCAATTATCAAATTAACTAAGATACTAAAATAATAATTTAACACAGTACAAAACAGCTGAGCCTCCTGTGCAGTGCAGTAAAGATAAAAATAAAGTGACAGTGATATTAAAGTGACAATGTGAAATGTAGCAGCACTTATTGACCACACAGTAACAGTGCAAATTATTTACCTAGAGTAATGAACCATGATCAGTGATATGAATCAATAACAATACAATATGGATAGAGCTGGTTTGGAGCATATGGAGGATTACTATAAATCTATTAAAGTGCAGTCCAGTGTCATATTGCTTGAGTAAGTCGGAGCTGCTGCAACAGGCTGCTGTCTCCCAGCGCCCGGAAGTGACATCTGATGCACAAGTCTCAGGGAATATGCAATGTACACTGGCAGACAAAATGAATTACTTAATAGTTAGTTCTCCAAAAGAAGGATTGTGGTTGAGAAGCCATCATGCGTTACAATCCATAACAGGAAATTTAATATTAACATTGGAAAGGGTGTAGTAGAAGTAAAAGGAGTAAATTTAGATCATTATAAGAAATGTATTCCGAAAACTAATTTCATTTTTGTGAATGGTTTATAAATAAGCATTATATTGCATGCTCTGAACTGCCTTGAATATGATATATTTGGAGACATAATTCTGGACCTCACTATTTCAAAACCGTGGTTTCAGTCCTGAACACTAGTCATTGCTCTCCTCTTTTTGTTCTGGTCCTGTTTAAGCAGTCAAATTGTGACAGGTTTGAGAAGCGTGAACCTGCATTATGAATCCAAATGTATTTGTGCCCCCTTTTCTTGAACCTATTTGTAAGTTCTTTTGATTGAATGATAAGTCCTCGTCAGAACTGGAAATCTGTCACAGAGTCACAGAGTCACAGGGTGCTATGAGTCACAATGGAGAGGAGAGTTTCTATCCGTAGGTTTGTGATATATAGTAGATCCGTTTTCAATTGGTTGTTTTATTTAGTTACCAATACATTTAGGAAATCATTTTTTGTGATATCAGAAGACATGGTGAGCTGTAGGTGTTTATTGTTGGAGCTTGAAAATGTATGAAAGTCCTGTAGTGAAGACGGTGATCCATGGTGAGGATGTCCATATGAAAAAGATGTCCAGGTACCTTTTCCAATCTGGTATAGATTACATGAAGGGGTTTACCTGGGATTAGAGGTGATTTCTTGTTCAAAAAGTCCCACATACAGAGAGGCCAGACTAGGAGACATCTAAGAGCCCATTGGTACTCTGGAGACCTGATGGAAATAGCTATTGCCATACAGAAAAGTAGGGAGTTAGACCTTTACTGAGTCAGACCACTGTAAATTGCTTGCTAGGATTTAACTCCTGTCTTTCATCCAAGAACGAGAAGGCAGTTGAGAGTCCCCCATCAAAGGGAACATTTGAATAAACTGATTCAATGTCCATAGTAACCAGTGTGAGTCCTCAATATAATAAATAGATTTTATCCATTTAATAAACTCAGTGGAGTCTTTTCTATATAAGGGGAGTGATGTGACCAGAGATTGTAGGTGATAGTCAACAAAAGCGGAGACTTTTTCTGTCCCTGAACCAGTTGCTGTGATAATAGGTCATCCTGGGGCTATATCAGTGAAATAGTTATGGATTTTAGGTAGAATGTACTGGTGTAATTGGAAAACCCAAAGACATTTTCTACTTAAACCATTAGATGGCACAATTTCTCATTAATTGCCTGAAAAAAAATAGAAATTTGGGGGGGGGGTTTTGGAACCTCCACCAAGGAGGTTATATTTTTGCCAACCTTTGTCTGTCTGTTAGCAATTAAACTCCAAAATTTATGAACAGAGTTTAATGAACTTTTCAGAGAATGTTAGTCATGGCCCAAAATAAACGTAATTAGATTTTGGTGGGGATCTGAATCTGAATGCAGATCCAGGGATTCTTTTTAGATTTGTTAACTTTGTGAGATTGGGCAAATAGTGTGTCAGAAATGCCTTGGTGGAGTTTTGTGCTCTTGGAGCACTTCTATGAGTCTGAAGTTGTTGATACCAAAAGAAATTGTAGGGGGGAAAACATGTAGTGTTTTCATAATTGTTTTTGGGGGTGGGCATTTCTGTTCGTCATTACCTCAACACTTTATAACTTAAATAAAACCAGAGGGCTAAATTCACCGCACAGATTTACAGTGTGACCCGTAGAACAGCTGCCAATTTCTACTGCACTGAGTTCATAATTTTTAAAACATTTTCTCTCCCAGATTGTCATCGCTGTCTTTGGCTGTGCAGAGCTCCTGCTGGGATTTCACCTGGCAGGGGAAGATCAGTTGCTCAATTCCTGTAAAATCTATATTCCCTTCTGGCAGGGAATCCTGGTACGTATCTCCAAGGAGTAGTCATGTACTTAATATGTACACAATATACACATAATTCCAGAATATGGAGAAATATTGTTGTTGTTGTTTTTTTTTTAAATGCCTTTCTACCTAAGAAGCACAGGCTTTTGTCATCAGGTTTACAGTGTAAACTATGAGAGTGACTCCTCTGAGCATTGTAGATATAGTTTACATCATGGGGAATGTTCTTATTCACCACATTATCCTTCCACTTTAAATAGCATCAAACCTGGAATATTGATGGTGTTACAAGAGTTGCTGGATTATTTCTTGACCAATTGCAGTAATGATACAGTAAGAGCTAGAGAAAAAAACATCAGTTCAGATGCATAGCCTTGTCTCTCCATTGTGCCTCAGAATCTCTGATAAACTTATAAAGCCAACACACACACAAATTTTTATGTCATAGTGAACAAACATTTCAGCTGGATTATCTCACCGGATTATCTCATGGTTAAAACCTGTTTTTTTCTCTTTTAAGCAATCTTTTTATGGATCCTTTGAGTGATATCATTTTTTAAAATTCAACTTAAACTGTACATAAGCAATACTGTCTTACCCTATAGCTTTTTTTGAAAATGTATTTTAAAAATCAGTGTATCAGCCAGCCCCAGCCAAATTAACCTTTAACACTCCTCTTCAGTTTGTAGGGAAACATTTGGTAATTGCCATATCTCTAATAGCCAGTACATTTTGATGTGATCAATGCAATGTGAAATACCATTTATCTAACTACCAGTGACAATGTGTCTCTTTGTTTGCTTTTCTTCAGTTTTTGGTCTGTGGGAGTCTGTCCATCCATGCTGAGATTCATCCCTCAAAGAGGATAGTAGGTTCTGGTTTCATTTGGTGTTCATTAGTGTCTTTCTTTTTCTTAATTACAACTCATCAGATCTGTTCGATCTATCCTGCCAGGTGACAGTGAGTTTGGCCATGTATGTGGTTTCCCTGCTGGGGATTCTTGTCTCTGCTGGCTTCAGGATTGCCTGTCTCAGCCATTATGAGCACCTTTCCTGGAGAAGCTACTATATGGGGCCTTGGGACAATTACAGAAGAGTGAGTTGCAGGGTTTATTTTATATCAAATTAAAAACATACATGTTTTGACACTGTTTTAATAACTTCCTGTTTGACTTTGCTTTGTTATAGAATCAGCTTTGTGCCATTGAAAGCATGCTGTTTAGCTCCTCTCTGTGTGTGTTGGGGCTTCTTATCTCCCTTTGTGTCATTGCATGTTTAGCTCTGAAATCCACTCGCACTCAGGTAAAACATTTTTTATTGTTCATCTTAAACAGTCTTTCCCCTCTAAAAATTGTAAATGTACCAACAATACATGAAAAGACAGTGTATCCCATACATTGAATTTCAATTCAAAAACAGGTCGACAGTTTCTAGTTAACTAACTATAGACTATATAGTAAATTTACTTGATATAGAAATAAAAGGTAATATTTGAAAAGCGAAAATTGCTTGTGGCCCCTAAATCAACAAGATATCTGTTTGTTATCTCTCAGTATTGGTCATGAATGTTATTTCCAGGGCATAAAGTTATTAAAATCTATCCCCTATGCTCAGCATCTGAAAAGAACAGGCCTTTAAAGAAAAGCCAAAAAGATGATCAAAATGAATGTGGTTTACATTAAAAAAAATCTTAAAACAACTTTAATATTTAGAGGATTTTTTTCCTAGAAAAAAACTAAAAATTGAATTTGTAACTGGTGAGAGCTGTCTTAACCCATAAGAATGTTATCAGTTTTAGGGCTTCCTGTTTTCTGCTCTTACCTTTACCACCTCCATTTCTTTTACAGGTCATTGTGCATCATGTTGCAGCACCACAGGGAGACACAACATCAAACTGAAATCAATCTCTATTTTATAATCAACTTCATCTTATCTTTGACTGGGTTACCTGCAGATGACCTTCCAGTCTCATAAACCGTTTTACAAATAAACTCCTAAAATATTCCATTTCTGGATAAGATGACACCCCAGAAATTCTCTGACTTGTTTGTTCACACTTGTTCCCTCACAGCAGGAGGGTTTCCTGGATGGGGTGGGGGTAATGAATTCAAGTCCTCTCACTGAGGAGGGGTTTAAATTTGATTTTAAGTGGCCTCTTTTGATTTTATTCAGAGTTGAAGGTCATGCATTATGAGGTACATGGTTAGCATGACTACAAGGTAGTAGTCAATCAATCAATCAATCTTTAATAGTGCCGATTCATAACATGTGTTATCTCAAGACATTACAATGGCAGGCTGGAGCCATACTCTTCATTTTCTAGATACTCATATATGCATTGATATAAATATAGAAAATACACATATATACATTTATATACTGAACATTCAAGTCCAACATGAATCCACCATGAGCTCAGCACTGGGCCAACCTACAGGAAGGTGCATCTATAGGAGGCTTACAGTAGCATTGGCAAGAAAAACCTCTGTTTAGCAGTTGGAAATCTTGGAGTGGAGCCAGTCTTATGTTGAACAGCCACCACCAAAGCTGTGTAGGGGATCTGGGCGAAGGAAGGGAGATGGGCAGAGACAAAGGTACTAAAGAAAGAATTGGAGGTAGAGACAGATCCATGGGCCAGTCATAAAGTTCTCATCTTATTTGTTTGTGCTGCATATAAATTTATTAGAGGTTTGCCTCTTGAGATGTGACATCTCGTTTTCAAGAGGGTCCTCATGTCTATATGGTTGTAAAGGCACTTATTGTGGAGGTATAATCAATTACCATGGAAAGACTGACTAATTAAATATTAACATTAACATCTTTAATGATTATAAGGTAGAGAAAGTTGATGTTGAACAATAAAACAGCATATAGCTGAAGTACAATTACATTAGGTTAAATGATTTGAAAATGAGAATTTATTATTTTATATGATAAATTATGTATTTTCTGTTCATAATGGGGGACAGAGGCAAGGGACTAAAAAAAATCATTTATGATAGCGACATACTTATGGACACCAAGACCATAAATTTTTGGCTTGCGCCCCGTCCAAGGTGTACCTCACCTCTTGCCCATTGCAGCCCCAGAAGGGACAAGCAGTAAAGATAATGGAAGGATGGATGGATGGACTCAGAGTGGCCTCTGAAGGTCTCCAAGTTTATTTGCACGGCCATAAAACACAGCGCTGTCTCTTCCGTCCTTCTCACAGACAAAGTGTATTTGTCAACATAGAGGGGACAGTGAAGCCAGCAAGTAAAAGGTTATTGAAAAACCATTGGCCTACTTTGACTGATAAAGGGCAGTCCCATTATTTTTATAGGAGAAATGGGTTTGCTTGCATGAACTGCCTTCCTGTTTGCAAACTGTATGCATTAGTTGAATGGGTTCACCATAAAAAAGATAAGGCTTTGATAACATTATAGTGGTCCAACATTAGGCCAGAAAATGTGAAACAGCAGCTCTCAGCTCAGTGTCAGACTTGCAGACTTGCAAGCCTATTTTTTGCCCAGTCTCTCTTTTTCTTTCTTTAGTCTCATCTGTCACTGTCTGCTTTTGTCTCATAGCCTGTGCCACGAGACACAGAACAGAGGTAGGCAAACTACCTCTTACCTCTGCTAATTGGCTTTCTGTGACTGAGAGTGAACTTATAGAGTGAAGCAATATGCACTTGACTGAAGTATAATGACAAAATTAAAAGGGCACAAGGATACTCAGGCAGAGTTAGATTGATGACATAGATGTGCATGTGTGAACATGGTTTTAGAGAAAGCAGCCTTATATCCAAGTTAACACATTTTCTTCTTGCACTTGACTTCATTTTAAATCTTTAATAACTGCAATAAAATATCAAATGCTTAGCCACATTTTTATGCACTGAATAAAGGATCATAGAAACCACTTATCTAAAAAGGCCCACCTGTTCCACCTAACGGGTTCCATAAAGATGATTGAAGTCAATTAATGTCATCTGTAGAAATAGTAAGATGATCTTTTGTTGTGAGTTTTATTTTCAAAGATATAAATTACAGTGATGCTTATTCTGATAAGCCATACAATTGCCCATGTCTCTGTTTTTGCTCAGAATATCAGAGGTACATTTTTATTTCTGCTCCACTACCTATGCCTATTTGAAAAATACCCTGAAAATGTAATAAAAAAAGGTTTGCCTGACATTTTTTTCAAGGTTTTTATACACTGATCTCTTACTGTTATCCTTAACCCGTTGTTCTCAAATCTGATAAGTTTTGACATTTCCTTAAAGGGATCTGCCAACATGTTCTTTGTTTTCGTGTCCTGCCTCACTTCTGAGTTCATGACAAGCAGATAGACACCATTCTTTCATCTCTGCATCCAGTTACAAGACAGAGACGGGCAAAGCTCGCTCACCACTGGTTAACCTAGCTCAAACACTTTGTTTGTGAGCCATTCTTAAATTTGCAGGCAATTTACATTTAATAATGGCTCGCAAACGAATGACTCACTCACAACTGCAAATCAGTTCTCATCGTTCACTTAAAAGAGCTGTTCAAAAGACTCAACTCATTCGCTAATGTCACATCTCTAGCACAGACAAATAGGTAAACAAACAAAGCCTCTGGAGTAGAAGAACATAATACAATGATAATAGGAGATAACGCTACGCAACAGTAAAAAAAAAGTCACAACAAGCACACAGAACCGTTTAGAGTTGCTGAAGAGTTTATCTAATGACTATAGGCAGAGGAAGGCTAGCTATACCTGTTGACTCCCAGTGTTTGAGCTAAGCTAATTAGCGGTGGGTGAGCTCTGTTTGTTTGTCTTGTCACTGGATGCACATATGAAAGAATGGTGTCTACTTGCTCGTCATGGACTCAGGACGGAAAAAAAATAGTTTGTGTATTGCTTTAATGCAGTTTCAGGATGTGATTGATGTTACTTTTAATAATCATTTGAATCTTTGCTTACATATATCAGGACATTTAAAGCATAACTTTGCATGACTGCGCAGATGTACATCATGTATTTAGTACACAGCAAGGCATATCCACCCACAATGTTAAAGGGAAGGGCAGCATCCTCAGATATATCTGGTGTTTATAAATTCAGACAGGTAACAAATAGCAGCCACTCTGGTCTGCATGAATGTGACGTCTGGTGGAAAACCTGTTAACAAAAGTTGTCTGTGGAAAGTGAGAAATCTGCAGCTTTGGTCTCCTCGCAGAGGCAGACACCTGAAGATGACAGATATTTAGATTTTGTCTTTTTGTTTGCTTTGTGTAGAGCATCAATTGTAATGTCTTTGTAAATAAAAATTAAAATGAAAAGCATACTCTGATTATTTTTGTATCACTAAGCAGGTAAAATAAAATTTGCAGGAGGGGTAGTTTTTCAACCGTTCTTAGGTAAATTTGGTTGTACTTCAGGTGTAACGATGCAGTTTCAATCTGAGCTAATCATGCTATTAGATGTGCAGGTTGACATGGTGGGAGGGATTTGGTTTGTTTTGTTCAGTAGGATTTTGGACAGTGGGTACAAGTTGTCACAGTCCCACATTTGCTTATGACATTTTTTTCCCCATTTCTAAACACAATAAGTGTTGATTGTTTTCGGGACACAAGGAGAACTTCAACCAATTCACCAGAAAATGTATCTGGATATCACCAGTCCTGCCATCAAAACTTTCACTTTGGCACCATACAAAGATATGAGAGTGACTGGGCCATTTCACTTTTATTGTATCAAAAGTCAGCATTTTGAGCTATCACTAGCTCAAGATGAAAAACACAAAACCCAGAAGGGAGGACACTAATGCCTTTTTTTGCACCCCTGACACAAAATGACCTGCACAAACATGGGATGTAACAGCCTGAAGGGCATTAAATTAGTAATATATGACATTTGATGCAGTTATATATTCCTCTGAGTGAAGCAAATATGTCACATCTTAAACTTAAGCGATATGATTTTACATGTTTGCATTTCCTGCAGGCCAATTAAAATTGTTCCAAGCCAGAGTTAGCTCTGGGTCAGTAGTCTGGACATTGTCTCACAAAAGTCTTAAATATTGCTGTGAGCTTTCTTAAAGTCCAAAATGTCTCTGTGTGCCTTTCTAAGATCTACACGATTTTTCACTGTGCTCCAATCTGATTGGATCTTGGCCAAGAAAGCAATAATGGCAAATGTTACTGATATGACACTGGTGCATTTATATTAAAAGGACAACATGGGTCCATTTCCAGGGCCTTACACAGGTCCAGCCCTGTGTCCCTCCGACAACACTTAACAACTTTCAATAGTCCACAGGCATAAAAAGCCTACAATTTACAAAAGACATTTAACACTAAAAGAGGGGGAAAAAAAAGCACAAATTGCATTTTGGTTACTTAATTTATTTCCAGTCATTTGATGGAATAGAAAACAGTAGTTCAGAATTGCTTTGGAAGCCTTTCCCTGGCGTGTATCATACAGGGAAGAAAAGCCAGCAGAGGCATTTCCTTAAGTCACATTTGGTCCATGAACAAAGTTTCATTTTCACATTTTTTTTAATAGACATAACTAGCAGTGTACAGAGACTGCGTGGAGGACTGATCAGCTGAGCCTGAGGGCTTGTACTCCCCTTTGGAGGCCAGGCCATTGATCTGTAAAGAGAAACAGGAGCAAAGAGTGAGGGCAGAGTCAAGTCAGAGTTAATGATCAGCCAAGTTACTCAACCACATTCGTGCCACACTGGAGACAAAAACTTTTAGGAATCATTTACAGTCCATATAAAAAACAGAAATACATTATAAGAGTCATTAATGGATATTTTTGAGTCCATTACATAACTGAAAATCATGAAGTACTTTTTTTAAATAATGGTCTGATCAGAGGGGATGGCTGTTCACGCTCAGTGAGATTACCTTTGCTCTGTTGCAGAAAGCTTCCTGTGCAGCCACTCTGTTTTCAGCTTTGCCCTGCCAGGCTGCCAGAGAGGAGGCCTGAAGAGCACGGCCGTAAGAAAAGGTCAATTTCCAGGGACGATGGAGGGGCACCTGGTTCATGGCGTTAAGGTTGAGGGAGGCCTCCTCCTCGCTCTGACCACCAGACAGGAAGCAGATGCCTAAATGACAGGAAAATGCATAGTGTTCTCATCATGAAAGGTCAAACATCCTTTATCTAGAACCATTTTTCAAAAAAGACATCTGCATATCTGACACTCACCAGGCACAGCAGCAGGGACAGTGCGCCTCAGAGCAGACACTGTAGCCATGGCAACCTCCTGAGGTGTGTACTTCTTGGTGCAGGAGTGTCCAGCAGTGACCATGTTGGGCTTGAGCAGAGTGCCCTCCAGGTAAACATGGTGGTCTGACAGAGCCTTGTACACTGCAGCCAGAACCTAAAGATGAGCCAGCACATTAGGACATCCATTGACACAAAAGATAAAATATGTTTAGAGTTAGAAGATGCACTAACCTTTTCTGTGACATACTGGCAGTGCAGCAGGTCGTGGTCACCATCAGGGAGGATCTCTGGCTCCACAATGGGCACCAGGCCATTCTGAGGGAAAAGTCTCATTTAATATTGATAACTCCCTGACATCATTTTGTACCACACAGGGTGAAAGAGTTATGTCAGAGTAACAGCACACACCTGTTGGCAGATACTAGCATATCTGCCAAGGACATTGGCATTTTCTGCAATGCTTAGAGCAGATGGGCAGCCGTCTGCGATCTTCAGCACACACCTCCACTTGGCGAAGTCACAACCGTCCTTCTTGTACTGAGCACAGCGCTCTGAGAGGCCATCGAGACCTGAAGGAAAGACCATGGGCAAAAGATGTCAGCCTCCTAACTTGTTGCTAAAAAACAGACTATAGAGTGAAGGAGGCCTTCACTTGAATTTATAGAAGTAATGTTTAACCCTGTGTGGTTGTCTCCCCATTTGTTCCATTCAGACCAGCTGTGCCTTTGTCCACCTGATACAAGAAAACCAAATTCATCCACTGAAAAACCAAGGTTCAAAAACTGGCTCTAATATGACCACATGTGACAGAGTCTCTCACCTTGATGCCGACAACAATGCCCTTATCCTTGATGACCTGAGGAAAGAGCTTGCCGCTGTCTGCTTTCTGATAAAGCGTCTCATGAAAGAAGATGACTCCACCCACGCAGTCTGCGATTGAGGGGTCAGAGGAGAACAGGATGTCCCGGTAGCTGCGACGGTTCTCCTCTGTGTTCTCCACGTTGATCTTCTGGAAACGCTTTGCCATGGTTCCTTAAAAACAAAGAGCAGGGAGGATGTTTTATTTCAAAGCACTGCAGTGTGCTCTTTGTAGAATATTTGAGATCTCAAGGCTCACCTGTTGATTCATCTGCAGCCAAAATTCCTTTTCCTGGAGCCACGATCCTCTGGGCAATGTCAGAGAGCTCCTTCTTCTGGTCCGGAGACAGGGCAGGGAACTGATGAGTCATCCTAAGAGGAAACACAAGTTGTTGCACAGGTGATCAGAAACTTTGTCAAAATCTTAAAGTATGAGGAACATGCTATAATCTTTCCACCAAAACACAATAGACCTCTGACTCTTACTTCCTGCATCTGTTGCAACACCTTTGTAAATATTTGGCTTAAATGACGGAACTTTGGCCCGTAAACAGATCAGTTGTGCTTGCAGGTCCATAGTTCACCTAGAGAAGTCTGCTTTGGGGATATTTTCCCACTAGCTTCTGCACATGGGTGTCATGCTTCAGTCAAAATGCAGACACAAATGTGAGTCACGATCATTCATTCTTTAGCCTACACATCATGTGAGAGAGTGTTAAATAAACAGATGACTGTTTCATTTCAAATATTTGCACAAACTCAAAGACTCCCACTGGCAATTCAGCTCCCTTTAAAAAAAACAAATAGGCTTTCTTTTAAGCATAAAGACTACGTGTCAATAGTTTGAGCACATAGACTTCTACCAACTAATCTACAAACCTGTAAACTCTTTAAAAACCTGCAGCTAAACTGTACAACTGCAACTTTACTACAACCGCTGCACTGTCAGACCCATGAGGGGATCCGAAGAAGACCAAGACCTCAAACACTTTTCATGAAAAACAAAATGATGTTGGCTCGAGAAAATCTCAACAGCTCAAAACTTACTTTGCAGTTTTATCAAACAGCGACGGCAGAAGAGGTGGCAGACAGCCTCGGCAGCCTCCAAACAGTTGTAGGACTGATTAAGAAGGCCGGGCAGCAGGCACAAAGCTGTATTTATGGCGTGTCCGGCGTGGTGGAGGAGGTCCTCGTGATGTGGCGGGGCGTGCGTCGCCACGGTACCGCAATTGGCCCCGACAGGCAGACAGGGGCGGGAGTTGTTAAACCGTGAGGCTTCAGAGCACCATTGTGGACTTTAAGCTCATATTCCGGGCCAGGCACGGATGAGTTAAAAACATGAGAACATTGTGTGTCGCCTGAAAAAAGTCATAAAATCACCCTCTGCAGGCGTGCTGCCCGAGCCCCGCCCCGTCACTGCTCTGCAGGGTATAGACTGACATGGTGAAGGTAAAGGGAGAGGCCTGCTGCAAAGTAGTTTTTCTGGTTTTTTGTTTCCTTAGCTGGTGAAAGTGGAGGTAATACGGATATTTGATGTCTTAATATGAGTGTATTTGGAGGAAGACTGAAGCCAAACCAGTCTGCATTGTGTTTAATAATGTCATTTCTGTTATCAGCTCTGATAACATCACTCTCAGTCATGACCATGTCATGCGTACACCTTATGCCATTCAACACTCTGACGTTGTTATTTATATTGCCTTATTGTTCATGTGGTATCCACATGAACTTTTAGGTCAGGCCATCCATTTTCATAGCACTTCAGAGTATTTTTTAATCCACTCAAGTGAAACTAAAGTTACTCTGAAAAAAATTGTGAAATGAAAGTGTCTCTTTATGAATCGACTCAAATAAAAATTAAAAAGTACTTTATTTAAAATGTACTCAAAGTACTGAGTGTGGGCCTACACTTTTTTGTTGCAAGGACAACAAGTGGAGTGTAATGTGAATCAGTCTTTGTCAGTATCATGTATTATATATAATATTTGATTAACATGATATGACTGCAGGGTATCCCTGTGGATGCAGGGGTTCACTCCGGTCAATACAGCTTCCTCCAACAGACCAAAAACATGGAAGCATGTTGAGCATGAATGGTTGTCTGTCTCTTTGTGTGGCCCTGAGATTGTCTGGCGACTGTTCCAGGGTGTACCCTATCTCTCACCAAATGTCAGTGGTGTAGGCTCCAACATGCCCCCCACCAACCCCAAAAGGGCTAAATGGTATTGATAATGGATGGATGGATGGATGGATGGATGGATGAAATTTAGAGAAGCACTGTGCCCTGTGAAAAAATTAGATGTTCATGGTATCAGTGAAAGCATGTTATATTTTGTGCACTTTAAGTCTTAGTTTTGCATTTACATGCTGTTTTTGGTCAAATATAGATGGACAAGTTTAAATATAGTTAGACAATATACCCTAATATATATTTATACAATAAAACAAGCTTTATTGTAAATTTTTTACTCCTAATACTGTTACCAAGATGTCAATTCAATATTTGAACAACCCCTGTGGACATCCTCTTTCTGTTTCATAAGGTAATGAATGTTAAACCAGTCAAGTTTAATGTTTCAGCTTTCAGCTTATCGCTCAGGTATTGTTTTAGATATTGGTTCAAATACCTAGACTTGGTATCAGCATTGATGATAACATTTTGAAATTTGGTCAAACATGCCTTTTGTTGTCACATTTTGTTGGACCTGTAGACCATTGACAATATTTTATTTTTCAACATCTGAACATATTTTTATTATAAGGAATTTGGCTATGTTCTGCTGGTTTTCTCAGTGTCTCTGATGTTAAATTGACTATGATTTTTTGTTTGATTTTATCCTGATGAATCCAATGAAAAATTTTAACTCAGAGGTAACAAATTGATTTCCTTGGTATGAAATGCAAATCAACAAATATTTCATATGGTATGATAACTTTCTTTATAACATTTTTTGGCCATTTATAGACAAAAAGATCGATAGATACTACATTAGTCCAACAGGAAAAAAAATTCATCTGTTCCTTTTACACATAAAGCAAAGGAAAAAATAAATTAAACCAATATGGTCTGATGGCAATTTGCAAAAATACAGGAACAATGAGCAAACATGTAATATAATATAAACACAGCAACACATGGGCTCATAAGGTCAGGGAACTTGAAAATAGGTAAGCTTGAGGAATAATTACGTTATAAAATGTACAATAGGTGCATGGACTACAGTAATATTTAAATAAACAGAAGTATGAAGTACATTATATACTTGGACAAAAGAAAGGAATGATTGAATTAATGAATGAATTTGAGTATGTGTCCATGTGTTTAAATTATATAGAAAGGAGCAGAGTTATGTGTGCAAGACATGAAAAAATAATTGAAATAACTTAAGTAATGTAGAAATAAACAGAGTCATATGTCAGTGTAAATTAAAACCAGCAGCAGCAACAGGAGTAGCCACAGAAAGGCAAGCCACCTAACCACATTGAAAACAAATGACCCACCAGGTAACAAGACAAAATCTGCACGTTTATGCAGAACTATTTTTCAGAGACATGCGTCACACTACTTATCAAGCACGTCATGCATGAGGGTCAACGGTCTTGTATTGATAGCTGAAAATGGCCCAAAAAGTCACAGGGTTGTTTGCAATGCTCTCACTTTTCAATGAATGACATCAGCAGGTAGAGGTAATTGAACCGCATGTCTAGAGTTGATCCGTAACTTAGAAATAATCAGAAACCAATAATTATGCAACCTGAACTCTGAACCCTGAGCAATGTACACTTTCATAAGGTGCTGATTAGAGACCAGTCTCTGTCCACGAGTTTCTTTGTTCACTGAGAGACTGTGTAAAGGCAGAGAAAGAAAGAAAGAAGTCAAGTCAAGAAAGAGTAAGCTGTTGAAACAGTTGCCCAGATGTTTGCAAAACATGTTTATGCCTCTGTTACATTGCCAGAGAGTGAAAGCACAGTGGTGGGTCACTTGACCTCTGATCTTCTACCCATCATATTTGATCAGTTCATCTTTTAGTTGAAGAAGATATTTGTGCAAAGTTTGTCAGACGTCCCTCAAAAAACTGTTGACATATAAGTTTCAAAAGCCAGGCATGAGCATAAGGAACCAAGACAATTGACTTTGTTCCTCCAAGATCTTAACAGGTTTATCCTTAAACCAAAGTAGACATTTGTGCAAAAATTAAAGAAAATCCTGAAGTGTATTTTGGGTTTTTTCCATATAAAAGCATGATGCTCTTAACCTTTGAGCTATGCTTTCAAATTATAATTGTTCGTCTTTCAGTGTGAGAAGGCAAATGCAAGAAGTATGACAGAAACTCCTGGAGGGTTTTTTGATATTCTGCAGTCAAAAGCAAAGGATGGCCATGAAAGTCCAAGAAACCTTTGGCCCATGACCTTAACAATCAGATCACACATTTGTCCAAAGATTGATGAAAATATCTAAGAGTTTATTAAGTGTCTAATGTCTGATGACCTTCAAAACCAAGAGGCGTCCTGCATTCAAGCAGACATTTGTGAAAAGTTTATTTATGTTATAAAGCCCCGATGACCAAAAGGCTCTCTGACCTTAACCATTTGACCTTTGACCTCCACAAAAGTTTGTATACATCCTCTTAAGCATAAATGTGATTTCACATTCACAAAATTGCATTAACAAGTAAAGCATGGTATTTGGACTGATGATCTTCACCTTTGACCTACAAGTTTAATAAGTAAATTCTTATCACATAATGGACATTTGTGCAATTTTCATGAGACTCTTGAATCATTCTGAAGACAGTGTGTTCACAAGCAAATTCTGCTCGAGAAGCTCCATAAGCCTAAGCTTTGACCTATGACCTTTGAAATCGTATTGATCCATACTGTTGTCACAGGTGACATCTGTGCAAATTATGATGGAAGTCCATGCAGATATTCTCAAGATATCATATGTGCACCTGCAGACAATGAGCACAAGAATGGAGGACCTTGTCCTCTGACCTATGACTCCCAAAGTCTAATCAGTGCATCCCTGGATCTTGTTGAAAATCTCATGAAGACATTATGAGACAACATGTTCACTAGGCCTTAATTTATATGGATCTGAAGCTTGATCTATTTAGATAATTGCCACGGTTTCCTAAAACATTTTAACATTTTGACTCTAAAAAATGTTTGAGCCACTCAGAGATGAGATCCAGCACTGCACTTTAATTGAGAAGCAATTATACTCTACTCAGAACATTTTGTGATTTGTCTAAGGAGTTTGAATGTGCATGTACAATGATAACTGATGTCCTATTTCAGCTACAGGCCTTCCACATCCCTTCTGTTTAAAGGGCAACTGGCAGCCCAAGGAGCCCTCCTACTCCCTCAAGCTGCCAACAAGTCAATTTAAGATACAATATATTAAAAATAGTGGATTGATATGAAAAAATTTGTCAAAATCTGCCTTGAAATATAAAAGCAATATTTCCAAGAAATAAAGTTATAAATTGCTGATTGTTTATTTAAAACTTTTTTGTCAATTACTATATTTCATTTGTGAAAATCAAAGGTAGGACTGTTTGTATCGTGTGCTTTAATGACCAGATAAAAGTCTGAAAGTCGATAGTATATTGAACAAATTCAAACTATTTATTCCTCCGGCAGTTACTATAAAATTATTGTGGTCCTCTTGGTAACAAAAGTTGCCCTACCTTGTTTAAACATTATGTTTTAACCAGGAATATGCATGGTTTACAAGTAAATTGCAATTTCCTATGACCTTTAGGTTGTAACCAACTGAACACAGAGGACAGCTCCCCTGGGCAGCAAAAGCTCTTTTTTTATCAGTAGCTCATTGTCAATTTGTAAATGCACTTTCATCATTAAGTTCTGAATGATGTGGGTTCTTCATTCTTATGTCACCCTGTGGCCTATTTTCTAAAGAGTCATGTCTCAAATTCCACTTTATGACCAATTTTGTGTTGTTGTTAATTTTTTTAAAACAATGTATTCTGCATACATGGTTTCATAAAACAAACTAGGCAGGAATTATGGTTCCTGGTCAAGTTACAGCTCAGATTTATGTTGAGTTCTGCATATTATTAAAGGTACAAAGAAGTAAATCTACATCTCTCACTCACTCTTTCCCTTGTCAAGGGATCCCAGACTGAGTAAACACTGCACACTGAGGGGATAACAGTGCAGTCTGTAGTGATCTGGCCGATTCAAGTCATGGTTGGACCAAGTCTTGAACAAGGTGCTAACTACCCCTTGATTGCTTTGCTTCTATCATGTGCATGTCAATAGGATTATGTTTGAGCATGTGCATTCATTCCAGCATATTTTTGTGATGCATGCTTGATAGCAGAGAGTAAAATGTAATTTCCCCTCAAGGCATTAAAAAAGAAATGTTCCTTTATTTCTATTCCTCTTGTTTTCCACCACGTCACTAGATGGCGCAGTCTCGGTTGGGGATCATCCCACAAAGAGTCGGCACTTCCGTTTCCTGGAGACGAGAAGCCGCAGCATCCACATCTTCAGACTATTCAGTGCATTTACATTTGAGCTTCAGAATATTACGGGCGGAAAGAACTGGTGTGAGTATCTTTGTAAAGTGACCAGTGAAAATATGAGCGCATCGATCTGTGGAGTGAGATGAAGACCTCCAGAGTCTCACCTGCGACTTATACGAGAGTTAGCAGGAAGCTAACGTGAGGCTAAAGCTAGCTTTGACTGATTGTCCTCTTGTTAGGGTTAAAACTTTATTTCATTTTCTGCGTATTTTCTCCAAATTACTCACACAAGTATAAACGTAATGGTGTTTGAGAACAGGAGAAAAAAAAAAACCCATCCCCACTTCATCTGAGTCCGCAGTAGCTTTCCACATTTCTTTTCCTCTCCATAAACAAAACGCAAAATACAAAATATGATGAGAAACATTACAGAAAAAAATATTAAGAAGACATCCGGTCAGAAAAACCCAGTGTTCATATGGTTGAAAAGGTAACGTTCTCTACTATAACACTCTGCGGTAAAATAAACTTAACATTAACAACATGATAATTCAGGACGCAGACAGTTAAATACCTTTGGACCGGTAAGGATATATTTTGTTATGTTTTCATTAGGGATGAAGGATATTTGATTGCCTTTGTGCCGATACTTCCAAACTCATTACTGCAGATACAGATATTTTGTGTCAAGAGCACGAAGTCTCTACCTAACTATAATTGACCTGTTCCTTTCATGGTTCCAGTCCATTTGTGAAACGGATGTGAAGTAAGGAAAACGTTTAGTTCTTTAATAATTTATATGTTTGATTTATTAGTGGAAATTCAGTAATCATGGGGTAAATCATCACGGTACAACTATACATTTTGCAAATATAACAGCCAATATATGGGATATATTAGGACAATTTTGATGGCCAAAATACCATTTGCAAATATGTAAAAATGTATCTGCCCATATAATAATCAACTTTTTAGGCAAATATCTGCCGATACCAACATCTCTCTAACAATATTCAGCATCCCTAGTTTCTAATAAAGTTTTGTGGTCATTTTACTGCTCTTACTAACACAGTCCGGCAAACTTGTCATCAGTCTCATTTAGTTCATCTCTGTCTTAGGTGTGCGACGATGTCAGGACAGAAGCGTCCTGCTGACTTTGGCGGTCCCTCCTCGTCGGGTGCTCCCCCTGAGAAGCGCAGGGAGAGGGAGGGAGAGGATGGAGGTCCTGCAGTCAGTGCAGCTGCAGGGGGGAGCACTGCAGTAGAGACAGTCATCAAACTTGGAGGGGTATCTAACTCAGTAAGCCCCTCTTTCTTCTCTAGTAACACTACATAGATAAAGCACTTCATGAAATCTTTTGTGGAATTGGATTGTAATCATGGAGGTACAGAATAGGATTTTTTGCCAATATCTGATATTTACAATGTAATTTTAACTAGTGTAAATCCAGACATTTGGTTTACATGTATGTCATGCAAAATGTGTGAAACCAAGCATCTTCTGCACTGTTACACCCTGATAACAGCTAAAAAAATGACTATGACTGATTATCTCAAATGAGCTTTGCTTTTAATTTAAAGTACATACCTCTATTTGAACAACAGGTTTGCAGGGTGGCTCCTTGAGGTAATACCGACAAAGTAAACTCCTTTTTTGACTGTTGCATCAACCCAGAACCTCAGTCCTTTAGACCCACTTTTGAAAGTAGGGAATGAGGATTAAAAAAAGAGAATACTTCAGCTTGGGTCTGTTTGTTGTGCCCAGAACTCTTTAAACTTATTACTTAACACCTTGCAAGGCAATACTCCTTCATTTTTAGTTAATGGGTTTTAAATATCAGCAGAACTTTTCATACCTGTCCACACCGATCAATACATTTTAAAGCTATTATCTGCCAATAATGGTAGTATACTGATAATATCGTGAATGCCCAATTGTGATTGCACCTTATGAAATTTACCAGGACTCGAATACAAAAACTTAGACCAAGCAACAAATGATGAGGTGCCACAAACAGGGTAAAACACTATTAACTGATAAGATTACAATTAAGGTGTCCTTTGCTGTGGCAACAGCAGATAGGTAAATGTTTGTAGTGCAGAAGATATAATAGAGCAGAATAGTTGTGTTATTTTTACATATTCGAATATCATTACTGATAAGAATCTACAGCAGTGGTCACCAACATTTTCAACTGAAGATCCCCTCATATGCAAATGGAGAAAGATGGTTCTACCTGCCAAAATCCACTGAGAACCCTAAAAAAAAACAGGTGATTTTCATGGATCATTATCTAATTTTACCCACAAGCCAGTAGATGAGGTCTTTAGTCCATCACTGGGATAAAAGAAATGACTGAAAATACTGAATCAGTGGATCTGAGGTCACATTTGTATTCAACAATTTATGCAGCCGACTTAAAACAAAACCCAATACTCTGGAAGTTTAAGATTGTTATGAAGTAAGCAACCGTTTTAGTATATCTGAAAGTTCTGCTCGTACTTAAGGAAAATGGGTGAGGGGAAGTTGTTTGGACCCAGTTAATATTGCAGACAGCTGGATTCAGCAGATCTATGTATGTCATGGATAAGTGAAAAGGTCCATCCTGGTTGCCAGATAAAGACCAAACCATCAAGTGTGTAAGTTCTATTAGAAATATGTACAAGTAGATCCAGATCTACAGGTTGTTGATCCCTGATCTACAGTATGTAATATGTATTATGTAAGCTATATCAGGCATGCGAAATGTATGTAAATAAACACACAGCATTTCTGCTCATATTTGTAATACAAATACAATAGAAATCAAATATTCTTCAGAAAGTTCTTCCCACATCTGTTGCAGAAGTTCCCATATATGTGTGGCACTTGTAGGTTGCTTTGCTTTTACTCTTCTGACCAGTTCATCCCAAACCAGCTCGATGGGGTTCAAGTCTGGAGACTGTGCTGGTCACTCCATGTTTTCAAGCTTACCATCTTGTTCTCTTTCCTGAGGTAGTTCTGGCAAAGCTTGGACTTATGTTTTGGGTCATTATCTTGCTGTAGGATGAACCCCTGACTAATTAGGGGCATACCAGAGGGTACTGCATGGCGCTGCAGATTGCTGTGGTAGCTGTTTTGGTTCAGGGTGCCTCTCACTCTGTACGAGTCACCAACCCTGGATCCAGCAAAACAGCCCCAGACCATCACACTTCCTCCTCCATGGTTGACAGTTGATGTCACACACTGTGGAACCATCCTTTCACCTACTTGATGGCGTACAAAGATCCTGTGTGATGAACCAAAGATTTCAAATTTTGATTCATCAGCCCATAATACCTTCTTCAAGTCTTCAGTAGTCCAATGGCAGTGTTTCATGGCCCAGACAAGCCTCTTTGTCTTATTCTGACGTCTTAGCAAGCTTTCTTGCTTAGCTTGGCTTTCTTGCTGCAACTCATCCTGTCAAACCTGCAGCTCAAAGTCTTCTCTTCACAGTGGAAACTGAGATTGCTTACTACGACCACTATTAAGCTGTGCTTGAAGCTGTTGTCCTGTGAGCTGCCTGTCATGCAAACTGTTAACTCTCAAAAACTTGTCCTCTGATTTAGTTGTGGCTTTGGGTCTTCCAGACCTCTTCCTGTGTCCTGAGTTTCCCCCAGTTTCTGAGTGCCTTTTGATGGTGAGGGAAACTGTGCTCACTGACACCTTGACTTTCTTTGCAATTTGTCTGTAAGAAAGACCTACATTTTTAAGTGTTATGATGGTCTGTCTCTATTTCATTGTTAATTGCCCTTTTCTTGCCATTTTTGTAGCAACACACGACTTTCTGCAGTACAGTGCTGTTCAACTGATGCTCACAAGGGTATGGTACCAAAGGATATGCTTTATGCAGACAGAGGGGGCTGTAATCAATCAAGAAAAGTTGGAACACCCGTAAGAATTAGTAGGGCCAGTTTTCAAGGCTTGATCAACCTTCATTGCTGCAGAACAGCTTTAAATTGTTAACCCATTTCATGTTCCCTGAAAGAGGCCTTTTTGTATAATTCTGAAATGTACATAATTTTTCAGTTTTGAGTAACCTAAGCTTTTCTTTTAAGCTATGGCAGTACGGCACTTACCTTTGTGACGTTTCAAGCTATTCATTGGACTTGCACAACTTGAGCTGCAATAAATAACTGAAAAAACTGAAGTGTTCTAAAACTTTTGACCGGTATATATATATATATATATATATATATATATATATATATATATATATATATATATATATGTACTGTACATATATTATTATTGTTATTTTAATTCATTTTATTTAAACAACTATTTTACAGGAGGAACAAGACATTAAAGCTCTCCAGGCAAAGAATCGGAAGTTGGGCGAAGCTCTTGATCAAAGACAGGTAAATGAATTTCTTAACATATGTTTACAGCTTTTACCTCAGCTTTTTCATGTTTGAAAACGGTTTCTCTGATTGTTGGCCTGCAGGTGATTGAGGATGAATTACGAGAGCGAATCGAGAGACTGGAAACCCGCCAGGCTACTGATGATGCAAGCTTGCTGATCCTCAACAGATACTGGAACCAGGTAAAGAAGTCCAGACCAGGGGCCTCATTTATAAAACTGTGCATAGGAAAGATCACTACAGGTGGCGTACGCTGAAAACACAGGAAATGAGTGCGCACAAAAACTTTTACATTTATAACAGAGTGCGCACGCACATCCTACGCCTGTTTATTCATAAATCACAATCAACTCTCAAGTTGTCGCACGTGAGGTAACGTTTGGCCCACCCATATGATGCTTATAAAAGCTCAGGTGAACACCCTTGATCCACAATGGACTGAGACGAAAAATGTGTGAAAAAAAATAAATTTCACTCCGTGTGAGGTCGATAGGTGGGAACAGTGTGGACATCACCAATGCCAGAATGGCAAAAGAGTGAAGCCTGTGGCTGATGCTGTAAATAAGGCTGCCTCAGAGGGTCGGACTGTCCTGAAGTAAAAAAGAAATGGTCCAACATAAAAGTGGAGGCGAAGAGGCGTATCGCTCTCCACAGAAAGAGTGTCTGTGCGACAGGTGGGGAAAAGGGCACACCAGAGCTAACCCTAACAGACGAAAAGCTGGGATCATCGGGGAATCCCTCCTGAGCGGTGTGGTGATGGAAGCCAAACAGCTATAGGTGTTGTAGCCTAATTGATCAGCAGTTTTGTACAACATTTATGTCATTTTAATTACAGTTATTATTAATCTAAACTTTATTTGTATGGCACATTTTGGGAACACAGGTACTGTCTGCCTTATTGTGTATGTGAATGGATTTCATAAAAACTTGTAAGGTTTGTTTCACAATGACAGAACATCATTGATTCAATAATATAGGCTATGGGTGTGTGGGCACGCACGTGTAAGTGCTTTTGTACACTCCCTCGGGCATCAATAAAATTCTTTCTCTTTCTTTGTTTTACAAATATATCTTTCATATTTGATATTTGTTGTGAAATGTGTAATATTTGATTATTTCACACGGATGTATCAATTTCACAGAGACATTTTGTGCGTTAGGCAGGATCAGAGCTGCCGTGGAGGTGTGCACATTCTCCTGTCAAGTTTGTTTTTTATAAATCCCAAAAGTTGCTTACAAGTGACACATCTGCTTTCTTTTTTGCGTGTGCAACGTTTATAAATGAGGCCCCAGGAGGCAAAATTACAAATGGTATGTTACTTAATTGACGGGTCCCTCTCCTTAAATTTTAAGACTCAACTTGTGATACCATTTTCTTTCCATCAGTTTGATGAAAACATCAAACTGACCATTAGGCGATATGATCAAACAAGCAGCGAACCTGAAAAACCCCAGGCAAATGAAGGACGGAGCCTGAAGCCAGAAACTCCAGAGCCTGATGGTGACTCCAACCAGGAGAGGGCAAAGGACAGAGGTAAAGATAGCAATGATCTCGACTTTGAAAGCAAAAATGTCTATATTTGATCAACATAACAGTTGTCAAAACCTTTTGTTGTTCCCTAAGGCCACCAGGGAGAGACTGCCAACTCCTTCTTGGCCACACTGGCAAGCAGCAGCAGTGAGGAGATGGAGGCTGAGCTCCAGGAGAGGGTGGAGTCCAGCCAGAAACAAGCCAATCATGTGGTGGAGATTTATGAGTGTCTGAAGAGCACTGTGGATAAACTGCAAGCAGAGCTTGACTCTGGAGCTGGTGAGATGAACCAGAGGGCAGATTTTTAAGAAGTATGACATGATGAAACATCAGTCATGAAGAAATGCAAAGAAGGAAAATGACAAAATGTGTTAACATGGTGAAATGCTTAAGTATTGTTACTTTCCTTTCAGAGGGGAGTCTGTGGCAGGTAGCTGCCAGACTGAACTCACTCCTTACCAGTGAGAACGAGCGGCTGCGGCAGCTTACAGAGGACCTCAAGCAGAAGCACAGTCAAATGACGAGCGAGGTATAGTTGCTGAATGTTTTTCCTTCAGCCGTTGCTTACAGTAATTCCAAAATTGTTGAATCAAGACCATGGTTTCATATGAGCTTTTTTCCTACCTGCTACTGTGGCTGATGGATTCAGAAATCCACAAGCCACTCTTTCTTTTTTTTAAAAACTGCTTTATCTTAATCAAAAGCATCATTTAATGGCATATAATTAATATTAATCATGTGTTGAATGTTTTCAGATAATAGGCTACTTAATACAAAATCATTTTAATAACTATATGCTATGTATCTCACTCTTATACGTAGTTCATTTTAGTTAAGTTTTAGCCATTAAGTCTGGTATGCTGCACCAGACACTAAAGACCTGCTCCTACTTCCACTACATTTAGCAGAATTAATAGTCAGATCTAGACTTGTAGTTCTCGAGACCGGTCTTGGTCTGGAGACTGGTCTGGAGACCACTTTTTTGTGGTCTTGGTCTTGTCACAGCCTCGACAGTCTTTGGTCTCAGTCTTGTCTCGGTCTCGGGTCTCTCGGTCTCGCAATGTCTCGGACTGGCCGAGCGGTCTCGAAGGGATTTGTAACCTATAATATCCAGGCAGGCACACTTTTTTTGTGACTTATTATGCGTTCTTACATGTGCGGTATGTGCTTTCAATTTAGGAAAAACAAGGTAAACAAAACTGTGTGACCGCCCCCTTCCTGATGGTACACTGTGTTGAGCCCGTAAACGCCGTCCTGCGGCTTCGTTTGAAAACCTGCTCAGTCCGACTGTCACATTCTCCGCTGTCTGATGCAGCCATGGTCCGCTCTGTGGAGCACAGGCCTGATATTTTCCATTTAAAGCGTGCCTGTTACCGTTGTTGTCTGTCAGTTATGTCGTTTTGCAGTGCAGCCGATGTTCATGTGAACATTTGATCATTTGATGCCTCCTGAACCGCTCAGTGTCTCTGGGCGCATGCTCTTCCGTGTGCCGGTGAGCGTAAAGACGCAGACAGACGCACATCACAGGAACAGTGAGGGATCATCAGTCACTGTGTGTGATTTTATAATTCTAACGGTGTCTTGATAGCTCATGTGCGGTTCAAGTGAACACAAAGACTTAAAAATGACGAGTCAGCGTTTTGATGAATCAAAACTCAACATTCCTCATCAGTCCAGCTTTGAGCCGCTGTTTTCACTCACTCACTGTTTTCTTAATGATAAATTCATCCTGAAGTTTCCTGCATCACGTATTGTCCATGATATAAGAACAATCTTTGAAGGATCAAGCTCCAAATACAGTCTTCAAGTACAGTGGTTCTCAACCTGTGGGTTGAGAACCAGACGGTGATCCGGACCACCCCCAAAATTTAATCAGTTCTTCCATATCACATTTCCGACAATTCCTGAAAATTTCATCCAAATCCGTTCAGAACTTTTCAAGTTATTTTGAACACATCAAACAGACAAACAGACGGATAAACGCCGGCAAAAACATAACCTCCGTAGCGGAGGTAATTAAGAGAGAGATTTTATTGAGAAATTTACAGTTTGACTGAAGCCTTTGTCCTTGCAAAATGATGCTTCATATTAGATTTCGCCCTGTGTTCCTTGTCCTTAGAACTAAAAACAAACAACTTTGGCAGGTTTTGTGGTAATCATTTGCATTTTCCTCTAAACATTACCTCAAGTGTCTGTGGTTCAACTAAGTCTTTATTTATCAATGGGATCGCCTGCTGTTGTTTGCTCTGTGCTGTATGACTTCCCTGGTTTAGGAAATGTTTAAATCAGCCTCTAAATCCTCTTTATTTATGTCCTTTTTTAGTCCCGGGCTCTGGGTCGTGCAGCTAACAAAGCAGACCAGCGTGTTGGTGAGCTGCAGGTTCTGATAGATGAGCTGCAGTGGGACATGGAGAAGATCCGCCGCAGAGAAAACCGACTGAACGCCCACCTAAGTGAGATACTGGAAAGGGTAAGTTAGTGTTCCCTCAGTCTTTGTGTCTCTCTGTTTGTCAGCAACACTGTTAGTCATGTATGTCTGTGTCCATGATAGAGTAACACTGTCTTTAACTACTCAGGTTAACAGCAAGGGCTATAAAGTGTGTGGAGAGGCCAGCAGCGTCTGTGGGACCATCACTATCAACAAGAGAAAGGTGGGATTTAATTCAACTGTGTGGAAAAATAACAGGAGTGAGAGATGCCAGCAGATTCTTAATTTTGTAGTTGTTCTGTCCACACCACACTAACGCTTTGTCATGCTGTCATAAGTTTGAAGAAATGAACAGTGAGATGGATGAGAGCAGGGAGCTGGCAGAAAACCGCCTCATCGAGCTGCAGAAGCTGCAGCAGGACCTGCAGAGTGTGCAACAGGAGAATAATAGTATGAAGGTGAGCTGTGTTTTTCTGTCACAGTTTTTGTGACCTTTATTTTAAAACAGTGTAGTAACAAACTACTTTTAAAGCAGCATCCAGCCACATGTTCCTAAGGTGATTCCTGTTATAAGTAGCAAAATAAATTTCATCAAAGCCATAAAAGGACAAAAATGACTTGAGCAGAAAATTTACCTCGGTTTAAAGTCCTGCATTGATGAAAATATTCAGAAATCTGCCTGGCAACTATGCAACACCTTGTGGTATACATATTTTCCTTTTTAGCTTTTCTCTCTTGCTTCATTTTGTTCTTTTCTCTGTCTTTCTCTCTGTATAGGCTGAGCTGATGAGTCGAGCTGAGGGCATGGTAAAAGAGACCTCTGAGTATCGCTGTTTGCAGTCGCAGTTTTCCGTTCTTTACAACGAGTCTCTGATCCTCAAGGCTCAGTTAGATGAGACTCGGGCTCGTCTTAACACTACCAGAACAGCACGGCTTCGACAGCTTGAGCACATGGAGGTACGTATTTGTGTTAGTCTGTGTCAGTAGACCGAGATGATGTCTCATCTTAACATTAGGTCATTTGAATAAAAGAAAACAAAAACAGTGAACACGTCTGTTCCTTAAAAATGACTTTGGATAGCTTAATTCTGGCTGTGATGCAATGGACAGCAGGAAGAACCTTTGGAGCTCAACTGCTTTTACCGCCTGCACAAAGGAGCTGTTAACAAAAAACTAGAAATGGCCAGTACACGCATTTAAACCCATCTGTATGAGAGTGGACACTTCACACAGATTCAGTGACCCCAGTGGGCAGAAGCATATGTTTATAAACATTTGCAAGTAGGACTTTTTTTTCCTCAGAACAGCAATTCTTAAAATGCTGGGATGAAAAAAATGAGTGGATCAAAAAAGCAAATAGAAAAAGAGCAATAGTAGAAAAAAACATACGATCTGGGTAGCATAATGATACAAAGAGAGACTTTAACCTGTTCTCTTAAATGAATACTGACATAGGTTAGATTTCAATCATCTTTTTTTCAGCCAGTTGATAATGATGCTCTCAAACTAGGCCATGCCATTACCTTCTCCTTTTACAACTGCTGCAAAGGTTTCTGATGGAGTTGTACCTTATGTCGGTTAACTGTCATAAGAGTAATAATTTATTCATGTGTACAAGTTTTGCACTTTTCCTCTAAATTTTGCAAGAATATTGCACTGAAATTTAAAGAGCAGACCTGTATTTACATGTCCCTGTATGTGACCTCTTCTTACTTTACTTCTCTGTTAAGCAGAACGATGAGGTGGCTCTGCAGAGGAAGGTTCGGACAGAGGTGTTTCAGCTGGAGGACACTCTGGCTCAGGTCAGGAAGGAGTATGAGATGCTGCGAATTGAATTTGAGCAGACGCTTGCTGCCAATGAGCAAGCAGGTAATTAAAGAACCATACCTAACATACAGTACTATTTACTCAGCCTTCGTTTTTCTTTTTTTTTCTCAAATGAATCTTTTGTTTCTTTTTTTTCCATTCTGGCCCTTTTATTCCACCAGGTCCTATCAACAGGGAGATGCGTCACCTGATAAGCACACTGCAAACACACAACCAGCAGATGAAGGGAGAGGTGGTGAAATACAAGATAAGACTGAGGGAGACACAATCTGAGCTAAATCAGGTAGCAGAAGAATTAACATCATGGTAACTTACAGTAATAATCACCTGACCATTGAAGAAAAGTAGAAAACAATAGCAAATCTTTCTATCATTTTATAGATCCGAGCTTCAAAGGGAAGCGCCATCCTCCAGTCCCAGTCAAGCACGGAGATGGAGGTGAAGGAAGAAACAACTTCCCCTGCCACCCCGGCTGTTTCTGGAGAACCTGCGATAAAGACAGAACCTGACAATGGCTCTTCAACACCCAGCAGCATGGGTAACCAACATTTATTTTACTATCATCAAAAAGAGAGCTGTGGTAGTGCTTACAAACGACACAAGACAACACCTTAAAAGCCTGTGATGTTTTCAGCGTGAGCTGCATGTGTGAATGCAAAAAGCCAAAGGTTACACTGAGGTTCAGCTTGGTGTTTGTTTTACCATCCCCCTGTTTTTTTTTTTTTTGTTTGTTTGTTTTTTCCATATCACATACAAGTAAACTGAAGTAAAAACAGCAGAAAAGATAGTAGATAAGAGTATAATACAATTAAAATAAGCAGAAATTACAACATGCAGAATCTTTAAGACATAACAGTTTTCCATTAATGAAGACTAAATAAATAAATATGTAAAATTAAGACTATGATCAAGGCTAAAGAATTAACAATATTAACAGTACACTGTGCACAATATGAATATAAATTTTAAAAAACACTGTTTGATACACAGAATTTCTTGCAGGTAGCCCTCAGCACAAAACCAGGAAGTCCCTTTTAAAATGTTTTTCTCTCTTGTTAAGCGAAGTTTTTCCACAGTATGGAAATGCTGGTTTGCTGTTTGGTATACTCAACTCATGGATTATTGTTTTTATTTGGCAAAGTCCTCAGTTTAAACTAAAGCAAACAGTGGAGGAGGGAAAGTTTACTGAAGCAGAAGTCAGACATCTAAAGGTCTTAAGTACTGGAGACAGAAGGGAGACCACTGCTGGGGCAGAGATGAATGCTTCTTAGATCAGAGTCTGATGAGAAAGTCTCTGGAATGACCACAAGCAGACGACTTACAGAACAAGGCTTAAGGGGAGGAATAGCTGCTGGGAAACTCATTGCAGCCCACAAGTATATTTTGAATATCAATAAATTGCAAACATGAAGAAATCATTTAGGAAATACTTCCTCTTTACTTTGATTCTTTTCCTTGTTTTGCAGGAGCTCCAGTAAAAACAGAACCTGGAGTAGAACCTGATGCAGCCGTCAAGGAGGAAGAAAAAGAGGAGAAAAAAGAAAAGGAAGAAAAGAAAGAAAAGGAGGTTATAAAGAAAGAGGAGAAGGACAGAGAGAGAGAGAAAGAAAAGGAAAAGGAGAGAGAGAGGCCAACCCGCAGCAGTGTGATAAAGGAGGAGAAGGAGAAGCCAGGGGGCAGCAACAGCCAACCTGAGGAACTAGCAGGGGAGCGCCTGGCAATGGTTGGAGGATCCAAGAGGAAAGAGATGGAGCAGCTGAAGATCGTGCGTGCTGAGCTCAAGTAAGAAGCACGTGTGGAACATGTGTGGAAGCTGGTGGTATAGATGCAGCTGGGTGACGTGGCTCAAAATACAGAGTCACAGCAGAGAAATGTTGTAAGGTGAAAAAAGACTCCAAGGGGTGCAACAGATCTCTGATCTGTCATTTTTTGTCAACACAGGCCAAAAACAATGTCCCGTTTCAAATGTTACTAAAATAAGTTAGAAAGCATGATCTCGTTTTATTTAGAAAGTGTTTCTGATGTATAGATACAGACACAGCCTTGTTTATCCTGAAGAAAATTCAAGTTTTAACCATTTCATTTACTCATAGAGCAAAGGTAAGAAGTTGGAAGATGGAAAGCTGCAGTACTTTAATAACAGCCACCCTCATCAAGAAAAATCAGTGTAACTAACACAATTAAAATATTTCTACAAATCATAAACCTACTGTAATCTACAAATACCTTTTTTTGTGCAAGCATATGAATTTTTTCCACATGGTTTACTCATTGTAATGACACAACATCCACAAAAGCGTGCGTGTCTCTGTGCACTGGCTGTTCCTGCAGCTTGTGCTGTGTGAGTCACAACTCACACAGATCAACTAATTTTGGCATATGCATAAAGGAATTAGGCCTTGAGCTTTGGGCCAAATAAAGGGAAAGTTCAAAGTTTACAGCCACCAACTACAACTTCACAACCTGTTTCTGGATTTGGGTTTCCATGTTGTAGTCCTTTTTAACAAGTTTACACTAGTCTTAAATGTTCTCCTAATAGATTTTGAACTTTTCTTGCTCAGATATCCACTCAGGTGTTTGATTTTTGCATTCCATAAACCTCTCCTTTTAAGCCATGCTCAGAACAGGCCATTTCAGTGTAAATCCTCAAAAACTGTGTCAAACCACACCCCTCTCAAGAAGTGGATACAGCTTTGGCTTTCCATTGCTGGGCTTTAATGTTTACGGTGACTACGCAGACATGTATTGACATGTTCTTTAAGCAAGAGCCAGCTGAGGGTGAAGTAAACGCCCAACTCAATGAGTGTATTCCATCTGGGGGATGCTGCATATCTTTTATAACATCATACAGCAAAAATGTAAACAGGGTCTGTTTGAGCACATGTTAACTGAATGATGGAGCAATCAACAGAGAAGAGGGACGTCTTTGTCACATTGGGGTTATTTTGTTGGTAGGCAGCAGACACAGTTTTGTATTTAAAAAAATAAAACTATATTTGGGGCCTTTGAAGCTATTGAAATACTTTTGGAACTTGTAAATAATTTCACTTCTTCTGAAGTTAATCTCAGTGGGTAATTTGGGTAATTTATGTCTTGATGACCAAAATATGCACGCAAATGTCTACAAAAAGCTGTCAAAATTTCAGTGCTCCGGTTTGAATAATTTTTATACAATTTAGGCAATGATTTCTTATTTTGCTTGAAGCAACCTTTAGTCAAAGATATGCCTGATTATGTACTTTTTGATACAAATATTGAAATAACACAGGTTTTGCCTGTTAACATATGATACCAGCATTTATCAAACATTTAAAACTTTACAATTTAAAGCTGAAGTCCTGGATGACTTTAAATGTTATAACTGCAGAGATCATATTTTATTTATTTTCCATCGTTTTTCTCTTGTGCTTGATTTGTTGTCATTCGGCCTCCTGCATGTTTCCATCCAAAAATGCCTACCACAACAAAATAAAGAATCTTCTGTTCTGTAATTGTGTGAATCACCAGCAGTGACTAACGTGGATTAGCTTACTTAACCATTTTAAACAAAAAAAAAAAAAAAATTTCTCTGAGAAATGGCTGCAGAGGACCTGCATGCCTGCAGCAGAATCTTTTTTTTATCATCATTGAAGGTCTGTTCGAAACAATAGACTTCTTATGGTTTTAATTATATGTAAGGTTTAATTTTGTCATTTTTAAACTTTGTTGAGCAGAAAAGCCCAGGAATCCCAAAGAGAGATGAAGCTACTGCTGGACATGTACCGCTCAGCGCCAAAAGAGCAGAGAGACAAAGTTCAGCTTATGGCTGCAGAGAAGAAGGCCAAGTCAGAGGTGATCATCAACACTCCACACGTACATAGAGTCTACTCGCAATGGTATTTTCATATTAGTGAGCACAGCAGGAGCTCAGAAGGATATTGTGTGATTCTGTGCTGATTCCAGGGGGAAGAACTGCGACAGAGGCTTAGGGAGCTGGAGGAGCGAGAGAGAAGGGAGGGCAAGAAAATGGCAGATGAGGAGGCCCTGAGGAAGATCCGCTCTGTGGAAGAGCAGATTGATATACTCAACAAAAAGCTCTCCATAGCAAAACAGGTATAGTTAACTGCCATTAACTTTGGTTTATGCCGTTATAAACCCTTGTCTCGCTGACACCTTTTCCCCTCCCCTGCAGGAGGAAGATGCACTGCTGAGCGAGATGGACGTGACGGGCCAGGCCTTCGAAGACATGCAGGAACAGAACATTCGTCTGATGCAGCAGCTCCGAGAGAAAGACGATGCAAATTTCAAGCTGATGAGCGAGCGGATCAAGTCCAACCAGATCCACAAGCTGCTGAAAGAGGAGAAGGAGGAGCTGGCCGACCAGCTGCTCACACTGAAAACTCAGGTGAGACACACTATAAAGAGGATTGTTCTCACCATGTTTGTGGGACATAGTGCATACAGTCATATGCACACAATTTGTCACTTTGAAAATAATTTAATTACAGCTTTTAATTCAATTAAGTTATGAAAAATAAAGTTTTATTCCATAAATGCAAGTTATTTTTCCAGTTAGAGAACTTTTCTTTTACTCTAATCCCCATGCACATTTCTCTACCATTAATGTGGATTAAAAACCTAGTAAAAGGCAGTATAGATGTAAACAGTAAAGCATTTCCCATTGCAAAACAAAAGCTCTACAGCATGTATTGCACAGTACCAAAGCTGTGCTTTAACACACTGTTCATAATAATGTAATAGTAAGTGTCATTTTACTGATGATATCAGTGATATTTAAAAGAAAAACTAAAGCTCAAACTGTTTTCCCTGCACCAAGAAAGTGCCTCAGTGGCTACGTTTATATGCAGTCAGTATTCGGGTTAAGATCAATATTGCGGCTTCTGAAACATTCGGAATAACCCAGTTTACATGCGTGAGCAAACAGGGTTATTCCTCTATTCATAGTATCCCGACCAAACAGCGATGCACGGAGAAGGTCATCGCGCACGGAGAACGTCATGACGCAATGTGTGACATTTCCGCTTCTTCTTCCTGTATCCAATAGCAACGAGAACAGCAGCAGCAGCACGGCGGATAATGAACGTCCAGAGCAGGTAACAGTCAGCTTCATTTGCGCTTTGGTGCTGTTACTGACCCACCACCAGTACCTGACACTATTCTTTGTCAGTTTCTTCATTAATGGAAGACGTGAACGTGAAGAATTAGAAAACCGAGCCGGAGCTGTGCCATGTTAAAACAAGTACTTCCTGTACTCAAAAGACCAAGATTCCTTGCGAAAAGGACATACGCAGGACACAACTTAATGTTCCTTTCGATGGGGATATCCCGATCGGCGTATACATGACTAAATATTCGGGTTAGAAAAGGAGTAACCCAGGGGTGATTTTCGGATTTTTAAAAACCAGAATATGAGCATATTCAGGTTTTTTAAAAGGTTTTTTGGTGTTTACATGGCTGTGCGCAACGGGGTTATTGCTAACATTCCGGTTATGAAAGGTTTAATGACTTCATGTAAACATAGCCATTGAAGTTTTTCCTGTTTGCAGGAGCCTGATTATTAGATTAAATCTGAATATTCAGGTCATCAGAAAAAGGGGCCGTATTAGTGCAAGGCTTCTGTATCTTCTTTACTTTAACCTGCATCTGCAGTGCAAATGCCTGCCAGAGGGTGCTCAGTTACCCCAAATTTTCACATAGTCTGCATTCGAAGCGTTCTGTACACGCCAAGCACTCTGTAGCAAATCACCCCCATGCTCCACAGTCAGTTTCCACAGCCTGTTCCTTAATCTGTCTACAGAATGTGTCAGTAGCACAGCTCGACGCCGGTTTGCTTTAAATACGAAGCAAGTCTATTTTTTCAGCGGGAGCAGTTTCAAACAGTCTGTCACAGCCAAGCAGATTGACTCAAAGCAGAGAAATAAGCACTCAGCGTTTCCAGGTAATTTCAAGATACAGCACTGTGTGATTACAATATCAATGCAGACAAAACAACATCTGGCAGGTAATATAACCTGCTGTTTACATTTTGCTCTTCCTGTTAAATCAGAGAAATTCTGCAGCCAGACTGATGCTACCAAGTGATCTGTGAGGAAATTGAGGGTCACACAGACATGGTGTGAATGAGCAGGGAGAAGGCTGAATAGACACACATCTCTGTTTGTGCCAGTGTTTACAAATTAATATGAAGTTTGAAGTCACTTCTCCAAAGGTGCTAGCTTCTAAATCTTGTTTTTGTTCTTGTGATAACGGTGCTATCTTTTCATTACCTTGGCACAAGGTTACATGTTTTGTGACCATTTTATACAACTGCCACTTTAACTTGAGAAACTATAGTATGGTGGCAAAAGAGTCAGTCTTTAAAACTCTCCCACTGTTTATTGATCCAATTCTTTACTGCTTCCTTTATCTAATCCTGTGGATTTTTTTTGTCAGGAGAGAAGTAGGCTTGTCTGTTTTTAATATACAAGAAATATTTAATAATATTTACTAATCATCAAATGTTTCTTGTAATCACACAGCCACAGACATTGCACTTTGCACCACCAGCGTCATTTTGTGTAAATTTACCAAGCCTTTTTAGATTGCTTCCATCTCCTGTCCACCATGATTACTTTTTTGACTCTTCATTGTTTGTGCTGACTGCTTCTTGAAGAGTGTGAAGTCACTGTTTTCAAGGCAATAGCAGAACTACATGAAGGAAATCATATGGGAGTTTCTGAGGAAAAATAGAAAAGGATATTCATTTTGCCATCGCTCGATCTTAACTGGAACTGATTTTCAATTCCCATCTCTAGTTGTTGAAATATTGTGATATAATTTGGAGGCTATAATTCCTACCCCTAAACATTGCCTATATTGCACAGTTTTGCATAAATTAAAATGAAAGTATGGGAAAGGATAAATGATAAGAAATGTATTGTCTCAGATGGCCTAAGGATATAATTTTCAAAAATATGATTGATTAGAAACTGTACAAGCTGTTCTTCAGTCATACACATACACATTCTTTCTGTACTTACTGTATGTTAATCAGCATTCCAGAATCTGTGACTTTTAACTTGAAGTTTTTTTCCTGTTACTTTTTTTTTTTCATCTTAATTCATGATCTGTTTTATGTTCTGGGGCATTTTAGGTCGATGCTCAATTGCAGGTGGTGCGGAAGCTGGAGGAAAAAGAGCGCCTCCTGCAGGGTACCATCAGCACTGCAGAGAGAGAGTTGGCTCTGCGAACACAAGCCCTAGACATGAACAAACGCAAGGTGACATATTGTTCAGATGTGCTGCACCAAAAAAGTGCAGAATCTGTACAGACTTATATATGGGCACATTTATGTAACACATTAAAAAATAGTACTTCAAGTTTGGAAAAAAACATCAGACTTATATTTCTGTGCACTCCTCAGGCACAGGACTCTGCTTCACTGTCAGAGGAGGTGCGAACTCAGCTGGAGCAGGTTCAGCAGAGGCTCAACCTGGTCCGAGAGGAAGTTGTAGAAAACAGCATCTCCAGAGAGAAAGAGTCGTTCAATGCCCGCAGAGCACAGGTACAGCCCTCAAACAAAATAATACAATTACATTTTTATGTTGATATGGCCTCAGATGGTCCAGAAAAAAATCACTACATGTTCACAGGTTGATTAAGACTTCAGAATTTATTCTGTGCTTTCTCACTTCAGTCAGAAAACACATGGAGCTACTGTGCAGACTGTTTTAGGGGATGTATAATGTCTGTTGACAAATTAAAGTAAACTGATGAAGACAAAACTTTTTTCTCACTTCTGTTTTTTTTTCAGGAGGACATCTCTAAACTCAGGAGGAAGATCGAAAAAGCCAAGAAGCCAGCTGAGAAAATCAGCAATGGGGATGAAATCTTAAATGAGGAAATTAGTGAATATAAGGTTGGTTTCCATGGAAACTTACAGTGTCTGGTAATCCATCTCATGCAGAATCATTCAATGAGTGAACAGCATCATGGGAGCTGTTTTGATATTCATGTCTGTAAAGTGCTCTCTCTTATTATAAGTTTGCTCAAATCTAACACAGCTTAAAAGAACAACTTTTTCGGAGTTAGCACATATTTAAACCAAGATGCTTTTTTTTTTTTTTTAGGATTTCTTTGCTCAACCAACTTGTCCTAGGTCAATATGGATTCCTTTGTTTTTGCTCATGTCATATCACATTACCCTCAAGAAAAGATCAACTTCTACATAATTTTCACACAACTGTAGACCACCCGTGTCCTCTGAAGATGACCAGTTACTCTGGTTGCATCTGTCCCGAAGATGCAGTTTTTTAAACACATGTTTTAAATGCAAGCACCAAACAATTGAAGAGCAAATGACTGCTAAAAGCTTGACCCAGGTCTGATAGACGATACAGGCGTCTGGAAACACATTAAATTTCTCTGTAATTCCAGCAAAGTCACAGTTAGTGTAGAAAGATGTCCAAGCAGGACTTCTGTCTCTGTGCAGCATTCTCTGTAACACTGCAGATGTAAACACCTTCACGTTTTGTTCCATAGCATCCCTTAGTTTAGGGTCTTATCTTTTTAGTCTCATATAAATTCAGCGTAAAATTTTAGTTGCTGAAGATCATAGGAAATAAACTGACACAGCCCTATTTTTTTCCTTTGTTCAGATATTGCAATTTTTTTTCATAAATCGTTTTCTAAATCAGAAAATTCTTGTATTCTTTTGTAAAAGGTTAGTCTGGGGTTTTGATATGGGGTTGGCCCATGTCACTAGGAAATATGATTGCCAGTAAAGAAACTTTATGAGCTTTGTCCCTGGGGTGAGATATTTGTAGGTGACGCTAGCTGAAACATAGCAGTACATAATGCCACCTAAAGCCTCATAATTAACCCACTTTTAGGTTAAAACTACTCAAAAACTATGTTGGCTTTTCAGTACACACAGTAAGATTCTTTACAGTGGAACATTTCCACAACAAAGCCCCTGACTGACATGCAAACTTCAGTGAAACTTCCTCCTGTGAGGGCCTGGGTACTTTTTTTGGAGGGGAAATATCAGGGTCTTCTGTGAAAAAGGCTGTATAGACGCAGAGTAGGAGATGAGAAGTGAGGAGAAGAAAATAGAGCAACTTGTTTCTTCGTAGTTTAAACTTAACAAAAAAGCTTTTTGCTTGGGATCGTGTGATGTAAATCAACCATTACTGAAATTGTTTAAAGTGAAGTAGGCATGATCAGTTGATGTTTTTTAACCTGAAATGAAATGAAGATTCTCTGTTGAGCTGCCTTACACAAGTGTGCATCTATACAGCTGTGAAATAAACAATGGAAGTGGCACATATGCCCCATGAATGGACTGTATATTTGGTCCCAGCATTGACAAACATGAGGATGAGGGTCCACTGATAGCAGAATACACTCACTGAAGAGCAACCTCATGTAACTGAGCTTGTACACAGGGGTTTGTGTGTCTGTGTATGCAAGAGACATACAGGCTTTGCATGTACATACGTTCTCTGATTACTGGCAGTGATATAAGACAGACTGTCATGATAGTTATAAAAACATGAGAACCATGTGACACCTACCAAACAACACAGAGGTAACAGCTTGATGTACTTCAGGTCAGATAACTCACTGGACTTCCTGGGATGTGACTGTTGCCAGCAAACATCATATTCACATTGGTAAAACTATATATTGTCCAAGTATTCAGGAAATCTGAGAGCTAATGGCTTTGCAAAGCAGCATCAAACATATTTTGTGGCTAAAGTTAAGATGTAGATATCTGATCATGGCAATAAACGAACAGTAGATGAGTGCTGCTGGGAGTTTGTGTGTCTTTAGCTCAGGTAATCTTCTGCCGTGTTTTTTTTGTCCACATGGACCCTTTTCACATCATGGTTACATTCAGATGTCATATAGCGTGTTGTGTTCTTAAGGTCAGTTTAGCTTCAGGATATTTGAGTTCACTCTTTTCAACCATTCAGTTCTGGATGAAAATGGCTCCTCAGTTTGTTGTTTAACCACTTTCTCCTCCTCTCTCTCTTTGCCTTGCAGGCACGTTTAACATGTCCATGCTGCAACTCTCGAGTGAAGGACGCTGTACTCACAAAGTGCTTTCACGTTTTCTGCTTTGAGTGTGTCAAGACTCGCTACGACACACGCCAGAGAAAGTGTCCCAAGTGCAATGCAGCCTTTGGAGCCAATGACTTTCACCGCATTTACATCGGCTGAAACTGTGGTCATATCTTGGCAGAAGGGAGCAAGGCTCACCGCTCTGAACATGGAACTTTCCTCTGAGCATCAGAAATTCTGGACTGAAAGCTTTAAAATGTTCTCATTAAAAGTGACTGAATTCAGCTTCTTCCTCCAGTATTCTTCACTTCACCGTTATCAGCAAACCGGTGCAAGAGGAATGTAGAGACTTGAGCAACTGTAAATTTGCATCACATTCCAGTTGTGTGTTTGTGTTAGGGTATGTGTGAAAATGGAAAGGTGAGCAGGTAAATATACAGGTAAAACAATAGAAGGAATACACACCATACAAGATATTTTGTGCACAGTGTCCTTGGTGATTGATTTTTATCTGAAAGCTGCCTATTGCTAAAAACTGTCCTGAACTCTGTACAATCTGACATGGTGCTGTGTAATTGCTCTTCCTCTGAATATTAAACTAACATCCTAAGAGACCAAGCCCTATTTTATATCATTAAATGTTTGTAAAATCAGGAATGGAAAGCAGGTGAACACATTTACTCATGTTACTGCTGCTTTGCATTTGATCTTTGAGGATGGAATAACTGAGTTGCATATTAGGTATGTGATTGGGAAAACCCTCTTAGGTCAGAAAAAGTTCTACTCAGGAGATCAGACAATCTTCAAGTACCTTAAGTGTGGAACTGGAACATGTTAAACTGTTAAATTGGGAAGAAGGTCCAAACTTTCTGTCAACTTTATGTAACGGTCCTTTTATCATTGCTTAAGACAGTGGTTTGCAAATATTTGCACACTGGTGTGCCTTAAAGCTTGTCTAGGTGTGCTTTGGGAATTTTACAAACCATAAGTTACCACTAGCAATTACTCTTTTAAGATGCAGTAATTTTTTCATTAACCTGCAAATTTTGCAACTTTTCCCAAACCTAAAATCTTTAAAGGAACGCCTTCTTCTGCAGGTAACAGAACTTAGGAGATGGGGGATGTTATGAGGTTTCTCATTGTAAGATTTATTGGAACTGGTTTTATAAAATGTGATCTTATAGCTGATCTTGTAGCTGAAATTTTACCACATTTTCCAAATTTTTGCTTCTGTTTTTGGAAGTATTTCAAAATTGATACAGTTTTCCATCATATATGATTAGACATTAGGTTTCAATAAACTTGCATGGACCCATAAGATATTGCAGTACATGTTAAAGGGGTGTTATTTTGAGTATGGAGTGCCCTGAAATGGCTTGATATCAGGTGTGCCTTTAGGGAACTAGTTTGAAAACCACTGACTTCACACAAGTACTCAGTATGTTACCTAAATATGGCAGAATTATTTTTATATATATGTATTTACCAGTTTGGATAAAAGATAAATGTGCAATGTCTGTGGCAATAAGACTCCATTTGATGGCATCATGTCCTCTAAGGAATAGTGAGGCCGACAGCAGCAGAGGATTGCCCCTTATGGAGTCTAGACTCTGGCGTGGATGATGGAGGGATGTTGGATGATATGTGGAGCAGAATGCTGAGGAGTTTGGTCAGGACACTGATGAGATTGATCTGAGAATGGTGGAAGGTTGCTGTGATGCCACTGAAACAACAGTTGACTTCAGGAAAGAAAAGAACAGCTTTTAAAAAAGTAACAGCAGCATGATGATTGGTCAAACAAGGCTGTGACAAAATCGGATTGGTTCATTGCTTAAAGAAGTAAACAGCCTGATCCCCTGCTCACCACAGCTGAAGGGCGGGAGAGTGGGGCATTCATGAGTGACGACTCAATGAATAAATGAATACACAGCTTTACTGCCTAACCTGAACTAAACACTAACCTTTATTTCAAGAGAATTAGTTTTAGTGGCAGAAGAACTGCAACTGGTACGACTAGAGACCATGGCACCCTGGTATTGGCATAAAAAGAAACAATAAAGGAAGTAGAAGAAACCTGCGCTTTACCTCAAATGTTTAATTGTTAATGGGTGGGTGGGATGGTTATGTTTGGTGCTGAGTAACTGGCCAGCAGATTGACAAGCATGTCAAAAGTACATGGAGAGAGACTGATTCAACATCACTCTAACAAAGACATTTTACATGCCTACCCCTGTCCTTAAAGTATCAGAAGTTACTACTCAGTTCTCTGAGAAAAATGTAAATCAATTCCTATCTGGTGTCCTCAGGACCCACTAACACATTGATAAGACAAAACAAACTTGTATAAAAGGTGCATTGTTACAGAGGACACAAGAGGACATGCATGCTTACAACTTTACTTTACTGTTTCCCATGGTGACATGTAAATTTTGCTTGTTTTCCAGAGATGACCTAAAATCATCATGGTAGAACCAGAGAAGCACAAAAGTTTAGGTCTTGAAGAAATGTCCAAAATGAACCAAAATTAAGCATTTTTTACTCTTAAGTAACCCTTTTATAATCTCTTTTAACCCCCTCTGTAAACTCTTTTTAACTTTCTATTGCATGTATGTACTGTGTATTTATTGTGTGTGAGAGAAGCTGACCACCACTGTTAAATTTCCTTTTGGATCAATAAAGTTGAATCTATCTAAAAGCTGAACAGAGTAGATTAAATTATCTGTACAGACATGGACAAAATTGTTGGTACCCTTCTGTTAAAGAAAGAAAAACCCACAATGTTTAGAAATAACTTGAAACTGACAAAAGTAATAATAAATAAAAAAAATACTGAACATTAACTTTAACTTTAACATTATTGAAAATCAGGCACTGTTTTTGAATTGTGGTTCAACAGAATCATTTTAAAAAACAAACTAATGAAACTGGCCTGGACAAAAATGATGGTACCCCTAGAAAAGATTGAAAATGATTTGACCATAGGGACATGTTAAACTAAGGTGTGTCCTGTAATTATCATCACAGGTGTCTTCAAACTTGTAATCAGTCAGTCTGCCTATTTAAAAAGTTGAAAAGTAGTCACTGTGCTGTTTGGTATTGTGGTGTGTACCACACTGAACATGGACCACAGAAAGCTAATGCGAGAGTTGTCTCAGGAGATGACAAAGAAAATTATAGACGAGCATGTTAAAGGTAAAGGCTATAAGACCATCTCCAAGCAGCTTGATGTTCCTGTGACTACAGTTGCACATATTATTCAGAAGTTTAAGATCCACGGGACTGTAGCCAACCTCCCTGGACGTGGCCGCAAGAGGAAGATTGATGACAAATTGAAGAGACAGATAGCACGAATGGTAACCAAAGAGTCCAGAACAACTTCCAAAGAGATTAGAGGTGAACTCCAAGGTCAAGGTACATCAGTATCAGATCAGATCGGACCATTCCTCACTGTTTGAGCCAACGTGGACTTAATGGAGGACACCACTGTTAAAAGCAAATCATAAAAAAGCAAGGCTGGATTTTGCCAAAATGCATATTGACAGGCCACAAAGCTTCTGGGAGAATGTCCTTTGGACAGATGAGACAAAACTGGAGCTTTTTGGCAAGTCACATCAGCTCTATGTTCACAGAGGCAAAAATGAAGCATACAAAGAAAAGAACACTGTACCTACTGTCAAACATGGAGGAGGCTCAGTTATGTTTTGGGGCTGCTTTGCTGCATCTGGCACAGGGTGTCTTGACTCTGTGCAGGGTACAATGAAATCTCAAGACTATCAAGGCATTCTGGAGCGAAATGTGTTGCCCAGTGTCAGAAAGCTTGGTCTCAGTCCCAGGTCATGGGTCCTCCAACAGGATAATGACCCAAAACACACAGCTAAAAACCCCCAAGAATGGCTAAGAAAAAAACATTGGACTATTCTGAAGTGACCTTCTCTGAGCCCTGATCTAAATCCTATTGAACAATTGTGGAAGGAGCTGAAACATGCAGTCTGGAGAAGACACCCTTCAAACCTGAGACAGCTGGAGCAGTTTGCTCATGAGGAGTGGGCTAAAATACCTGTCAACAGGTGCAGAAGTCTCTCTAAGAGTTACAGAAATCAACTGATTACAGTGATTGCCTCAAAAGGTTGTGCAACAAAATATAAAGTTATGGGTACCATCATTTTTGTCCAGGCCAGTTTCATTATTTTGTTTTTTTTAAATTACTCTTTTGAACCACAATTCAAAAGCAATGTCTGATTTTCATTAGTTAATTTTCAGCAAATTTTTATTTATTATTATTTTTGTCAGTTTCAAGTTATTTCAGTGAAAATTGTGGGTTTTTCTTTCTTTAACGGAAGGGTACCAACAAATTTGTCCACGTCTGCATGTGTCTTTTGTAGATAATAAAAGCCTTACCACATTTATTTATTACCGAGGCTGCATCACTGCCAATGTCGCACAGATCCGCCTGTTGATCTCCTTCTCCATCCTTCCCTCACTTGTGAACAAGACCCCAAGGTACTTGAACTCCTCCACTTGGGGCAGGACTTCATCCCTGATCCGGAGAAGGCACTCCACCCTTTTCCAGTCAAGGACCGTGGACTCAGATTTGGAGGTGCTGATTCTCATCCCAGCTGCTTCACACTTGGCTGCGTGAGAGAGTGAGAGTTGCAGGTCACACTCCCATGAAGCCAACAGGACCACATCATCTGCAAAAAGCAGCAACCTGATCCTGAGGGCACCAAACAGAAACCAAACTGGACCCCCCAACTGCGCCTAGAAATTCTCTCTATAAAGACTATGACCAGAATCGCTGACAAAGGCCAGACCTGGTGTAGTCCAACCCTCACTGGAAACGAGTCCAACTTACTGCCGGCAATGCAGACCAAGCTCTGACACCAGTTGTACAGGGAACAGACGGCCCTTATCAGGGGGTCTGGTACCCCATACTCCTGGAGAACCACCCACAGCACTCTGTGAGGGACACAGTCAAATGCCTTCTCCAAGTCCACAAAACACATGTGCCCTCAAGGACCTTACAGAGGATATGGACCTGGTCCACAGTTCGATGACCAGGACAAAAACTGCATTACTCCTCCTGAGGTTCAAATATCAGGCGAAGCCTAATCTCCAGTAACCCTGAATAGACCTTACCAGAGAGGCTGAGGATTGTGAACTCTCTTATAGTTGGAGCACATCCTCCAGGCCCACTTCTTGAAAAGAAGGACCACCACCCCAGTCTGCCAATCCAGGGGCACCACCCATGATGTCCACGCGATGCTGAATCGTGTCAGCTCTGACAGCCCTACATCATCCAGGGCCTTGAGGAACTCCAGGCAGATTTCATCCACCTACAGGGCCCTGCCTTTGAGGAGCTTTTTGAACACCTGGGCAACCTCAGCCCCAGAGATAGGAGAGCCCACCATAGAATCCCCCAGCCCTGATTCCTCACTGAAAGACGTGCTGGATTGAGGAGGTCATCAAGGTATTCCTTCCACTGATCCACAACATCCCGAATTGTGGTCAGAAGCGCACCATCCCCTCTGTAGACAGTGTTGACAGCACACTGCATTCCCCTCCTGAGACGCTGGATGGTGGTCCAGAATCTCTTCAAAGCCGTCTGGAAGTCGTTTTCCATGTCCTCACCAAACTCCTCCCATGCCCAGTTTTGCCTTGGGGACCACTGAAGCCCCATTCCGCTTGGCCTGCCAGTACCTGTCAGCTGCCTACAGAGTCCCACTGGCCAAAAGGGCCCGATAGGACTCCTTCTTCAGCTTGATGGCATCCTTCACTGCCATTGTCCACCTGCGTGCTCAGGTGGCAATGGCAGTGAAGGATCAAGGGCCATTCAGACTCAATGTACTTCATCTCCCCCGGGACACAGTCAAAGCTCTCCCAGAGGTGTGAGTTAAAACAATGTCAAAATATATTAAAAAAAAACTTAAAGAGCCCATATTTTACTTTTTCAAGTTTAAAATGCTCTTTAATGAGTTCAACATGTTAAGGCGTTTGTATGCACAAGTCGAAAAGTCCAAAGGTAATAAGATTTCTCTCTCTTTTCCATATTTATTGCAACAGAAACTGCCTGAAACGACTCTCTCTCCCAGCCCCAAGCATAGACCTACCAGTGTGACATCATACCATTGTTTCATCATCAGTTTCAGCCCATTGGCTCATATAGTGGTGAGCAGTAGTGAATGGACCAATTACCACAGAGTTGACCTGAAAACCAATCAGAAGGGACTGGGCCCACATGGGCCACGGTTACATGATGTTTTTCTATTCAGAGTGAAATAATTCGGAAGTTAAGTATTCTTCTTTGCGTTTACATGGAAATATAATTCCAAATTGAGGTTTACATGGAAAACACATTTATTTGCCTTGATTCAAGCCACTTAAGGTCTGGGGGTTGGGAACGGTTCTGATTGGACAAGGAGCGGACATGATATATTTATGTCTACCGGTAGAAAACAAACTCCAGTTCAGCGTCTCCAGCATCTCTGTCAGGGAAACCTCGTCAAACTTGGATGCTACAACTTTAAAAAGGTCTGCATTTTTATGCTTACGTCCATCCACCTTTTCATTATTTCCAAATCTTCTAGGCTCTGGTTAAATAAATTGTCTCAGGTCAAGTTCAACGCTTGCTTTAGGCGGCCATCCTGTTCCCGTCAGTGCGGAATATGTGTGTCATCGTGACAGGACAAGGGAATGAGCATGCGCAGAACGACAGGGATTTATTTAAAGTGGAATGAATGAATGACCAAGGAATTATTCAGTTCGGATTTAAAATCAGAATAAACCAGCCACCTGCTTTGGAATTAAGTTTAATTTGGAATGGTCATTTTCATTCGGAATTTGGTGTTTACAAGGTAATTTTTTATCTTTTGAAAGAGGGCCTATGTTTTATTCTGAATCAAAGGGGAATTAAAATTCTCATGTAAACGTAATCATGGAGAAGGGAGCCTTAAAGGGTCGGGAGCCCCAACAGTGTCTCTGGCGGACTGAGAATGCAGCTGGATCAGGAGGGCTGAGTACGTGAAATCTAAAAGGTTTTAAATATTTGTGACTGCGAACGGATTGTAGCTGTCTTTACAATTTAACACACAAACCCAAATAAAGGCAAAATATATGATTTTTAACAAAAAATGATGCCATATACAATAGTGAAGCCAAAATGTTTCCCAAATAGGACTGAAATATGATTAATTTTTGGACAAAAATTGTCCGAGGTGACAACAGAGGTGCAATAGTTCTAAGTACAATCCTTTATCTGTGTACAGCCCCCTGAATATTCTGAACTTTCGAGCTGGCTCATTAAGACCACATATCCCAGTGTGCAAATCTGCGCTTTTCCGTGTGCAGAGCGCCCTCCCCCTCCCTGAAGATGTGGACGTGTTTGCAGACTGGAAATCGTCGCTAAAAACGCTTGGAGGAAGGGAGCGTCATACGGGAGCTGGGAGAGGGGGGATTTTTTTGAAAACGTTGTGCAATATAATCCACCGCAGCAGCGGCAGCAGCAGAGGCGTTTGAGAGCAGCTCGGAGACAAAGGAGCAGCAGGTTTGTCGGTGTGGAGCTCAGGGCTGAATAAGAGGCTTTAGGAGACTCGTGTTCGGCTCAGAGCCACCGCGGCATTTTAACCAATCCGCATTTTTCTACGCGCACAGGGACAACTTTTGGAAACCCTCGTGTACTGCATTTTGATACTGACTGCTTTTTCCTGCTACTTGATTGACAATCAAACATCTCACAGGCTGCTGGATCAAAGCCTTTAACAGTTTCTTACCAAATATAGACACTTAATGCCGGAGTGTCCTTGACGGAGCGGAGCGGTCCGACTGCCAAAGTTTATAATTAAATTCTAAGACCATTTGGTGTCACTGTTTTTTTTAACATCACATTTTGTCTATTTTGCAAAACGGACTCTCCAGTTATTCAGTGCTCCTCTCTGATTTTTTTCTAGTGTGAAAAGCAGCATGTTGATGTAAACCCGCTTTAGCTACTCGCTCTGAACAGAAGCCATTTTTGAGTCTGTTGTCGTTGAAACGGCAGCGTTTCATTTTTACGCGCATCCATTTTTCTATAGTTCCCAAATCTCCCACAATGACTCTCTGTGCGTCTGGGCGCGGTGGATGTTCCATGGCTCGGCTTCTCCTGGTGCTCGGCTTGGCGGTGGTGGCGGGTTTGGCTGAAGCTGAAGGGGAGCAGACCGCCAAGCGGACGACAGAAAGCCCACCTGCGGTCACCCTGGGGAGTCTGATCACCGGGAGCTGCCAGGAGGTGCAGCGGTACGCCGAGTCCCTGCTGGGCAGCGGAGTGATCCGCTCAGTGACTGAGGTATGGAGAGGAGGTGCTGGACCAAATGTAGTTTCTGCATCAGGAAGTGTGTTTCTCACATCGTTTCCTTTTTTAAAACCATCTTTCTGGTCTAATTTCAGTGTTTTCTCAATCAATAACTAAACCTGATCACTAACCTTTAATGACAAATTAGAATAAAAATATTTTTTTACTTTTTTCAAATCTATTTAAGTTAGAATTATTTCATTTTCTGTAACCGTTTATTTTGTCACTGTGTTGTAAATGTTTCAGAGCACGATACTAAAAGCCTGTGGCCAGTGAGTCATTTTCAAATAGCTGATTAATTAAAGAAATGGAAAAAACATAACGAACCAGCCATGAAGACTTTCAAAGATACTCACACAACATCATAAACAAAAATTAGATGCCTTAGTGCATCACAAATATAAATAGTTTTGTGATAAATGACAGATGTCAGAGTTTCTTTTACAACTGTCATGCACTTGGGCAGTGGGGGTGGTCTTGGGGGGGGGCTGTCCCATCTCCCTCCTTTCCATGGGTGATTGCATAGGTGTATTTTTTTGTTTGTTTCTGGTAGCCATGCACGATATGAGAAACATCTATGATGTGTTATAACAATGTTTAATATTGCAACAAAAATAAAAAATTTAAAAGAGATTTTTTAGATTACTAAGTGTCTTCGCCCTAGGCTTTTCTTTATGTTTTACACACTTGTACATGTAACAGATTCTTTTCTCAATCTTAAACAAATCCAAAATGTTTTTTTTTTGTCTACTGAATGATCAAAAGAAAAGCTCAGACTAGCTTATGGCTAGCTTTGGCTTCACCTGACTGCTGTAATAGGTGTGAAAGCAAGACCCTCACATTAAAAAGTATTTAGTAAATGAACTGCGATAAATTCAGACTGTCGCGATGTGTTTATTGCGAAGACTCTAATAAAGATAGCAATAAATTTGTGATTAATTGTGAAGCCCTAGTTTCTGCTCTTTGACAATATCCATTAGCAACACATTTAGTGAAGTCACTCAGATAACATAACATGATCTTTGAGCTGCTTTGTTTTATATTTCATATTCACAGCAGGTTAGCGGCATTGTGGAAGCTTGTTGTTGATTTGATTTGGAATCATTTCTCAACAGTTGGGGTGAGACAATATGAAAAAACAAAATATTAAATTATTGAGATTTGATATGACTTATGGTAACAAAATGAATGATGTTTTAGCTTGATATTCTCTTAAATCAACATGCTCAATATTCTTTTTTTTAATACACACACAACAGGGAAGTATAAGTGGCTGTCTTTCTCTTTCATAGCTGGTAGTAACACCTGGATTTATTTTTTCTTGAGAAAAAATTGTTTGAAATTTACTTAAGGGGCTCCAAATATATACCTTGGAGGCTCACCCAAGTGTGGTGGTCATGCAGGAAACACTGGATGTTTGGATTCTGTCCTCTGCAAGAAAATAATAAATGAAATCAGGCATTACTAAGTTAAAAGAAAAGTAGGTCAAATATAGTTAAATAAATAGTAAATTCCCCGATCACTGCATTGAGAAGTGGTCTGTACACGCCTTTATTCTTTAAGAAGGTCTTAAAATTAAGCATCTCTTAGCGGGGGTTAAAAATGCTGCTTTAACAAAGTCTGAAAAAAAATTATATAATAGTTTATGTCACTTAACTAGGAGTAATTATACTAATCCTATTTAGAGTCTCATTCAATTTATCAGTTTTGCCCTGTGCCATTGAGAATAGAAATAAGTTGCTCATCCCCTGACCAGAGAAAGATCTCAATCAGCTTTCTCAAAAGTATCCTTTAAAATATAGCATTCAAAATGTACAAAGGTTTTAGCCTTTTGTCCCCAAGCTCACACAAAACTGAAATCAACATGCCTTACCCCTGTGCAAAACTATATTTCACTGTTGAAGGGTGAAAACTAAAAAAGCATTTTTCTGTAACATTCCTATATTTTAGTCCATTATGTAAACACAAGATACGTATTCAGTTAGCTTTTGTTGGTTTGATTTTAGTATCATATGAAAAATGATTTTTGTGCATTTTGCTATTTTGTTACCTATGATTCTTTACTGTACTCACATGTATTATGAACAGAAGATTTTTTTTCAAGTAGTGAGAACACTGAATTGTTTTTTAAGGAAACCACTCCCAACACTAACTAAATAAATACATTGACTGAAGCTTTCACAGGCATTGAATTATTTGACCAGAATAATCTGAACTTTCACCCAAGTGTAATGAAAGTGTACTTCTTTTTACCGCTGCTGTCTTCTTCCTGTATTACTGGCTGTTTGGTCTAACTTCACTGTTTTCTTACTTAATACTGAACCTGACTGGTCACTAACTTTCAGCTTCCTGCCTTGCCATCTCTCCATTATTTCCTCACCCCTCACACACATTCCTCTCCCTGTGCCCCTCGACTTGTTAATCTCCCCCTGATCCCCTCATCTTCTCTGCCCTCATTTCATCTCTTCTTATACCCATGCATCACTCTCTCCTCATCCATACACACACTCTTCTTTCCCCTGCTGTGGCTCCTTTTTATCCAGAGTGCAGTGTTGTTTCTTGAGTCATTTCTGGGTCAGGAGAACGTCTATACAGTGGCCATGGTAAGAAAAAAGCATTCTTGGGTGTCTCCATCTAGCTTGCCTTAAGTCCTCTCATGTGGTTGTGTTTTAGCTCATGTCGCCCCTGTAGTTAGAGCAGAGAGTAGGAGCATGACCCTGTGGTAGTGTGTGTGGTACAGTGGTGTTTGCATGAGATGTCAATGTATCATCCAGTGTGTGAGCTTGTTGTGATAAGAGTCTTTTACAAAGCTGGCAAGTTGATTGAAGTCGATCATCTGGACTCAATTGGTAGCTGTGAAGGCAAAGTATAGGGTGTGCACATGATCTATGAAAGTCAGAATTATGTTTTATGACTCCCTGTACCAGAGTTGAAATACTTTGGCTGCAGTTCATGTTCAGCGAGAGTTTGAAATGCCCTTTTCACTGTGAGTTTATGCAAAGCTGCTGCAACTAAGCTCTGCCATCATTACAAGTCTGTGTTAAAGTCTGGAGGTGTAATGATGACGGAGCTTCAAGCACTTTTTCGTAAATATACATTGAAAAGGGCTACTCAATCACAGCCCTCTGTCTTTTGATAGGCAATACCTAAGTTCTTTAAATTGTACAACACTTTTTTTCTGTATTTTTTTTATTCTGATATCTATCATCTCCTAAAATGGAGGCAGTTTTTATGAATTTGCCTTTTTTTAGTGACCAAAAGCACATGAAGACATCAAGGCAACACATAATTTAGACCAACAGATCTTAAAAGTGTGTTTGATTAAAGTTTTTGTCCTAAGAGAAAACATTTAAGATATTCTTCACTATTAAATATAGAAGTGATGTGTAATTTGATGAATTGATAACCATTCCATAAATACAAATAAATAAAATAACCTATAAAACATGTAGGCCTATGTTGTACTGATTTATTAATCTTTTTTTTTTTTTTAACTAAAAAGAATCAACATAAGTCACTTTAAAAGTTAAACTAAGGTATTTTGTTGAGTGTAATAATTCATGTTATGCTTCATTTGTACTCTAAGTCTGTTACAGAGCTGTGATGTGTCTGTGTGTGAGCTCGCAGCTGCAGATGAAAGTAGTTTGATATGTCTGCTTGGTCAGTCACATGACATGAAACTTGACAATGTCTTTGCACAGAGGGAGAAAGACTGTTAACAGTCTGAAAAAGAACACAGATGTGTTTTTGTGAGAGTACTTGGTATCGATATTTAATGGAAGTATTGTTACCAAAAAAGTACTTATAGTATTGAAACTTTGAAACTATTATCCTTACTTGCGTCTCCCGCTGAATCCCCATGCCTGCCTGTCACCAATTTTCCATCTCTGATTCTCTCTCTGGAGATGGAGCAAATGGAGGGTCAACTTATTTTCCCAGTTCAGTCTTTGTGATGTCAGAGTGGAGGCAGCATCACAGGGGCCGACATATTACACCTTGAAATGGTAGTGTGTTAAGGGTAATTCAATTTTAACACTAGGCAAACGAAACCACACATTTGAATTCTATTACTCCTTTATTTTAACAACAAAATATTTGATTAAGCTCCATATTTGGCTTTTTTTAATTCATGTGAGCAATTAATGCAGTTTCTGGGTCTTTTATACAACTTTGTCTAAAAATAGACAAGTTTTCAGGGTTGCTCTTTAAATTCTTGAAAATGTTAGAAATTTTGAGTGTAAATATTCAAGTTTTAAAATTGTCTTTCTGTAGCAAAAAGATATCTGACTGAACAGTTTATGAACTGTATAAATAAAAAAATTAGAGTATTTTATGTTTGTTTTCATAAAAATACTACCAAAAGAGGATCAGACTGTGACAAAGTTTACTTGAGTTACCTGACATCAATTATGTTCAAATTTTTACAAAAATGTATTAAAGTGAGGTTGTTTATTAATGCAATTTCTTAATAATATCTCTCTAAATAATGTATTTTCTTTTAATTTTTATGATTTTTTTTAGCGTGCCTTCATAAAACAGCTTTGGTTGTTTAAGACATAAATGAAGTTATCATTTCTAAGCAAACGCATGTGTGAAAATGTAAAAATCCACAGCTGTAGGGTGTTGAATAAGCTTGACAATGCTCCTGGAAAGTGCTGGAAAAGTCCTTCAATTTGACCTTTGAAAAGGTGAACAAACCCTGTTTTTTACCCTCATCTCTGTTAGTTTAAACATGAAGTATTTACTTGGTTAAAAAATTTGAATGAAATTGCATCAATACGTTCGATAAGATATAGTTTTTTGTTTCTGACAGTGTTTTTTCAGTGGTGTATGGGATTTATTGCAGTATTTTGGAACTGCGTCATGCTGTTCAAAAAGTCCCTCGCTCCACCTGCCTGCTTTAGCTTTAAAAGGTGATCTGTCCAAGTTAAAAATGTTCATGTGTCACATCAGATGAACTTGTCCTCAAATACACCAAACTGACTGAAAGTGTCATTAGCTGACACATGCCGCAGTAAAGTGACAGATGCCTGACTCTTGCTCGGACACAACACTCTACTCTTGTGTGTGTGTCAGTGTGTAGTGCAACAGGTGCAGATAAGAAACTCGTCAGGCTCACAGGGCTATCCTTGACCTTGCTTGACAAGGCTACACTGGGTGTGTGTGTGTATGAGAGAGAGAGGGAGAGAGAGAGAGAGAGAGAGAGCTTTGTGTGCGATTTTTGGGGGGTTGTGAACAGTGACTGCACAGGAATAGAGAAGGGCACCATCCAGCTGTCACTAGCATGTACAGCTGCTTGTTCGACTCAACAATACAACACCTCTTCTGTCTTGTGCAGTTTTAAGAGTCGTGTTAAAGCCAGCTAACTGTTTTTACAAAATACTGGCCTTGTCGATTTAAAAAACATCAATTCTCATAGTTTTATGTGAATCTGATGTGGACATACATTAAGGTTGCCAAAACACTACTTTTTGGTGAGATAGGTTTTAAAACAATAAATTCTCTGATACTTTTAATAATCCATAGTATCATTTTAAACTGGACTTTAAAAAAGTACAAAAAAAAATCAGTTTTAATCACAAATTTGGCTTCCCACAATCTTAAAAAACAAGATAATAGGGATTAAACTGTTGCTGTGCTGCATGCCATGTTGCACGTAATTTGTCATTTGAGGTAAATTATTCAGTTTCTGTTATTCTAGTCTGAGCTATTAATCCTTTCAAAGTATATTTCTTCACTGTCATTTATTGCCTGCCATTTATAAGGCTTTTTACAGTACCATAATTACGCTTCAAGACATTTGATTTGATATTTTTTCTTCTCAAACTTTAAAAACATCAAAAAAGAAAAAAAAACTAACTGTACAAGTCCATCAAATAAATTGAAAATGTTTATGTGCTTGCACATTTCAGCACAACAAACCATTTTAAGAAGGGACAGAATGAAGCAGAACGCTTATCCAGTCCTGCCCTTTCCTTACAAAGTCAGATCATAGTGCAGCATATTGTAATGAAACGTAAACATTGTCTCTGTGCAGATATGATTTTGGTGTTGATTCAGTCGTCCCTGCAGCGCTCCATGGATAAGGCAGCCACCTTAAAAGGATGCCCACTCTATCTTAACTAGAATGTCAAAAAACACTCTTGTAAATTATTTTGTCATCAAATGACATTTTGTGTTTTATAAAACTCATTATTAAGGCCCCATTTTGGCAAGGAGCAGCTTTGTCTTGTAGTTAGACATGCATGCACTTGCAACTGCCATTGACAAAGAAGAGCATTATAACCACAGTGTCACTTTTTTCTGTAGAGTCTTGTCCAATATTTGCAAGGAGAAGTGCTTTATTTCAAAAGAGACCAACCCCCACTATCCCACCTCCTCACATTAATTCAGTGAAGACATGATATTTGTGTAAATTCATGCTACAATATAGCTTTGAATGCATGTGAGAGAGTAGGACATGGTGCCTGCTCCACAAACACACAAATGCAGATAGACGCACTCACAGCACTTATATTCCCGCTGAGTCAGCGTGTCCCCTCTCACCAATATCTCACTCTGACACTACCTCCAGTGACTGATCAGATATGGATTCAGCTCATTTCCCCATTCCCTCATCCCATTTCTGTGACCTTATCAGTGGACCTCTTCACAGTACATGTCTGCATTTGACCTCACAAATGTGTGTGGACAGCATGAAACAGAATGAAAGAAAACAGCCAACCAGGCTTAAGTGTTCAGGATGTTAAATTATTATGAAGTTTATAAAATGAAAGGAAAGTTATGCTGATGTAAAATAAATGAGTAATCATTTAATAATCACTATCTCTATATCAATCAAAATGACAATCAAAATAAGGTATGTGCATCAGAGGAAATCAACCCATAATACATGGCAAGTAAACCCCTGCCTACTGTCTAAATAATAAAAATAAAAGCTGCATTTCTGTGCCTTAATGTTGCCAATGTACTTACAACCTTAGATGGTGCATAGCTGATTGCAAAACTATCAAACAATCCAATTTTGGGAGCCAACAACTATTGTCATTTTAGTTTCTGTGGTATATAAGCAGGTATTGTTATCACTTGGTTATTCATAGGGTCAGAGTTTAATCTTGTAGAGTCGTGGTGTACAGCTGGTTAAGTGTCCTAGGTACAGAGGCTGTTGTCCTTGAGAAAGATGGCTTGTTTCAAAAGTTGTTCCCCAGTTTTGACACTTTCCACTATCCTATCCTATCAGAATAAAAGCCCAGGAATAAATCTTAAATAGAAAAGATATGACAACGCCAACATACATCTGTGTAGCCCATAAACAATCTGTATGACCTCTCCGCATGGCTGTTAATCTGATCAGAATGCTGCCTCTCTTCATTGTTACTCTGAATCACAACATGTTTCTTAATCTTTCTTGGCACCACTACAGTTTTTCGAAATGGTAATCCGATTCCTGGCTGAAGGAGCTGCCAGCGGCCTGAACGTCATTGCTGTATATGTCACAGAGATCCTCAGGGTCACAGGATTCGATGGTGGGTATCAGGATGAGTTCTGTTATTTATGGGATCATTTGCATGCGTTGCTCCCCTCATGTGCTGCTAATTGAAAGAAAGAGATAATCTGCAATAGAAGTTTTCTGCGCAAGTGAAAGTATGCAGACGAGCCTCTCCCTCAGGGATTTTTTCTGCCACTCCTTTTTCAGTATCAATGTTTGTTACTTCAGCTATGTGTTTAACAAGTAGGTACTGTCATGCTTCAGCCCTTACAAAAAGAAGCTTAATCTGGATTTCCTCCCTTCACAGCTGCAGTGACCCTGCCCCGCTTCACTCCAGAGGGTGTGGTTGCCATTATCCAGTGGGGTCTGCTGGCCCTTATTGCATATTGGGTGCTGTCCGTTGCCTTGCGTCTGTTCCTCTGCGTGGCAAAGCGGGTCTTCTGGGTGGTGAGAACCGTCTTGGCGCTCTGGCTTTTTGGACTGATCGCAACGGACAAAACCGCCACAGCAGAAATCACAGCGGTCCGAGTGGGCGGCCTGGTGCTGGTATGTGTCGTGCTGAGTATGCTCACTTCAGGATCCGAAAAGACTGACACAGTGGAGCACCGGCTGAGCACTCTGGAAGGCCGAGTGAAGGCCGTGGAGAAGAGGAAAGCAGAGTAGTGGTCGTGGAGGGTGTCTGGAGGGGGGGGGGGTTTAAAATGGACAAATGGTGATGGCTATGTTGGTTAAGGATAAAACAACAGTAATGGATTCTTTGTGTCAAAATATTATGGGAAATAAAGTTATCTGAGGGATTTTTAATCAGAAATTCTTGTTTTCTTTGTTTTATATAAGGCCTATATGTGGTATGATAATATATCATACCACATGGAGTTTACTAACACTTACACAGGTATTAAACATAATATTTTGAGGACAGATCGTACAATTTTGCATTGTCTTTTTCACAACAATGGCTACACATGAGAAAAAAAAAGTTAAATGCTTCTGTTAGCTTAACAACTCTACAATCACAGTACTAACAGTGCTGGTGTTTACCACTGTTGTTATCAAAGTACAACTAGAGCTGATGAAAGGGAATTTTCAAACCTACTGGCTGTCTATAATCATCTGGTAGATAATATACAACCAAGAATCAATATTTATGGATGATTAAGGGGACATGTCATGAAAAACACTTTTTAAAATTTCTATACATATATCTAGGTATCCGGAATATCTGCTGACCTACATGTGTGATATAAGCACCCTAGTGCCTCGTTTGCTCATCACCAATGTCTGAAGACATGGAATTCAGTTCAGCATCTTTACAATAATACCCCGTACTTGGCATGAGATGGAGGTACAAGACTGTACTAAATTTTCAAGATTTGTAGATTTGATTGGGAAATTAGTTTTAGTTTCACTTTTTGGTAGCTAATATAGACACAATTTTTTAATGTTTTTAAGCCCAGTGAGAAAACCACTATTGTACACACAGTTATGAGAGGGGGATCACAGTGGACTGAAGCAGCCACTAGTTTGGCAAAACAATGCAACAAAAATGACATCAAATGCTCTAAAGACATGACATAGGTGGAAGGGAGTACTTCTCCATGATGAGGCATTTCCTTCAGTGGTTAAAAATGCACTGTATTTTGTGTGTTTAGGTCTTTATCAGTGTTATGTCACTATATCCCCACAGCCACAATCAGCAGTGACAGCTGCAGCAAAGTGTCCTCCCACACAGAAAACACAAACTAAAATACAACTAAGCTTTTGTTTGTATTTCTGGTAAGGTAAGCAAGTCATATAATCAAGTAATTATTTTAGATACAAGTCCAGAAAGTAAAAGTCAAATCCTTTTAAAAAGAATCCTGGATCTGGATCCTGGATCACCACCAAAATCGAATTAATTCTTTCTTGTGCCGTGACCAACATTCCCACATAATTTCATCAGAACTCATGGATACATGTTTGAGTTCTCTTGTACACAAACGGACAAACACCAGCAAAACACAACATTCTTGGTGGAGGTAATAAAAAATATGAATGGAAAACAGACTTGCGCTTGTAGAGCTCTTGATCGCTCGAAGTGCTTTTACCGTAATTTCTCGATTATAACATGCACATTTTTGCTTTAAATAAACCCTAACTTTTCGAGTGTATATTATACACGAGCACAAGCAAAATACTTAAAATATTTCGTCTCACCAACATCGCGATTGTAACACATCTGATTCAGAAAGCCGAAATATTCTCTTTCTCTGTGAAAACACTGATCTTGTGAGCAAGGGGATGCAAAATTGCTGTGCTGTGATTGGTCCAAGACATTGACATGATAGCTGCTCTCTGATTGGTCGGTACACTACAACTGAGCATGCTCGGTTCAGAAATCGAGTAATTGCGCATACGTGAAGCAAAAGGTGTTTCCGCATCTGTTTGAGAGAGAAAATCGTGTATGGTGTTTGTTGTGAAAATACTGAAATTTCATTGATTAAAACTTTGAATAAAGGTAATTTTTGAGTTGTCTGACAGAGTAAGGTTTGGCAAAATTTGGGTGCGTGTTTTATTTGAGTACAGTGTTTTTCCAGGCAAAAACCGTGAAAATATGGGGTGCGTGTTATAATCGAGTGCGTGTTATAATCGAGAAATTACAGTACATCGAAGGTCACACCATTCACTCTCAAATTCAAACTCATTTATATGGCACTGATGCAGTGGTGGGAGCAATTTGGGAATAAGCGTCTTGACCAAGGACACATTTACATGCCACAGCCGGATGGGCTCAAACACTCAGCTTTCCAAATGTAGGGGGAGAGAACTACCAGGTTAAATTTTAAGGAACAAAGCTATATATTTTGTATTGTGTCGGCAATTAGTTTTTGGTTTGTAATTTTCTGTCAGTCTGTCCACATTAAAAAGATGAATGTTTATCTTTATAAGTAAATGGGGGTTTGGGGGGGGGGGGGGGTTCTCCATTACAGCTGGCAGCTCACTGTTGAGATTTTTAACTGGCCCACTATAATGGGCAGGCTTTTATTCTTAGATTTTTTTTTTTTTAAGTACCGAAAAATCTGTATTGTAATGAAAATTCATTTAGACTTGGAATCAACAAAATGAAAATGTGCCCCTACAAAAAGAGGGGCAAGGGGCTCGTTTGTATCTACAGAGACCGACGCCACATTGGAGTGCCTTGTAAGAGGTCAATCTGTGTTGGCTTTGCTGGAGTCAAAAAAAACCTCCGATGACTGATGTGAATCATATTTTGACCAAAACATAGTACACAGTTCCATTGACACTACAGGTGACTGAATACAAATGTAGAAAAGGGGTAGAATTTGTCTCAGTTTCTTGGTCATTCTGGTGAAGCATGTGGTGTTAAACAAGATTTCCTGTCCTGAACAGTGTTTTATTTGCAACATTAATGCTGTCATTTCCTTTTTCAAGCCGTTTACAAAAAAAACAGCATCTGCCTGAGCCTTAGTTTAGTAGAAGACAAGGTATGCAGCAGTTTTACACTCAAGTTATAGAGTAAATCATAACAATCATTTCTGTTTAAATATCTGTCTGTCTGTCTATATATTCCTCTTTCTCTCTCTCTCTCTCTCCCTCTGTATACATATAAAACAACAGAAAAAAAATACGGGGTCTCTTTAACACGCATGAACCCATCCTAGAAAATCTTGTAATCAGGACAGTTTTCAATTTTAACATGCAGACTGCGGAGAATTTTCATTTAACTGTATTATATTATACTGGCCTATCACATGATATATTACACTATTCTACATATGCTTCACTATATTATACTGTGCTTAAATCATGATTATAAAGAAGCTTTTGTGGGGTGCAGGGTGTTTTTAGATCAGGATTTATAAAAAAAAATAATCCACTATTAAGCAGTCCATGTTTCTTTTTGCATTTCTCTTGAATTCTCCACATTACTGTGATGTCCTGGCCCAGGCAGTGTGCTGGCCTCGGTCTCTTCAGTCCTTTAGAGCCTCTTTCATTCTCTACTACTCAGTCAGCTGGAAGCTTTTTTGATCCTCTGGGTTGTCACTAATGATCCTCACCCCCACTGCCACTCCAGCCAAGTGGAACAACCTGACCTGAGAGCCAGAAGTACTGTACTCGCTCACTCGCCCCGCTACAGCGAAACTCACTTCCCCCCTACTCTCTGCTGCTGTGGAGCGCCAACTGGGCCAGATATAAAACTACGTCCAGCCAAACTGCATCATCATCTCCTTTGCATCTCAAATAGACAAAGAGAGAGATGACAGTGTGACTCTGGCCTTTCATGTGTGTACATGGCTATCATTAATTGAGGATTCCCCTACTAACTTAAATTTCTACAGAGTTGTATAACTTCATTTTTTTGTTTTCCTGCCCACACCTGTTTTTTGTTTACCTCTAACAGGAGGAGGATTTTAGAGCCAAAGCTCCCAGCTGCTTCAAATATAAAAGCTTAAAAAGCTGTTGGTGCACATTGTGAAGTATTAGCAGCTAAAGAACCAGATGTTTGTCTTCAGCAGCTGACAAAGACAAAAAGAGAATGTAGTTCGACGTTAACGCCATACATAAATCCATCATGTTGCTAGGAAACTGACTCCAAACAAACAGACCAGTATTGCTCCAGGTCTACTGAATGTGTAAAAGTGACTGTTTGTTATTGATTTGCCAAAAAAAAGAGATAACACTGTTTCTAAATTGTGCAGTTAGAACTTGTTTCTACTGCAACAAAAGGAGAAAAAGTTTTGGTCAATAAACTTCTTAAAATGAAGTCCAAAGTATACTTTTTTTGACATATACTCTCTGATGAAACATCTTTGTCATGCTTTCCATGAAAGTAAAAAAGTGCTTTTTATTTTTTTATTAAAACATGCTGTATGCCTTTGCACTAAATCCTGATCCAGTCTGCCACTTAAATTAGATTAAAATCCATGAGAATCCAGCCAAATAAGATGTTAACACTTTATGCTAACCACACAATATTAAGTGTGATCAATTATAAACACTGAAAACACTTCACTGATAAACTGGCAGAGTTAAGTATTGGGGAATATAAAACTCCCGGGCTGTAAAGAAATGTGAAGTTTATCAGTAACACTTAATTTTAGGTAACAAATTCTTACCTTTTACTGTTAGCTTATTACCATGCTAAGTGGAAGCTTATTAGACATCATTAAGAGCTTATCTGTAGCTTATTCTACATCACTAAGAAATGTCCTTCATTAAGCTGCAAATCAATGCCTAGTAATAGCAATTAGGAAGTCTTTATTCATGAATAATGTTGAATCAGTTTATTTAGTATTGTCCTATAAGACAATGTACCTTGGGAATACTTTATTCCCTGTCCTAAACTCATTAAAACTGGACTGTTCTTAACAAACTAAACACAATCTTCTAGTCTTGGTAATGTCTTTACAACTCATTATTTAGTTTTTGTAACAGGATATGTTTTGTCATCTCAGGTTGAGTCTTGCTAACAAATTCACTCATATTCTACAATCTGCTATCCAATATTTGGTCTCTCATCCTTTTCACCCCAAACACATAAAGCATAAATTAAGTCATTAATGTGGCATATTCTAAAAAAGATCTATTGTGTGCATAGTTTCTATTTTCATATTTAAAAATGTCAGCATCAGTAGAAATATTTTTTTCTTATGAATTGACCTCTTTGTACATTTTAAGCATTAGTTTATCAAATTTCCTGTATGTAATCTGTGTATGTGTGCAACTGTCATTAGCAAGACCTCTGTTGAATCAATAGAACTTAATTACTTATCAAGACGAAGTTTGGATTAGTTTCATGAGAAGTAGTCCTTTTTTGGTAGTTATCAGGGAGAATAACTGTTCATGCTGCCACTTACCTTAAATGGGCCATAATGCGCAAAGCTAAGATCATACAGAACAATTTCTTCATACCTATTTCTAAAAAGCAGTAGTTTGTAGGTTATTGAGGAAAATCCCTCTTATCCTATTATATCCTATTAAATAAATAAATCATTCAAAATCACTATTTCATTAAAGTCTCACTTAGTGCCTAACAGTAACGGCAGATAGAAGGTCTTTACAATAAAATGTCTCTTCCTGGACGTTTTTCAAAAGATTCACACGGTTAAGCTCTTTTTGCTACTTTTTTTTCTCCTCCTGCTGGTCACATGTCTTAGGGGTTGAAGTAAACTCCCTGGTAGTCCCAAAATCCATTTAAAATTAAGTAGAGAGGGAAAAACATTTCTGTTACATGATGACTCAATTTTAACTTCCCTGAACTGCATTACTTTCTTCTTTCTTTAGTTAAGAGGTATCCATGAATGTTTCTTTTGTTTTTTATAGTTGGAGTTGCAGTTTTTAGTGAAGGTTTACTGTCCACATACAAAAGTATGAATTCACTCAGCAAAACTCACACTTCAGTGACCTTTAGTACCTACTACAGAATAAAAACATGATGTTAGAAAGTTTCAGGATCATTGAGGGTAAGACTGTAAAAGAAGACTGGGTTATTGTTTTGATAGGCAAATAATTGGTTCTTCACTTTCTTTATGACATACAAGTCTAAGCCATGTTCTGAGGTCTGCTGAGCTGAGTTTTTCCTGTGAACCGGTCAGTATGGTGGGGAAGAATTTCTCTGCCTGGATGAGCTTTTGGCTGTGGTGACATATTGAGTGGGTGGAGCCTGTAGTGATGTCACTCAGACCTATGAGAACATGTTTCCTTATGGAGGCAGAGGGAATGGAACAGACGTACATGGTCGGGCAGAGTGTTATTGAGTTCAGCCAACCTAAAACAAAACAAAATGTCTAAACACAAAAATATGCACATACATTGTACTCATTTGACATACCTTGCTCTTTAAATGGCTTCAAATAATACAGAGGAAAATAAACTATACATATTGAAAATCGTACAGAATGACAGCACATGCGAGACTTTTAAAAAAACTGATTACAAAAACTGATGTCTATGACACAAATACATGACCGTCCAAGTGCAGCTCTGATGGGTGTAAAAACATGCAAACATAAGTACATTACAGCTATATTTCACTATATGGCTTTTGTTTTGTGACACATTTAGATAAAATAATTCACTTAAGGCAAGCTTTTAATGTGCAGCAAGTCCTGGTGAGATTATAGCACCAACAATGACTGTAACAAAGCTAAAAACATTTTTACAGAAGTGATTCTCCTGAGATATTGAGATGCTTTGTTATCAAATGTATATGCTACTTGCAGAATAGAGTTTGGCAGAGTTAAAGCATTGTCCAGTTTGTTTCTTACCTGAGTGTTCACAGTCTGAAATAAGCATACAAAACCTCGGCAGAGATGCTTCAAAAGGCAAATTATTCAGTGCTAAGGGACAAATGAGAGATAATTCAAACCTGCTGGTTTTTAATGGGCTTGATGAGGTAGAGCATCATCAGAGTTGAGTGTCTAATTTTAAAAAGCATGATTTTTAAACTACACAGTGTCTTTTCATCTGAGGATGTAAGATGTGATCCTTTGGCAGTCCCATACTCTGCTTGTGACACACAAGCCATTTGAAGGCAGTCATGATTACAGGCAACCAAAATTAAGGGAACTATCCATAATTAAAAAATTACAAGCATGTTATTTTGCTCTTTCTTTCTACTATGAAAATTTTAGCTGAACTGTCATTTTTAATGCCCTTCTTAACAGGTTTATGAGAAGTTAAGTATCACTCCCATGCCTGTATAAAAATATGAATGTAAAGCAATTCGCTGGCTTGCTATACCCTCTAGCATATCTGTACCATGAAAAATTGAAACAGAGGAAAGCAGCACAAGCAGCACCACACACCTGTTTTATCTGTGAAAATTCATATTTGTCAAAATGTGAATTTTGAAAACTTTACCTGATGTTTACCTTAAATTTTAAGATAATAAAGCTTACAATAAAATGTAAGCTTTCATCAGAAGTTGAGTTTGTCTGAGGTATAAACATAAGTGAGAGCTGAGTCTGAACTGAGTGGGAGAGCCGATGGGATGGAAAGTTCAAACCGTGGCTCCGGGTCCTCAGAGAGGTTGGGGAGCACTGGTGCTTTGGGGAGAGTTGGAGTGTCCGACTGCACTGCTGGAGCTGACACCTGAAATGGAGACATTATACAATGCTTTATGATCATAGTTTAAAGCACTCCTGAAAATGTTTGATACCTTATGATGTAATCATAAGTCATTATTACCATACTTATACTGTGTTATATTGTGCATATAGCAACAATATTTTTTTAACAAGCTGGTTATAAGTGACCTTAAGTAATAATTGTATGCTTTAAATACCTGAAATATGTCAATTCAGTTTAAGCAAGAAAAGCAAACAAAATCCAGTCAACTTGTGTATTTCTGTCTAAGTTATTCAACTTTTTATGATTAACATTTCAAACCTTCAGTAGCTCATATGCAAGAAATATTTTCTGCTAACATTAAATACTTACATACATATGTATGTATATGTATAAGGGGATCTCAATAAAATTGGCTACTGTTTTTTAATATTATAGAGGGTAAAATAAAATTTGACACTGTCAAATAAAATAATGAAATCTAAAATTTTAAACACCAGCATTTAGTGCAAGTACAGCAATTATGGAAGGCTTTACTATGTGTGAGATTTATTGCTATAAGCTTTACGGATATTTAGGCAAGGTATTTGTATAGTACCTATCAGCAACCAGGCAATACAAAGTGATTCACACAGTACAGTAGAACACAATGAAATAGGAATAAAAAATATAACAGAAAGAAATTAAAATAAAAAAAATAACAATAATAATAATAATAAAATTATGTTTAAAGGGTACAGTGCAGTGTTGTATTTTTGTACTTTCTCATAGTTATGTACAATATAACTTAATATACTGTACATGTGATAATGACTAATGATTACTTTTATGAAGCAAAATAAATAAACAAAAGTACTTATAACTATGACACAGCATTATGAGCATCTTATTACAACTGATAATACATTATAAAGAGGGGCTTCATGAGTGATATTGAACTCTTAACAATGTATCTCTTTGAGAGGAGGGCTCTTATATCAGTACAACAGCACTTATGATAAATGCACAGAATTGCAGTATGGCCACAAGGGGACTCTCAGTTGAATGCTCCATGGACTTGAGCTCATTTTTCAAGTCTTTCTGGCAACTCAGAATGCTTTTTCACCACAGGTCACCCCTTCACTCACTCAAGTTACCCACTGGTCTCGACTCATACATCTACACATTCTTAGACTCATGCACGTGCTAAAAAATGGATAAACAAGACCATATGCAAAGTGAAGACTCTGGAGACAGAGAACAACTGTTCATTCTCTGAGAATTAAAGTAAGAAAAACTCTTGTGCAGCTGCAGATTTACATGACATGCATCCTACCTGTTAATTCCTACCTGCGCTTCTCAAAATAAAAACCCAAACCATTTTTTCAGTAAAAAAATAACCTGCAAAAAGCTTTTCTTTTTCGTTTTTTTTTCAGGGCAAACATTTAGTTATTGTTAGCATTTGCAAAGTTTCAAGTCTCATTCTTGGGTTTCCTGCTGAAATTCCTTTGTCAAAATTAATGTATAAATAAGGATTGTTGTAATAACCTTTGTGTCTGCTTCTCTGGTCATCTCCAACCTTACAGACCGTACTTGCTCATAGGATTTCCATCTCATTCTGTGCATTACTCTCTCTTATATTCTCTGTTTGCTGTTATTATAGCATCAGTAAAGATAAAGCACACTTTAATTAATCAGTCTCAAATGAGACTGATTAATTAAAGTCTAAATCATGGTGGCTGCCATGATTTAGACATCTGTATATATACATATCTATAGAATAAAGAGTCTGGCTTTGGTCTGCTCTCCTGTAGTGTCTTGAAATAACATTTGCTCTGAATTGGTGCTGTACAAATAAAGATTAATTGATTGGTTGATTAATAAAAACACATCAAAATGTCTGAGATAATTCAAGTACTTAGAAAAAAATACAAGTGACATAGTAGACATTCCACACTCTCCTTTCCCAATGGTCCCAACTGAAAGGGCAAATATTTAAATACACCATGCACTTACCAGCATATTGCTGTCATAGACGAGCAAAAGTTATGAATAAGAACTCTATAACTTATATTCTAACTTGAGTATGTGCATTCAAAAGTATACTTATGGATACATGTTTGGTTCTGGTCAGTAATTTGCCTACAAGTGGTAAATATGAGAATGAAAAAAAAAAACAATAAAATTCAGACCGTAATAGGGCCTAAAAAAAATCATGACTTTTTTTGCAGCCCCCTTACTTTCTGTGTCTCTGTTGTTATGTCATGCACTAACATGATGTAATGCACGCAGAGGCAGCAATGACTGATGGCTACAGAGCAGGTTTCAAATAATGAAAAAAACATCACTTTTTGAGACAGAAGCATGTCAGCTGGGCCTGAAGTATCAGAACATGAAATGCCAAAGGGAATGTGTGACTGACTGATCAGATCATACCTCTGAATAGGCTGGGGGTACACTCACGGCAGGAGGCTTGTGTATCTGCAGAATAAATCGAACCAACATGTCAGAGAATGGACATGAACCAGAGGAGGAGAGTTTGTTTCAACAAAAAGAAACACAATTACTCACCAGTGGGACGCTAGGATTAAAGGAAGGCAAAGTGGGGTAGAGTGTTTCTGAGGGTTGACTGGGGTGGTCTGGTCCCCTTCTTACAGGTTCACTGTCATACTGCACAGACAATTAAAGAGAAGCATCATCAGCACATGCAAATCTAAACCAAGTCTGTTTTGCTGTAGACATCCACTCAAAAGCACTCTCATTGAGCGCTCCGCAGTGAAACCACCTCCACTGTCAGGCTTGAAAGTGACTTAATGAACACAAAACAAATTTTCTCACCATTTGCATTTTATCATTTTATTCTTAACCATTATTTAGTCACACTTCATGAGACTTGTAAAACAGATGTCACCTCTCAGCCTGATAGTGGAGGAAGCCCCAAAGAGGAGGTTTAAAGGGGAGGGCTGACAGTGGAGGTCCAAACCAATAGCCTTCTAATAGCAGGACTTTAAAGCTTCCATTTTCTTCGCGTACTGTAATTATGCAGCTTTAGCCAAAAAAAAAATATCACCTCATGGTAATAGGTAGCAGGATCAGCTCCAGGACTCTCTGTATCATTCTTGGGAGACTTCTTTTTGCAGCAGCAGCGCCTCACACAGCAACAGCAGCAGAGTGTGCCAAGGAAAACACCCACGCCAATAGCAATGTAGGATGCATCAAAAACAACTGGTATTGCTGAAAAAATGGCAGATTATTGAATGGGTAGAAAGCATACATTAAAAATCTTGTAATGTCATCTACAGCCTCTTAAAGCTCCTGTGAGAAGATTTTAGTGGGTAATGAAACAGTCTGAAGTTAAAACTCATCAACTCTCCCAAAAAAACAAAGTCATAAGGACCAAAAGTAAAAAATCAGGTGGTGTTGACCATGTCCACATGCTAAATGCTTAGAGTTGCTGCCATGTGATTGCTTGATTAACTATTTGTGTCAACAAGATGTTGAACAGGTGTATTTAATAAAGTGGCCGTGAGAATATATTTATATTTTCATGTCACAATGCACAAAAAATATGCTTTTTATGGCAAAGTTAATCAATTATTAGTAATCTAACATATACTGTAAAAAAAACTACAAGTCACTCACGTTCCATTTCCAGTGTCTCCACATGGGCCAGGTTCCCTTGCTCATCTCTGACCTCAAAGCGTCCACTGCACGATATCTGAGGGTCATAATTTGAAATCCCACATGGATATATCACCTCAAACCCTTGACACTCATGCCCATAATAATCCAGATTTCCTTGACGAACTATCCCATACTTCCCATCATTGTCTGGGATGAAGTCAATGTTGCAGGACTGCGATGCCAGATCAAAAGTAAAGCTGTAGTATTCACCAACAATTCGCGTGCCATAGCTTCTATTTTCTAAGAGAGAAATGCAAAGACAGAGGATTTCATAGTTATTCTCTGCCTTGGTATTTATTTTTCTAATGTTTGCCTTTCAAACTTCCATCCTCATTGTGAAACACATGCTTATCAGTATTTATGCTGATAAAAGAAAACAAGATATCTTCCACTCTCACGTCCACATGATGAATATACTGTAACAACTGGTTGATATTTATTGCTTTCCTGATTTATTTTGAAATCTAACATCTCCTGTTGTTTCATTTTCTTTTCATGGTTAGTCTCAGCGCCTTGATTACCTGCTCCTTGATTAGCATCTGGCCTAATTATTCACCTGCCTCACCTGCCAGCACCTGTGTGCTGTTCTCTGCATCTGAGCATTTTATCTGAAACTTTACAGATATAATTTGAACATAGCTAAAAACCTTACAAGATCACCAACTTTGTACAAAGACAACAAAAACAGTGCCAACAAAATCTTTGGGCGGACAGAGCTGTTTCTAGTCTGTATGTACAGCTACGTTGAACTTACCATTTCAATTAATCAATCAGTTAATCTTTATTTGTATCGCGCCAAATCATAACAAATGTTATCTCAAGATTTTACAAAAGAGCAATAACTTATTGTACACAAGACTGAAATAAACCCATACAGTATAGCTAAATTATAGCTTCATTATTGACTCATCAAGGCAACGTCACCAGAGTCAGAGTCAGAGACAGAGACAGAGTCAACCTTATCTCATGCACACCAAACTTCAGGAGTAGCCAGATAACTTGATCAGTAATGCAAACGGCAATGTCTGATTACCTTAATTAGACAAAGCCCATTTTCTGAATGAGATAAATCTGATTAACACCCCTTAATTCTTTTTACCACTAATACGATTTATCAAAACACGTATACAGTTTGAATATGTGTTTTTTTTTATTCGTTTACGTTCCTCCATATCTGCGCACAAAATACACAAACAGAAAAATTAGAAATGACGCAAACATGGCAGCAGGAAAACCTGTGGATGGATCCAATATTTTAGTGTAAAGTTAAAATAAACAAAATAACAAAATAAATGATATGATTATAATTCATTATCTACGTGACAAAAAGCAATCACTTTCACAAAGAGACAAAACAACCGATGGTGAAACAGCAGTAAAAACAGCAGTGGCTTTGCTGTTTCATGTCATGAAAGAAATCAGACTTTCAACAGGATCATATCAACTACTTTTTTAAACATCAGAATACTGAAGTGCATGTAAATGGGTATAATCAGATTATTTTGATTACCTGATTATTCTCAGTTCTCAGAATAATGTGTTAGTGTAGACAGCCACCCAAAACTCCTCAACAGTTACTGTCTGTTTGCTTTGTCAGTGGTGGGACTTACGTTAACATCGACTATTTGGACTGCAATGGGATTTCTTTGACTTGAAGTGTGGCACATCACATTTTGCTGGCACTTCAAAGAAAAAGGTCACTGAACAAGAAACAGTGTCTTGACAAAAAAATGAGTAAAATTAAAAGGCGAATGCATCCTCACCTGAGACACTCAGGTGCTTTGTGGTCAGAACCCTCTGATCTTCGTCCTTCAGTCTGTAACTGCCGCGGTCACTCTGGGTGACTTTTTCGATCACAAAGAAAGAACCTGTGACCTTATGCCTTTTGTCCTTACTGACTAAACCCGCCTCCCGATTCCACAAGACAATCACATCTGAGCTGTAATCGGGGCTGAACTCAATGACTTGAGTCTTTCTGTTTATCTTGATCGTGTATTCAGCCCCATAGTCATATGAGAAACCTGCAAAGACCAGAGAGAAAAAAACAACACTGACATCAAAGATTAATACAAGATAATACTTTCAAATGGGCTTGTTTGATTACAGCACTGTCCAACATTTACATCTTATCTTATGTGGAGTTCGCAATGTGACAATGGAAAAATTCAGGATCACTGGAGAAAATTTGGAAATATATTTTTGTCCAAGACATGCAGGTAAGGAATTCAGTTGGTCCAAGGATATTTTATGACTCAGACCCATAACGGTTGGCTCAGTGTGACTTCTAGACTCTATCATTAATGTCAAATGCATGGCCTTCCTGACAGTTCATGTGATATTGCATCAACAGATGTTTGAGCTTCTTCCTTCTGTCCTGTATACCATCATAACTTCCTTAAACACTTAATGGCTGCATTGTTTTGCAAGGCACACAGGAATATGAGAAAAGAACTGACCATTTGTCAAGCTCTTAATTAGTTTGAATCTTCTAAATTTTGGGCTCAGTTAAAGGGCAAACACAAAACTGCTGTAAGTTGTATGAGACAATTCTAAATTATTCTGAATCTGTTAAAAATTAGAAACATAACTGATCAATGACATTAGTGATATCATCTGTTGTCTCCATAATATCAACAAAGTGCTATTTATTATTTCCACTTACTATTTCTGGAACAACAGATATTGTCTAAATTAAAAAAAAACCCTCTTACATTTAAGTGTAGATAAATTTTCTTTTTTTTATCAAAATGGATTAAAATAAACCCTTACAACACAGGAGATTTCTGTCTGGATGACCCAGCAATGGCTGCTTTGAGAGGGGGTTCTGATTCTGACTGGTTTATTGGCCAATCAATCAGAGTGCCAGCAATGGGTCAATTCATAAGAAAATTGGAAAGCAAATTATTTTCATTCCTCAAACTTGTTGAATTACTACTATTGAGTACATCCACACTGATGCTGACAACTCAGTCACATCTGCGTGAGTGTAGCTTTCAGCCAGGAGAAGATGTCATCGGGTGGTGTCCAACTTTCACTGGACATTTCGACTCTGAACCACAATGCCCTCCAGTTGGTGGGTCGGCACTGATGGCCAGTCACTGCCCATCTCCTTCTGGCCCCCAGCTCAACTCCTCCCTCCTATGCCAAAGCCAGCAGGACGCTCTTTCTGCTGCCTCACCCAACCTTCGGGCAGCTGCCTTTCTCTCCCTCCCACGCGAACTATTCACCCTTATTTAAATACTTCAACTTCATCTTAAATTTGGAAATCCAGAATGTGACCAGTTCCTGTGTACATTGTGTTTCTGAACTATCTAGTACAGAACCAGCATCGTTTCATTTTTTTTTTTTTAATTACTTGAGTATATTGTTTATAAACTTGGTGTCAGTATGTAAGTTAATATTTTAGTATTGAGGCAACCCTACCTTATGGAAAACATTGTTTTTCTTAGCACTCAGATGCCATGACGAATCAAGCTCAGTTGCCCACAATCCATCTAAAATAATTATGTTTCTTTAAGCTATAAACGAAAGGGTTAACTTAAAAAGATCTACTCCAGAAGTACAACTTCACATAAAGATACTCAGTTACAGTAACTTGAGTGAATGTAATTGGTCACTTTCCATCCAAGGGACTTCATCTATTCTTGACCTCAGCTCAAAGTTAAAACTTCAGAGCTGGATAATTTTTAATCCATCCCTACAACATTGTTTCAATATGTGGAGCTGGATGGCTTTTTACTCCAAATTATACAGACCTGTGGTTGTTAATTTGTTTTCAATTGAAAAAATTGAGCTGTAAAGGGGGGAATTATCAAAAATATCATCAAAAATATCTAAAAATATCATCAGTGTGTTTTGCATATCAATTTATTATCATGTGTCTTAAAAGATCTCCTTTCTCTTCACATACAAAGATTGAAGGCTTTTCTTTTTTATTTGTAAACAAGAAATATTCAGGGATTTAATTGCTTAGGTTTCAATCAAATAACAATTACATAACACAAGTGGACCCTTTAAACATTCATTAGAGGATATGAATTTCTTGTATGCATTTTGTTTTACCAAAAAGTATGTCAAAATGTTCAGGCCCTGGGGGAAAAACAGTTTATAGCGCAAGCCGAAAGTGTAATCTGCACAAGTTCTGGATCTTTTCCAAGGTTAAAATACCAGAGGTACATTTGGAATGATCAAAGGATGAACAAAAACATTTAAATGCTTAAAATGGGTCAAATGCCATAAAGTTCTGTCTATAAGTTCATTCACTGTTTATTCTGTAATTTTATACAAAGAGTGTTTTCTTCTTTGTTTGAAGCTTTTTTTGAGTCTTTGAACAGAATAACGACACAGTATTAATCACAAGAGGTCAATTAGAAAATATTTATCCATGTTTACTTGTCACGTTGTTATACAGATACTAGGTTTGAGAAACCGTGCAGAGGTGGACCTGGATAGGGCCCAATCTGATGTCTTTTCGTGGGGCCCAAAATTTCCTGCAGCGTCCCTGCATCTACTCCACATTATTTAAAGTGCACCGCTAGAGTTTAGTGACCTCTACAAATCATCGATCAGTCACAATTAAACAAAAAGAATATTCGATAGAAATTGAATGGACAGCGTATAAAGCAGGTATGTTGTAAACCACGAATGTTATGTAGTTACAATCACAGTACATTAGCTACAAACTGTTTAAATGGCGGATTGAAGACTGATGGCGTCCTCGCAGTTAATAAATAATATTTGAGAGTCCCTCACAAAAAATATGAAACCGCGTTGTATAACTCCTACTCACCCACAGAGACACAGACACCCAACAGCAGCAGCAACAACAACACTGACATTTTCAGCCGTGAAACACACAGGGGGCTCGTGCCGTCGACCACTTTACGCACAGTACGTTCGTAGATTTTCACGACTTAGACGAAAACATATTCCAGAAAGTTCCCCACGCACAGTAGAAAAGTCTCACTATGGTCACTATGGTGAAAATAGCTAATACAACATTAGAGTGGGAAATCACGGGATGTCTCTTTGGAATAACGCTGGGTCGTCCTCACATAGGGCGGATACTCACGATGAGTTCACGGACTGTCGGAAATTGTTGTTCCCAAACAACGTCTTTTAATATGATAGAAAGCGGGGAACACATTTTTTTTTTTTTTTTTTTTTTTTTTTTAAATTGAAAATATACAAACATTCAAGGCATAAAAACTCATACAAAAATACATTCCTTCTGCCTTAGATTGAGCAAAAACAACAAGACCTGAGACTAAAAATGTCATATGAATTCATATAAATGTAAAAACATTAAATAAAAACAACAACAACAAAACAAAAAACATACCAAATACATCATAGGGGCCATCTCATAATAACTTAAATGTTTCAAAAAGAGAGAATAGTTTAAGGGCTTTCTTTTCTTTAACAAGATTCAGTGATTTACTCCAGAGTTTAAATTCATTCTTCCAGTGGGTTAAACATGGTTTAGTTTTATAATGCCTACATTTATGAATGAAAAACTTACTAAATATCAGCATAGCGTTGAGAACAAAGTCCACATTCTTATTATCAACAAAAACACCAAAAAAAATAGTTTTCACTGTTAAGGGTAACTCAGTTCCCTTGGACTGTAGCCAGCTCTGCATCTCATTCCAAAAAAACTTCACTGAGTCACAATAAAAGAAAAGATGTTCCAAACTTTCAATTTCCTCTTCACAGAAAACACAACTATTCATATCAAAATTAAATCTTAATCTTAGATATTCGTTAGTAGGGTAGATTTCATTTAAAATTTTGAAGTTGATCTCTTTTACTTTAGGCAGGAGTGGATATGAAACATAATTCTTTCTTATTTTTTTAATTTTTTCTGCTCCAAATTCTTTAAGAATATACATTCTTTTAACAGGGTTAGGGTAAAACTCTTTTAGCAAAATATCTCTGATCGTTTTGTTGGTACATTTGGAGTCATAAAAATCCACTTCTCCAATGCAGAGCTGTCTCAGTTCAGGTGAGACCTTAGAGTACTTCATGTCTTCACTAACCATGGACTTCAGAGAAATTGGTATGGCTTTTACAATTCTTTCATAATGTTTAACATGACATTGAACATGGTATTTTACACAAAAATCTTCATGTTGTAAAATGTTTCCAGTATCATCCAAAAAATGGGCAATAGCCCAGACACCCTTGGATCTCCATTCCTCGATATGCACAGATTTTCTACTAAGCAATATGTACCTGTTATTCCAAACTGGTGTATTATGTGGAGTGAAATTGTGACTGTAGATTAATTTCCAATAAAGGAGGACTTGCTGATGGAAAGCAGAAAGTTTAACTGGTAATGAGCTACATTCAAAGTCACATCGCAGAAGAAAGTCTATTCCACCTATTTTTTTGAAAATCATATTTGGGACAATAAACCAAAAAGAATCTTTGTTTGTAAGAAAGGATAAGCGGGGAACACATTTGAAGCGAACATCTCATGAAAAAATTGACGTTCTTCCCAGTGGCGGTTTGTCAATAGGGGGCGCTGGGGCGCCGCCCCCTCCAAAATTAGACAGAGAAAGTCTGCTTAAACACGATATAATTTGTCATTAAATTATAAAAAACTACGGAAAAAAACATTTAGTTTTACCACACAATAATAGTCTGTCAGCAGCACCTGTCATCATTCAATAAAAGGGGTTTCACAATGTTTTTACGTAGTAACTGTTAAGACATTCTAAAGACTTCATGCTTTTGTTTATGTCATAGTTTAATTTATTTGGTAGTTGACTGCAGGATCAAAAACCAGACTCCTCAGTGCAGGTAGAGAGGGGGAGGGTAGAGCTGAGGCAATAAGAGGGCTCAGAATCAGGTGTGTCACTCTTTTGTCACACAGACAGAATGTTTGGTAGCATGACTGCAAGGAGACCTCAGAGACGTCAGTGGTGAGAAACCTTAATTTTATTTCATTGAAGAAAAGGTTGGGTTTAAATTTATGACTGAGAGATTAAAAATGTGTGTTAACTGATAATTTAAGCCCTGTTAATTTGAAATTTAGTGTTAAATATTGACTTAGTGAGGACAGTGACTTGAGGTCTGATATTTTAAGCTTTATCTTTATCTCTTTACATTAGTTAAACTCATTTAGGCAATCTGATTTAGATTGAGATTGTTTCATTTGATTCCAATACAGACTGTTATCATTAACATTAAGTTTGAATGCATTTGAATTGTTGAAGTAGTTAAAAAATCAGTTAAAATGTATTAGTTTGAGTTAAAATTCTGAATTAGTTTAAATCTTTAAGCATAAAGCATGTATTAAAACTTGAGGGCATAATAATTTAAATTTAAAACTGCTTAAAACCTATTAATTTTGCAAAGGTAATTGAGTTAAACCATTTAACCATTAAAAATTAAAATGTAAGAAAGGCTACTATTAATACATATGCTTAGTTCATTATTTATTTAACAATTTTTTCAAAAATAGGCATTAAAAAGGAAACTGGTTTGAATTTTCTTAATGACAGCCTGATTCTTTGCATGTTTTCTTTGAGGTTATCAACCTGCTGCTACTACTACTACTGCCACTGTTGCCTCAACTGAAGTTTGATCAATAAAGGAATAAGAAGCAAGCTGAGTTGTGTCCAGCGTTCTCTGTTCTTCAGGCCCCGATCGAGTAGGGGCGGGCAATGTCAGAAAAAGTGTGAAATAAACTCGACAGTTGATAACCACTCGCTGCAGCCTGGACTTGAGGATAAACGGCTTCAAACAACCCAGAGATAACCTGCAGACGCTGAAGTGGACGCAAGTCGAACATGGCTGAAGACCTAATGGGGAAGACAGTCAAACGTCTCAAGATTGAGAGAACCACTGCAAAATCCAGCTTCACACGACAGGCCAACTTTCTCAGCAAAGAGGCAGAAAATTTGGTTGAAGCGGACCTGAGAGAAGAGTTCAACACACTATCGATTCATTTAAAGAAAGTGTTTGAAGCTAATGAAGATTACAGGACAGGATTACTGGCTGAAACAACAAAAGAGGAAGAGGATGAGCCCCTTCTTGGAGAGCAGCAAGAGGCCGACATAGAAAAGACGGCAAGTGATGTGGAGTCAAGATTCAAAGAAGTAAGGAACATTGTGCAATCCAACCTGTGGTTACGGTATGGTCAGGAGGAGGTTTTTGCTGCAGTTGCCGTGGCAGAGAAAAACAGTGAAGTAGCCAGCGACTTACCCGTTGGAAGCACCAACCTTGAGGGCTTTGAAGTCCATCTCAATCTCCTGGAGAAGAGGATAAAAGATGCCTGCATTGTTATGTCAGCATGGGAGAGATGGGCCCCCGGAGAGGACAAAAGGGAGCCTTGACAGCAGAATCAGGAACCTTAAAGCAACCTGTAACAGGCTTGAGCTCAGAAAGGCTGAGTATGTCACAGCACGCAGGATTGAAGAGGAGTCACAGACTTCAGGTGACAGACCAAGTGTACCACTACTACCTGCACCAATTGTCAGAATCAGGCCCACATCTCTACCAACCTTCAGCGGCAACAGAAGAGAATATTACCGATGGAAGAAGGACTGGGTGAGTCTTCAGAGACAAGGTGAGCCATCTGGATCTGCTGAAGTAAAGAAAATCCAACTAATGAGTAGTATCGATGAAAAAATACTAAGTAACCTCAGATTGTCAACATACTCAACTGCAGAAGAAGTATTCAGAGTTTTGGACAACAGATATGGCAACACATCAACAATAACAATAGAGATCCTAGAGGAAATAGAAAAACTACCACCCTGTGAGAGGCAACCAGCCAAGAAGAGTCATCGAACTGATCCAGTCCATTGAGAAAGCTCTTGCAGATCTAACAGAACTGGGAAATTCTGGGGCAATAAAAAATCCACTTGTAATAAAAGCAATTGAAAGCAAATTACCTGATTTCATCAAGAAGGACTGGTTGATCTTCATGTTGGAACCAAGCAACGATGTCACTCCTGAAAACCACTTTGATGCACTGTTAAAGTTCTTAAAGAAGCAGGAGGGGATGCTTGAGAGGCTTGAGCAGCTGAAAGTTGGTGAGAAAGCTGAGATGTCAGATCATCATCCAGGGAAGAGGTATGACAAGAGACAAGCCACCACAAGAGTTGCAAAGAAAGAGCCGGAGAAATGCTGTGTTGTATGTGGTGATGAAAGGCATCATAACAAAATATTCTTCTGCAAAAAGTTCAAAACGCTGAATCTGCATGAAAAGACTGCTGTGTTAAAGAGGCTCAAAGCTTGCAGAAAATGTCTTGGATGTCATGATGAAGATGATTACTGCAAAGACACTTACCTTTGTAGGAACAGAGACTGCAAAAGAGATGGTCCTCCCAATCACCATTACTTCCTCTGCCCTGTGTTAAATGCTCAGAGAAACAAGCCGGAAAGCAGACTGACCAGTGAACAGCAAGAGTTTTTGTCCGAACTTTCTCCTGAGATGGCGGAAAAGTGCAAAAGAGCCTTCACCAATAATAATGCATCAGCCAGCACCAGTAAAACTGAATCTGAGCTATTGAAGAGGAATGGTCTAAGTGAGTTGCCTGTGATCATGATGCTGATGGAAGTGACTGCAAACGCTGGCCAGAAGATTGGAACCCTTATAGACCTTGCATCGGACACAAACTACATCACCCATAAAGCAGCTGACCGGCTAAGGTTGCAGAGTGAAAAAGTGACCCTGGTAGTGCACGGTGTTGGTAGGATGGTCATGAAGGTAAACACCAGAAGGTATGTCCTCAGAGTTAGAGTAAGAACTCCCAATGGAGGCGAAAAAGCCCATGAACTTGTCTGCTATGGTTTGGAAGAGATTGCCAATGTGCACAGGGGTGTTGAAGCTGAGCAATTACAGAAGTTCTTTCCAGAGGTAAAGCCAGAAGAAATCAGGAGGCCAACAAACATTGAGCTTCTCATCAGCCACAGAGAAGGAAGACTTGCTCCTCAAAGAGTCAAAGTTGTTGGAGACCTTGTCCTATGGGAGAGTCCCCTGGGAAAGACGGTTGGTGGAGCTCACCCTGATTTGTTTGAAAACATAGAACTCGCTGCTCGTGCATCAAAGACCCACTTTGCTCGCTCTATGAGGACTGCTGTTGTACAATATAAAGAGCTCACAAAAATTCCAGCACCAAAGAGAGCACTGCAAGAGTCCCTGCACCTGACAAAAGCCCCTAAATTTACAGCCAGTGCAACCCGTGACTTTCTTGATTGGTGGAGGTGGGACAGTATCGGAGCGGCATGTGAGCCTCTGTGTGGAGGATGCAGATGTGGGAAATGTCAACCCGGAGGAAAAGAGATGACTTTAGCAGAGGAGAGAGAGCTTGAGATCATCAAACAAGGTCTGACATACATCACTGAGGATGCTCATGCAGCTTTCTCCCCACTGGCACGCAAAATACCCCTGGACAGAAGATCCTGTCTCCCTTCCTGATAACAAAGCTGCAGTTATGAGCACTTTTCTAAGAACAGAGCAGAAACTGCAGCGAGATCCAGAGTGGCAAGTTGCATATGCTTCCCAAATCCATGACATGATTGAAAGAGGTGCTGCTATTGAACTCACTGATGATGTGAAGAGAACCTGGAAAGGACCTGTATGGTATGTGAGCCATTTAATTGCCCCAAACCCACATTCAGTAACAACTCCTGTGCGACTAGTGTGGAATAGCAGTCAGAGGTTTGGTGGACTGAGCATGAATGATCTTCTTCTGAAGGGACCAGACGTTCTCAACCCAATTAGAGCTGTTCTACTAAGATTCAGAGGTGGTGTCCATGCAGCCCTTGGTGATATTAAAAAAATGTACCACTCAGTGTGGCTGGAAGAGCGTGAAATGCACCTACACCGATTCCTGTGGAGGGACAGCAAACATGAAGAAATGAGGGAGTATGCCATTACCAGAGTCAATATGGGGGACAGACCAGCTGGGTGCATTGCTCAGTTAGCAATGAGAGAGACTGCAAGACTACCCCACTTTGCTCACCTGCAAGAGGAACGCAGGGTTGTTGAAGAGGATTGTTATGTCGATGACATTTTAACCTCCCATAACAGCCGAGAGGGACTGGACAAAATCACACAGAAAGTGAGTGAAATCCTGGCAGCTGGAGGCTTCTTTCTCAAACCTTGGGTTCTGTCAGGGCAAAGTGGGAGGCAAGAGACTGCAGCAAAAGCCCTGCAAGGAAAAGAGCCTGAAAACAGAACAATAATTCTCCCAAACCAGATGAGGGATGACGCTAACAAAGCCCTAGGTGTTGGATACCTGGTGGAAGAAGACATGCTCTATGTGCTAACTTCAATCAACTTCTCCAAAAGGAGGAAAAAAATGAGGCTTGGTAAAGACCTCCTCAAGGAGGAAGTGAGGCCTGAAACACCTAATCCACTTACCAGACGGGAGCTCCTGAGTCAAGTAGCTGGACTTTATGATCCAATGGGATTTGCAGCACCTGTAAAGCAAAGGGGGGCCATCCTGGTGAGAAAAGCATTCCAAGAGGTAAGAAGTGGAAAACAGACCAAAGAAACATGGGATAGTCCACTATCAGACAACCTCAGAGAAGAAGCCATTCAACTTTTTGAGGACTATGTTGAACTAAGGCAGATCAAGTTCTGTAGGAGTCTCACACCATGCGACTGGAAAGGAAAACCATGGGGCATCACTTTCTCTGATGGCAGCGACAGAAGCTACGGGGCCGTCTTGTACCTAAGGTGGGAAACGGCACAAGGGATCAAGGTGAGGTTTGTGGAATCAAAAGCCAAGTTAACACCCCTTGACCAAAAAGGAGAAGCTGTCAAAGCTGAAATGTGTGGAGCTGTCTATGCAAGCAGATTAAGGAAATATTTTGAGAGACATGGGAAAATTGAAATTGGGAGGTGGATCCATCTTTTGGACAGTCAAACTGTCCTGGGAGCCATCCAAAGGGACAGCTATGGGTACCAAACATTCTTTGCAAACCGTGTGGGCGAAGTCCAGAAGAATGGACCAGTAGAGGACTGGTTCTGGGTCCCTGGAGAAAACAATGTGGCAGACATCTTAACACGAGGGGGCAAACTTCAGGACCTGAAAGAGGATGCTGTATGGCAAAATGGGCCAGGGTTCCTGAGATGGTCGGTGGAAAACTGGCCTGTGAAATCAGCGAGTGAAGTTGTTGCCCAAACCAGAGAAAGTGTGAACAAACTCCAGAGAAAAGCCTTTACATCTGCAGTTACAAGGAGCCAAATGAGAGGAACCAAGGTAAAGTTGGAATCCAAAGTGAGCCCTGTTACACTTGAAGAAAGAGCCCCTGCTGGCCAGGCTGTGAAGACTCTTGTGAAAGTAGAGAGGTTCAGCAGTCTGCCCAAATTGGTTGACACAATTGCCTGGGTCTGGCGGGCAGCTAAAGAGTGGCTGAAATTGAGGCAAAAAGGCAGCAGGCAAGTGGGGCATAACAAAGCTGTATTAACTGTGAGAGAAAGGAAGGAAGCACTCAGAGACCTCTTCTTATCCGTGCAACAGGACACAACTTTCCCAAACACAGCTCTTAACAGACTGGCAGTGTACCGAGACATTGATTCTGGACTCCTCGTCTGTGGGGGAAGGATCCAAGTGTTCAAAGAGGATGAAAAAGCCGTTCCAATCCTACCATATGGCTCTTGGGTCTCCATGTTGGTTACGAGAGAAGCTCACAAAGTAAATCATGAAGGAGTTGCAGGAACATTGCTAAAAATGAGGAAAATGGCTTGGATTGTAAAAGGTCGAAGGCTGGCACAAAAGGTGGTGGACAGCTGTGTCATCTGCAGGAAAATCAGAGCAAAGCATTGTCAGCAAATCATGAGTGACCTTCCAACTGAAAGGTCAAACCCAGCAAATCCATTCGAATTCACCACGATGGATCTCTTTGGGCCTTATGAGGTGAAAGATGAGGTAAAGAAGAGAGTAAAACTCAAAGTCTGGGGTATTGTGTTCTGCTGTATGGCTTCAAGGGCGGTGCACACTGACATCACAAGTGACATGTCATCTGAAGGGTTTCTCCTTGCCTACCAGAGGTTTACAGCTCTCAGGGGACACCCAAGAAAACTGTGGTCTGACCCCGGTACAAACTTTGTAGGGGCCAAGCCTGCACTTGAAGACCTGCATAAATATTTGGAGAGAATTCCTAAGTCCGAGATTGAAGATAAAGCTTCAAAACATGGAACAGAATGGTCTTGGAAAATCCACCCAGCAGACTCACCTCACAGAAATGGAGCGGCAGAGGCAGCAGTTCGAGTAGTAAAAAGAGCATTATGCAACCTTGGTGGTGATGGAGTCTTCACATGGGGAGAATTCCAGACGTTTCTCTTCATGGCCGCAAACCTGGTGAATGAAAGGCCAATTGATGCAAGAGCACAATGTCAAGAGGACTCGATCGAATACATCAGCCCCAACTCTCTTTTACTGGGACGGACTGGCCTAAGAGGAGATCCGGGAAGTTTCCAGTTTGAAAATTACCCTTACAAAAGGCTCAGGGCCATCCAGGAAGAGGTCAGCAAGTTTTGGAAGAAGTGGAGTGAATTGGCTGGACCCAACCTTTTCATAAGGAGCAAATGGCACACCAAGGAGAGAAATGTTGCAGTGGGAGATGTGGTGTGGCTGGCTGATCAAAATCCATTGAGGGGTCAGTATAAGATGGGAAGAGTGGTCAGCGTCAACACTGATAAGAAAGGAATCGTGAGGGATGTGAATGTAAGGACTTTCCCAAGTTGCCCAGTTCCAACTCAACCACATGGACCCAGGAAAGATGGCAGAAAACCCCCTTCAAAAACCCCCTTCACAGTCCTTCATAGGGATGTTAGACGCCTGGTGATCCTGCTGCCAGTTGAAGAACAGTGTGACCTTTAAAGCTAGTTGTGTGACCTCCTTAGGTTTAGTAACCAGGAAGTCAAGTGGGAGGTGTTAAGACATTCTAAAGACTTCATGCTTTTGTTTATGTCATAGTTTAATTTATTTGGTAGTTGACTGCAGGATCAAAAACCAGACTCCTCAGTGCAGGTAGAGAGGGGGAGGGTAGAGCTGAGGCAATAAGAGGGCTCAGAATCAGGTGTGTCACTCTTTTGTCACACAGACAGAATGTTTGGTAGCATGACTGCAAGGAGACCTCAGAGACGTCAGTGGTGAGAAACCTTAATTTTATTTCATTGAAGAAAAGGTTGGGTTTAAATTTATGACTGAGAGATTAAAAATGTGTGTTAACTGATAATTTAAGCCCTGTTAATTTGAAATTTAGTGTTAAATATTGACTTAGTGAGGACAGTGACTTGAGGTCTGATATTTTAAGCTTTATCTTTATCTCTTTACATTAGTTAAACTCATTTAGGCAATCTGATTTAGATTGAGATTGTTTCATTTGATTCCAATACAGACTGTTATCATTAACATTAAGTTTGAATGCATTTGAATTGTTGAAGTAGTTAAAAAATCAGTTAAAATGTATTAGTTTGAGTTAAAATTCTGAATTAGTTTAAATCTTTAAGCATAAAGCATGTATTAAAACTTGAGGGCATAATAATTTAAATTTAAAACTGCTTAAAACCTATTAATTTTGCAAAGGTAATTGAGTTAAACCATTTAACCATTAAAAATTAAAATGTAAGAAAGTCTACTATTAATACATATGCTTAGTTCATTATTTATTTAACAATTTTTTCAAAAATAGGCATTAAAAAGGAAACTGGTTTGAATTTTCTTAATGACAGCCTGATTCTTTGCATGTTTTCTTTGAGGTTATCAACCTGCTGCTACTACTACTACTGCCACTGTTGCCTCAACTGAAGTTTGATCAATAAAGGAGTAACATGAAGCAAGCTGAGTTGTGTCCAGCGTTCTCTGTTGGTCTCCAGGCCCCGAGCGAGTAGGGGTGGGCAATGATACCGGGACAAAAAAAAAGGGGGAAATTAACTCGACAGTAACTGTGTTGTGAATACATAGTTTACGTACGGAGGGGCGCCGGTCTAATGGGTGTCTATGCAAGTCTTTAAACGTTTGCTCAGCATGTGACCTGGGGCGTCTTTGGGATTGGCCGCTTCAACTTTGCCTGCAGGGCGCTAGCAGGTGCGCCCCAGACACTCCCACTTTGACTGGCAGCGAATCAGTATTGTTCTGGTGTTTCTTTTCCTCATGTGACTGGACAACGACCGCTGTCAATCATATCCACACGTCACCGCAGCAGATATGATTTACGCATGCGCAAGTATCTCACGTATCTTCACACGTCCGACCGATGCTCACATGCACCGAGGATGCGTCAGGTACTACGTCCAGAGAACCATCAGAGGATCGCAGAAGAGGTGAGATTGCATTGGAGAAGAAAATCAGTAAGAGGCTACGCTGCACTGAAGATTAGATTAGGATGTGTCTTTCCTAGTAGACATAACATAATTCAGGGGCAAAGTTTTCCATTTTATGTCACACATGGCACTAAACTATAGATTAGGAGCCACAAAATGAGTTTGCCAAGAAGATATAAATTCTTTGTTCAGTAGAGCATTATCCTTTTGCAGAATTGAGTTCCAAAAAATCTATATAGTTTTTTAATTCTTGCATGTTTTTACAAAAACAACGTACTTTTAGGAGGAATTGGTGCTTTTAATGGGTGGGTAAGTTTGTTTTTACCCCACCAGAAGTTCATTTTAAATTTAATTGACAAAATTAATGCATAATTTTGATAAAAAATATTATATAAAGGGACCTATAAAAATATATTTTAAAAATCAAGGCAAAGCAGGAACAATGTACACTAATGAAGAGTAAAAACAGATACAAAGTCTGAAGTTCAATGAAACAAATTAAAAGATGGGAGAAATTGTAATATTAATATTATACACGAGTGCATGCAAATTATTGCAAAGGTTTATTGCAGTGCTCATTAAATATTACTGTTACATTGTGTGAAAGCCTTTGAAAAATTACAAAAAGAAGACTTGATAATGCTATCAAGTTATGTGTTGCAATTTACTGGTGAAAACAGTGGGGTTTTATTAGTCCCAAAAGTGTGAACAACACAAATTCTTTACCTCTTAGGTGTATGTCTTTTACAGAATTATTTTTTAATCTACTGGAGCTTTTAGATTTGACACTTACCTTGTGCCTTCCCAGCTTGAACCATTGTGCACAGTATAAAATCAATGAAAACAGACCAACAAAATGTATCTCGTCTCTCAATGTTGTAGTTTTTTTGGCAATGAAACATGTGTTATAAAATAATAAATATCAATATAAATACATACAATATTGTTATTTTATATAATTGTATATCATATATATGTTTAGTTGCTATAATAAAATGTTCTATTTGGATACAAAAATTATACATTCTGTTGGTGTTTTTTGCTGACTGAATACTGCACATAACGGTACAATGTAAAAATATTCAAAAGCTTCAGCAGATGGAAACAGACTCCTGTAATGTAAAGTTTATTTTTTTCACTTTTTAAAATTTGAAGTAGTTTTGCTGAAAACTATAAATGTCATCCAAACACTGACAGCCTCCATTTCAGTTGTGAGAATCAGTCAGCTGGTGTGAGCCGTCTGCCCTTTGTGCTGCATGCTTGTGTCTGATTTTTTTTTCTTATGTTTTTTTTTTTCTTATTTGTTTTGTTTTGTTTTTGTCATACTTTTTACGGTTAATCTATACCAAATCTGTGTCACATAGTTTTACCTTTAGTTTTAAAGCATTAGTTTAGTGGTACATTAGATTCTGTTTGTGTTTACAATCTTGAGCCATGAGACATCATGTATAAAATAAGACACTGTTCAGGTGACACAAGAAATGTTCATAAAATAGTGAAAATGACATAAATTACGGCTTTATTTTCGGGGAGCAGGTTAAGCTTTGCCTGTTTTATTGATTTTTTTCAGTAAATACTGATGTTAACTTTTGGTAATAAAATGTGTTTTTCTATGTATTTTTTAATGACAGATTCACACAGTACCACGCCATGTTTCCTGAAGATTCCCTCAGCAGCACCTTGAAGGCCTACCCAGTGCTCAACTAAAGCTAAAGACAGAGCTCAGTCTTAATCTACAGCAAGGAGGAGTTCAAGGCCTGCTGTGGAGCTGTGGATCTTATCTAGTTGTTGATGGAAAATAATCTTGGAGAGGTATTTTCAGAGACTATCACTCTGCTAAAGATCCTCATCACCACGCCCATGACCACTGCAGGAGCTGAGAGGTGCTTCTCAAACCTAAAAAAGCATCAGAACTTTCCTCAGAAACACCATGAACCAGGACAGGCTGAATGCACTGGCCATGCTGTCAATGGAAAAGTGACAGAGATGATGGACTTCAATCAGAGGGTCATTGAGAAATTTGCAGGCCAGAAGGAAAGGAGGGCAAAGTTTCTGTTCAAATATTGGATTGTTCAAAGTAGGTTGCATTGTGATTATGTTTTGTCTTTATTGGGGTTTTTTTTACACTGTAGTATGGAGCGCGTCTTTGGTTTGTTTTCTCCAAGGCTGCGCCCCCTTTAACATTTTTGGCACCAGCCACCATTGGTTATAACCTGATAAAATGGGTTGAGTATGACATAGATGTATCCTTCTCTTACACTCCATGGCTTTTCACAAACATTTTTCACCAAGAGCTCAACACTAAAACAAGTACGATGACTGGGCCACTTAAATATAACTACCTGTAGTGTACTGGAGTACATTTAACTGAGCCAAAAATAGATAAAAATATCCTTAATTATCAAGGATGCTTTCACAAACAACCTGTTTCTGTTTATGGCTTGATAAGACAAACAGTCATGAAATTAAAAAGATTTTGGGGTAGCCAATGAGATTTAAGGGGGCTGTGGCTACCACTGGATGTGACCCTGGCCAAGAGGAAATTGCCCCTCTGTGCATCAGGGTGGCACTGTGGCACAGACCTCTTATCTCCATCTTTTATGATTTACACTTTTTTTTCCTATAAAACAGTGTTTATGGACACCTCCCATGTTGGTGAGTTGGTTTTATACATTTTAACTAAATTAAAGTGGAAAATAAATTTGTACTGCAGATGATACAATATTCATTTATTCAGGGTTTTTTTTTTCATTTCCTGAAAAGTAGCAGTTTTGAGGATAAGAGGTTTGTGCCCAACAGCGACGCTGGCTTATCTCCACTTTCAGGCTCAACAAAGAGAGCAGACTGCACAAAAGCAGACTAACTCAACAGGAGCTTAGCAGATGCTTTGTACTCATATTTGGTTAAACTGTTATAAAACACACCAACATGGAAGGTGACCAACAACACTGTTTTATGAGAAAAAAAAACAATCATAAAAGATGGAGATAAGAGGTCTGTGCCAGACAGCAATGATATTCTGGTGTGCCAAATTTTCATTACTTGCAGGCCAACTAAATATGGACCGCAGACCGCAGTTGTACACCCCTGAACTAAACTATAAATTTGTGGCCAGATGGAGGTTATCTAAGGTGATTAGAAAACATGAATACTGTGCTGGTATCACAAAGTGATCACTCGGTGATTTTGAGTAAACCTGTACACATAGTACCAACTTTGTTTAACTCTTAATTGCAAGGAACTTATTTTATGTTATGTGAACATCACACGATCCAATGAAGAGCTAGAATGGTGAGGTTGGGCTGGTCAGAAAGCGCATCTTATCAATCCCATCTGAACTTTCATACAGCTTCCTACAGGGAGTTGAGTTTGTCTGAGCTATAAACATCACTGGAAGTTGAGTCTGAACTGAGTGGAACAGCAGAGGGTATGGTCAGTCCTATCACCTCAAACCTTGGCTCAGGATCAGAGGACAGACCATTAGAGCTAAATGTAGGAGCTGGGGCATTCGCTGTATCTCCCACAGGTGCAGCCTGTGAATGGGAAGAAACCAAGCACATAGTAAGTGATTGCTTTATAGGAAAAATTAAGAAATATAATATCAAAATCTATTAATCTTTATTAAGAAACCTGATTGCTCCTAAATTTCAAACATTTACAAGGAAATGTGTGTTTGAGTGTTTACCTCAGGCTTTTGGGGGTTCACATGGACATTCACAGGGCTGTACTTCTGTACGGTCAAAAAAAAACTGCATGTCAGTGATGGCTGGAAAAATACTGAACATACTGTCATTTGTTTGGAGTGAGCAGTGAGCCAGCCAGTAGTGAAGAAGTCCCCCCCCCCCACACACACACACACACAAAGACAGGTAGAGGCTAACCCTGGGCCCATTTACTATGCAATTTCAAGTATTCAAGTGTTGATAAATGTTTTGACAACTATTTTTTGATAACTAAGGCTCTGAAGAACATGCATATATTATACAATAATAAAGTGAGCATTTTATTACTATAAATTTTGAGGAATTAATTGATATTAATATGTGATAGTAAAAAAGTAATCACTTACTAAAAAATATAAAAACATGAGCATTATCAGTGTGATCAGACCTGAGAGGCTAAAAGAGAGAGACTTCATGTTTGCTTTGACTGTTTTTGGAATATGCAATGACTTAAGATTACAAAAAATAATTAAAGTTTTAATAGGGGACATTAAAAATGGATCTCTTTCTGATTTAAATATGTGCTTGTATTTAATGAAGCAAAACAGGTGCTGTGCATCACAACAACCATTGTTGCAACCTCCATTGTAGGTTAGTTCAGTAAGTAACATCTTACTTACTGCACTAACCTACCTTTAAAAAGTCCTTCATAGTTTTAAAACTTGAATATAAGACCTACTGGTGAACCAGAGGATGAAGCTGCACGGTCTTTTGGAACACTGGGATTCATCGGCTGGTAAGAGTAACTTGTAGTATTAGCAGCAGAGTTACTCTTGTCTGCAAGATTGTTCTGATTCTGTAGATGGAACCAGGATTTTGATTAAAAAACATTGGTGCAGATCAAACTCAAGTGATATGATTGCTAACTTGAATGAGTGCTTACATGGTAGTACACATTAGATGCTGCAGGAGATGCTGCAGGAGGTGCTGCAGTCCGAGAGGAAGCCTGGTGCCTTTTATGACAGCCATTTTTACAACAGCATCTTTTTACCAGCCAGCAACAGAGAATCCCCACAAAGGTCATCCCAACACCAACATAAAGAAAAAGGAGGTAAGGAGGAGATTCTGTAAGGACAAGGTGAGGTAGATGTTTGTTAGTTTGAACCATCTGTAGTAATTGTTTTCTTCTGGCAAACAAAAAAAGTGATTCTTACCATAGCTTACATTCAGATACACAATCTGGGCCGGGTTGTTTTCCTCATCTCTGAATTCATAGATGGCAGAATCTGAGATTCTCAAAGGTTTGATGCGTATGCCATCATGCAAGAGTTGAATCCGCCCGTGAAACTGCTTGTATGCCAGCTGGGTGCTATTATCACTGAGTAGGGTGCCATCTTTGATGAGTGTAAAGTAATCCTCTTCTCCATCCAGTTTAACAGTTACAGACCAAGAGGACACATCAGTCCAAGGAAATGTGAGGGTAATGTCCTGGTCATCAGCTTTGTCATAGCTGACAACATCCGCTGTGAGGGATAAAGAGTTGGTTGTATCAGAATATTCCATCAGATATTTAGAAAATCTAAAGAGAATGAGCAACTTTTATCAAGTTTCTGAAATCACCATCTACTCTGAGCAAAGTTCTAGACAGCAAAAGTTTATCCTTTCCCCTGACATTGTAGAAACCGGCGTCTGTCTGGGTGACTTTGATAATCTGCCATGATTGGCCCTTCATCTCCCCTCTTCCTCCCTCACTGATCTCAGGGTTCGTGCGGTTCCACAGGACCTTTGTTTGGGCTTCACTGATTGTGGGAGTGAACTCCAAGTATTCAGCCCCCAGAGGAACATCGAGGTAGAAGTTTTCCTGGTAAAGTCTCCTTGCACTGATGGCACAATCTGAAAAAGCATATAAAACATAGCTTCTTTAGGACTCCCCAGATAACCAAAGGAAATACGTTTCTTGTTTCTGATGGCTTTGAATTTGCAATTAAGTTCAATGTTCTCACCCAAAACATCCAGTTCAATGATATCAAGTCGATTGTCAGTGTTAAAAGTGACTGAAAAGGTTCCTTTATCTTTTTCTGTCAAATCTTTTAAAGAAAACTTGGTAGGGTAAGATTGAAAGCGTGGGTCTTTTGCCTGAATAATGGACAAAACAAAAACATTGATACAATTTAGATAGAGTATGCCTCGTCTGACTCAAATCTGGTTTGTTCTAAACATATGCTGATTGTGGTAAGATAGTGGTCACCAATCTTTTCATCAAAGGATCCCCTATTACACTGATTGAAAAGCTACATCTGCCACCACAAACTCAGTGAAAAACTAAAATTTAATGTTACTTTTAAACAAATATCTTTATCTGCAATATATCATATATGTATTAACACATGTTTAAGCTTGTGGGTGCATTCTAAAATCTGTTAAAGAAACATACAAAATGATAAAAGCCATGTTTCCATTCAATAACTTGCACAGCCTACCAAAAAAAACTCATGATATTAAGTGTTAAAGACTGGAACCATATGAGAATCAAACACATTATTAACAGTCTGACTATTTTACTTATACTGAAAAAACAATGTGATGAAGGAAAATTAGTTTGATGTAATTATCCTTGCAAATAACTTGATTCATCTGACCCATGTATCCCATGGAAATGTGAAACAGTCCACCCAGTGTGTCAGGTTACAACCCAAAGCATGTCCAGAGTTAGATATCTACAGTAGTTCAGAATAAACAGGCCGGTGACCCCTGTTGTAAGATATCTTTCCACACAAGGTCCTCATTTCAATTATGGGAATACAAAATAATAGCACCATACGCTGCCTACCTCCCCTTTATCCATCAGTACTTTGGTGGGTCCTCCATCTTTCGGTGTGAAGTATATCCGTCCTCCGAAAATGGCCGGTGCTATGTCAGAGGGAAAATCAAGGCTCTCACCATAGCACACTTTCTGAACCTCCAATTCAAATGAACCTTCAAACAGAAAAAAAGAATCATTATGAGAGCAAGGTAGTGAAACAACAGTCACACCGTTTTAAATACTCTTCAATTACCACTGAGTACATCGTGCACAGTCAGATTTGAGCTTTTATGGAGTGTGTGTGTGTGTGTGTGGTGGTGGTGGTGGTGGTGGTGGTGGGGAGGGGGTAGGTTTGCTCTGTCCTAAAACAAATAATTTAAGCTGGTAAGGAGTCAGTTCAGTAAACCATTATTTTTTAGCATAGTGATAAGCAAACATCCTAATTAACCCCCCAAAAATAGTAAGCTATAGTTGAGGCTTTCAAGAATACCATTAGTTCTTCATGTAGTTAAAGACATTACAGTCAAATTAAGAAAATCCATCCTAACAAGTTTAAATAACAGCAACAATAACTCATTATGTAGGAATAATTTGGGAACCATACACTGAGGGTAGTTTATTCAAATAACCCCAGAACTATGCAGGGAGGTTCTGCAAGTGCTTAATGTTTGTGGTTAGTTAAATGTGCTACTTGCTTCTATTGTTTATGGTTTAGATAATAATAATTATAATTATAATAATAACAATAACAATAATAATAATAAATGACCCCATAGACATTCTGTGATCAAAACTAACTCAACTAACCAGCACCAATGATCTTTGTTCCTTTGCATAACAGTATTTCAAAGGAACCTTTTGTTTTATTCAACTCTACATTTTATTTATGAAGCATTTTTCATGAAAAAAAGAAATGCAGTCAAAAGTGCTTCATCAAGAAATCACATACAGTAAATAAAAGCAAGAACAGACAACAAAAATGTAAAATCTAGAAGACTAAAACAAGAATGTAATAAAAAAGATAATAAGCAAACAAAAGCATGGGCATCAAAAAGCTCTGAAAAAGTGTGGGGAACAATGTAATGAGGGGTCTAGAGGTCTTCCACCAGGAATGTTTATAACAAAATTGAAGTCATTTCTTGCATTCTGATGCATTTTGAGACTTAAATCTAACTGCAATGGAAAAGAAGGAAAAAAAAAATCATTTTGTATGATTAATATTATTAGTAGTGGTATTACTAATATTTTAACTTTTTTTTGTTATTGGTAATATTACTGTTTATAGATTGTTTCCCACTTATTTTATTGTATGATGTCTCCAAGCATATCCAAGTTGTGCTGTCCTTGTGAAAGGACCAGAGTCTTAAAACAAAATTATTTCATAGCAGTTGGACTGTAACATCAGATGTGTGCAATTTGCTTTTTGTGACTCTTAAAATGTGATAATTATAATGGTTTTCATTGTTTTTAATAATGAACAAAATAGCAAGCATATTTAACTGTTTAAAATAAGCAGTGAACCCTCTCCGGCACTTTTATTTCAATTTTGTAAGCTTTTAAGAATATGGATTGATTTTTCTTTGTCAGATTTCTTCAACGTAAATGACAATCAAAAGAATCCATAAAAGCCCTGAAACATTTTGCTTTTCACTTCACTTCCAAAGTGGTGTTTATTTTAAAGGGATGGCTATTCACATATCTGATATTTGTGCCAAAAATTAACCAAATATATGCACGCAAGTTGTAATTTTTGCAAAATGTATAGGATTTTAAATTAGACTTTCTTATACATTTGTGTTTTACAATAAACAGTTTACCAGAAAAAAAGCAATGAATGTGTCAAGAATTGTATTTCTGTAGTTGTAGGTTGTGCGTGACTGTGTACTTTCTGAGTTATTCACTCCCAAAGTACAAAACAATATTACAAGAACAGGCAAACACCAGTTCCTCATGAAATATATCATGATCTCAAAGAGGATTACTCAAAAAATATATTGTAAAAGTACTTCATAGTAGTATGGCTTGTGTCCATGAGAGGTCATCAACAGCGCCCAGAAAGGCGATATTGATATGGCTGACGTCACATGGCTCTATGGTTACAGAGAAGTAGAAAAAATGCGGGATGGATTTTAAAGCTATCCCACCCTTATGCAATGGTTCCGACGCACATGAATGAAAAAAAATACTTATACATGAAAGGTATCACCATGACAAAACAGAAAATGTGTCGAAAGCAATAATTTACAAAAAGTGAAATTTAAATTGAACAAAATGAAGACTGAGATACACTTTAGTTAAAACTAAGTGAACATCAGTGCCATTCAATCACACTAATTTAAAAGCCAGTTTTAAGTAGGATCTACAGTTTGTTTCACAAACACCTGGAGAGCTGAACACGTCCATGTCCCAGGACAGTGAACTCAAAAGATATGGAGCATAAACAGAGTGCTTTCTCCCCTGTGCCTGTTAGAAACGCGAGGAAGTCTCTTCACCAAGATGAGGAAACATCGTCCCTGAGATAAGGAAACTGCTTCACTGAACTTCAACATCAGGTCACAGGAGGAACTCCTATGAAGGATTCCCACTCCTCCACAGGCGTTCGTTCCTGTGACCTGTTGAAGTCAGATCTTGTTTGAAAGGAGCCTTACTGTAATTTTTGAACTGCCGTCTCTGTTTTATCACATGGCCCAAAAAAGCAGAACAGTAAGCCTTTTATACATATAACAGAATCAAACTTTAGCAAATTCGATCCAGTCCATATGAATCTTACTTTCTGACTTTGACGTATGTGAAATTTTTTTTACATTTTTAACTGATTCATTTCCCCTCAACTGTCCCGTTTTTGAGTTGTGGCTGTTAACCACCCCTCTAGTTCCAGAAACCGGGAAGTTGCCGTTTCACGGTTTGTAGAAACCAATTTTTCTTCCTGAAGAAATTTGACACAGATCTCTGTAGACCTCTATGTGATGCTCTGACATATCTACAGACCGCCAAGCTTTAATTGCAGAGAAACGTTTTATCTGAAACAATTGGCAAAGATAACCTGCATTTTGCAGCGTATAGGGTAACTATCAAAAGGTGTTTTAAGTGCAAGTCACACAGCAAACTTAATCTGTTTTGCTGCGTTTGTTTTGAAGTATTAACTCCACTCACCAAGTATGAGGCACGAAACAGTCACAACAAACAGCAGCGACATGTCCTGAAGCAAGAGCAGAGGTTCACGTGTTAACAATGACACGCACAACACAATCCACAAAACACATGAAAGCTGAGCAGAACATCCGTGAAAAAACTTACGTTACTCCAACTCACCACTGACTCTGGCATAAAGTTCCTAACGTTGGTGCGTTTTCTCATTCATGGGTTGGGCCAGGTTACATCGGTATCCGAAACGCTTTACTAGCGTCATAACTGCGTCATAACTGCGCAAGCTGCGCATTGACATCCCACAAGGCACCCACTGAGTAAAAAAATAACTTTTACATTAAACTGATTTTGTGATTTTGATTAAACAGTTCATAATGCTATGGTTGAAACTCATATCAGTAATGATAATGACAACCACTGACACGAATGATAAAAAGACAAACAACAGACTGAGATTAGAAAACTAGAGGTGGAGTTAGTGAGTCAGCTGGTAAATCCCTTGTGAACTGGTGAATATAAAGAAATAATATTTAGAGAAAATATTTAACACACAGGCACATGTTGATAGAAACTCAAGATGATTGATTACATTTTACTTGCCCCAAAGGAGCTTCCTAGTGAAGTTCTACCTATGATATTTGATAACAGAATATATCAGTATATTCTTCAAATAAAGATGGAAATGTTGAGAGTCAAATAAAAATTAGAATGGTCAATGTAGACTTTTCACTGATTTTCTTGTTGTTTTTTTGTTTTGTTCAGAATATGTACAGTGCTGTAAAAAGGTATTTCCCCCCTTCCTGATTTCCTATTTTTCTGCATATTTGTCACACTTAAATGTTTCGGGTCATTACATAAATTTTAACATTAGACAAAGATAACCTGAGTAAATACAAAATGCAGTTTTTAAATGATGCTTTTATTTATTAAGGGAAAAAAGCGTCACCCTTGGCAGCAATAACTGCAATCGAGCATTTGCAATAACTGGTGATGAGTCTTTCACATCATTGTGGAGGAATTCTGGCCCACTCTTCTGTGCAGAATTGTTTTAACTCAGCCACATTGGAGGGTTTTCAAACATGAACTGCCCGTTTAAGGTCACACCACAGTATATCAATTGGATTTAAGTGGGCCACTCCAAAACCTTAATTTTATTTTTTTTAAGCCATTCAGAGGTGGACTTGCTCGTGTGTTTCAGGTCATTGTCCTGCTGCATAACCCAAGTGCGCTTGAGCTTGAGGTCATTAACTGATGGACGAACATTCTCCTTCAGGATTTTCTGGCAGACAGCAGAATTCATGGTTTCATCAGCCACAGCAAGTGGTCCAGGTCCTGAAGCAGCAAAGCAGCCCCAGACCATCACACTACCACCACCATGTCAGACTGTTGCTATGATGTTCTTTTTATCAAATGCTGTGTTGTTTTTCCGCCAGATATAACGAGATGCACACCTTCCAAAAAGTTCAACTTTTGTGTTGTCAGTCCACAGAATATTTTTCCAAAAGTCTTGGGGATCATCAAGATGTTTTTTTGGCAAATGTGAGATAAGCCTTTGTGTTCTTTTTGGTCAGTAGTGGTTTTCGCCTTGGAACTCTCCCGTGGATGCCATTTTTGCTCAGCCTCTTTCTTATTGTTGAGTCATGAACACTGACCTTAACTGAGGCAGGTGAGGCCTGCAGTTCTTTGGATGTTGTTCTGGGTTCTTTTTGACCTCCTGGATGAGTCGTTGTTATGCTCTTGGTGTAATTTTGGTTGGCCGACCACTCCTGGGAAGGTTCACCACTGTTCCCAGTTCTCTCCATTTGTGGATAATGGCTCTGACCGTGGTTCGCTGGAGTCCTAAAGCCTTAGAAATGGCTTTGTAATAGACTGATAGATTTCAATCACTTTGTTTCTCATTTGTTCTTGAATTTCTTTGGATCGTGGCATGATGTGTTTCTTTTTCGAGATCTTGCAGCCTACTTCACTTTGTCGGACAGGTTCTATTCAAGTGATTTCTTAATTCAACAGGTCTAGTTAACAAATGATTTAACAAGGGGGGGAATTACTTTTTCACATAGGGTCATGTGGGTTTGGAGAGCTTTTGTTCCCTTAATAAATAAAATCATCATTTAAAGACTGCATTTTGTATTTACTCAGGTCATCTTTGTCTAATATTAAAATTTGTGTGATGATCTGATACATTTAAGTGTGACAAATATGCAAAAAAACAAAAAGAATTCAGAAAGGGGGCAAATACTTTTTCACAGCACTGTAAGTGTCTGTGATGCCTGTGACCAAATCACAGCCAATACTTTCTTTGTTCCAACAATAGCCATAGCACCATAATTGCCTGTCATAAAATCAAAAGGATAAGAGATCTGAATGTGTTTTTCAATCATTTATGAACCTCAAACAAGTAAGTTTTGGACAGACCCAAAACAAATGACAGTGACTGGCTACATCACCACATAAACACAAAAACCCCAACAGTTTGCTCCAGCACTTTGCTGTCTCACAAATTAAGATGCATACATGGACAAAATTGTTGGTACCCTTCCATTACAGAAAGAAAAACCCACAAAGGTCACTGAAATAACTTTAAACTGAAAAAAGTAATGATAAATAAAAATTTACCGAAAATTAACTAATGAAAATCTGACAATGCTTTTGAATTGTGGTTCAACAGAATCATTTTTGAAAAACAAAATAATGAAACTGGCCTGGACAAAAATGACGGTAATTTTCAGTAATTTTTTATTTATTATTACTTTTTTCAGGTTCAAGTTATTTCAGTGACCAATGTGGGTTTTTCTTTCGTTAATGGAAGGGTACCAACAATTTTGTCCATGTGTATAGGTATTTCCACTGCAATTTACTAACCTCCTTTCATGAAACCTCAGATATTATTATTGCTCCTTCTTTTTCCTCTTCATAATTCTGATGATGGAATTAATATTGTCGAGCACTAGACCTTTCAGGGAAAATTCATTTCCATAATGGTTAGTGCACCAGTGTGTAGAAGCTCTTTAACTGAAGGACATATTTGCATATTTGACCTATATTTTACCTAAGAAGTCTGCTTTATTTTGCAGGAACATCAGGTCTGGCCATATTTCAAAAGAACACATTTATACATAAATTTGCATAATTTCAGTGAAATAACAAATATTGTTTTTTCTGAGCAGTGCGTGTTGATATCTGTCCCTACCTTTAGTGCCTGATAAAGATCCAGGCAAAACAAGTTGGCCAACAAGGATCTAGAACAATTTATGGCTATGCAAAACACATTGGCAGTGGCAATTTTTCATTTGCACCGAAAAGTAAGTTGCTACTTTAGTGGCTCAATATTTTTTTACAGACATGGAACTTGCTGGTAAAGTGTAGAAAAAATAGATTTGTATGGCTGCTGTTGATAGTATGGCTCAAGGGTGCCCCCAATAAAGTTAAAAATAAAATCAGCCCACACAGTACATTTTACGTAAGACTTTGAAATTTGGTATGCTTATGTATCATGCCAAGATGTGCAAAAAAATCTTTTAGACCCGTGTCATAACTGCAACAGGTAATATGCCATATTTAATTTTCCAGAAAAGTTGGGACAAATACATGGCTGCTGTTCGACCAAACTCATCCTAGGGCTTCATTCTGATTGACCTCAGATTTGATTCAGAGTAAAGGGAGACCTTTGTGATCAAAAGTCACTCAAGGTTTTAACAAATTTTGAAGACAGTATCAGACAAACACTCTGGAATACGCGTAAGAAAACCTAAAAATTCAATGGGAATCAGATCTCTCCAAAACTTGTTTTATAGCATCCTGTCATAGTTTCCATGTTTACACTATACGCTGAAGAGTCCTTGACTTTAGACAGTACCATGGCAACTCTTCATTTGCCATGAAACAGGAAGAAGAATTTGAAGAGCTCAACACACTCCAATGGCCATGATTTTTGCGCCACATAAACCCAGCAGGAAAACAAGATCATGTCTGTTATTTTTTTCCATGGATGTTTCGAAATGGCTTAGTGGCAGCCCCCACAAAGTTTCAAAAATTCAGTCATTGCAACAGGATTGACCAAAAATCCTGAAATATAGAGGGCATATGTATCATGGCATGATCTACAAAAAAAGCCTCTTGGACCTATATTTTGAAATCATTATGAAGGCTGCCATTTTGGATTAATTTTAATAAAAATGGTGCAAAATCAATTATTAAGCAGAATGAAGGCTTAAAAAATGCTTGTTCAGCCATAAAACATTCCCTCAAACAGAGATTGTAAGTTTTTGTTTTAAAAATGACAGAAAGGAAGTTATATTAATATGTTTTGATATACAGTCAATTATATATATGGTAAATGGTCCTGTTTGAGCTCTTTTCTCCTAAAGGTGCGTTCACACTGAACGCTACTTGGCGACCAAGATCGCATCACAAACCCAAGTCCCATCACCTGTAAAATGGCACATTTTGATGCTGTCGCCGTTGCTCAGTGACGTCACGCCCACTCAAGTTTTACCCTGGGATCATGTGATTGGATATATTAGCTGACATTATTCCAGCTGTATCCTTTTCACTCATCTACCAACCACAAAACACTGCAGCTGGCCCTGGAGCAGCATCGTCTGCGAGTTTTCTGCGATCCGTCTTGGCGGAACTAATGTACTCACAAACTAATGTTCCCCACACGGACCTAGATTGTCACTCTGTGAACCGGAATAAAAACAGTCTGTCACGGGTGTCATCACGCACCCATACAACACTGATTGGCTCTCGTGGTGTGACATCGCCTGAAAGTTAAAAATTTTCAACTTTGATGATGGAGCACGGCGACCTGGTCCAAAGCGACCCCAGAGTTCCCACCTGCAGCAACAGGGGCACCACCCCCATGTCTCCAAAGATGCAACCAAGTCGCCCTGATCATGTCATCGCATGAGATCTGGTCGCATGTGGTCGTGGCTGATCGTGGCTGTACATTGACTCTGCATGGAGAGTGGTCGCCAAGGTCGCCAAGGTCGCCCAAGTCGCCTTCGGTGTATCACTGGGCAACTTGGTCACAATATGTTGTTTTGGATGGGCGGCCAGGTCGCGTCGTACTTCAAAGCTGTGCCCAGACTATTTGACCAAGAAAAATGAATCTTGAGTGCTGGAACTGATGGACTGGTCAAGTGAAATTCCAGATTTGAATCCTGTTAAACAAATTTGGGATTAAGTATATTCAAAGTTTGATCACACAAAAGGTTAACTTAAAGTAAGTTTATGGGAACAGCTAGAAACTATATGGAACTCAATAAAAAAAGAGACCATTGAAAAATACACAGAAACAATGCCAAGAGTCATTTTCTGAATAACGAGCACCAACATTAACAGGAAAACTCAAAGGGCACATAAACAACTGATGTTTTTACATTTTGTTAAATCCTTACTTAAAACGCATCAAGTTCTTGTTATTATTTTATAGGAAAAAACTCAGGTATGTTATGGCTTAAACCCCAGTTAGTTTTATTTATGCATTTAACTTTATTTGCAAATTCTTGAATGGCAGAGATAATTTAATAAAACATGTTTGAGGGTACAACAAATGTATGGTCTGCAAATTTTACATCTTGACACAGTTAAATGATGCTCGGTTTATTCGTGATGAAAATTTACTTACAGTTTTTTTGTTTAATTTCAGCAAATGAACAAGGTTTTCTTAAAAATTTAAAATGTTTTGTGTCTTTCTACAAAATAATAAGGAGATAATTACAAACTTTTCTCTGTATTGTGAAATACTGTGTCAAAACAGCACACAAGAGACATGTTGTGAATATGGACAATTTACAGACAGGAGACATAGCAAAACAGAAACAACAACAACAAAAAAACATAGCATAAAAAAATAATATGAACAGAGAGAAGGTGTTAAATTAAAGTAAATGAAACTTTAAAGAGTGTTTGCTGTCTTGAAAAAAGTATAACTCTTTCAAGAAGGTAAATTGATAAAAGCTAGAAAAGACAAGAGAGTTGGAGGGAATTATTTTGTTGAATGTGTGGGTGTCATGAGCCTTTTTGCATGTTTGTCCAGGTGGTTGAGATATGTTTGGTTTTAAAGTATTTGGGTGGGTTCATGATGAAAAAAGGGTGTGGTCAGGGTGGGAGATTTATGAAGACAGAAGTGAGAAAGCAGAAAAGAAAGAAAGAAAGAAAGAAAGAAAGAACCGACATACAAGTACAGTTCTAAATAATTTACAGACAGATATCCAAAGGTAAATGATTATGTAGTTATTAGGTTCCCAAATGTCCAACATTTATACATGGTTCATAGTTAAAAATCAGTAGTTGCAACAAAGTGCAGAGGTGTATTTGCTTGGAGATATGGACAAGCATACACATGTTTTATAGAATTTCCTTAGTGCATATGTATGCACAGGCTTAGGATATAATCCTCACACACACAGACACACACACATTGCTCGGAATTGGTGTTTATTATGTTGATACCTGATAAAAAAAAAATATATATATGATGAAATTATCTTAATCGTGGGCTTTTTGTAATGTATGTCTTTTCCCCAGAAAGCCCAGAGATGTTTTATACACAAAAATGAAGAGTATGGCTTCAGTCTGCTCTATTGTAAAGTGCCTTGAGATAACATTTGTTATGAACTGGCACTATACAAATAAAGACCAACTGATTAATTCATTCATTGAGGTAGTAACTTCTGCATGTTGCATATCAATAGTTTTGAGTATGATAATGGAAATGATGGTTACATTTATATTAATAGAATACTATGTGTGCTGTAACAATGGTGTAACAATAAACAGAAAAAGATTGCAGTGAGTGTACAGTGTCCATGTGATAGTGGTTACTAAACACGCAACAATGAACCTTATTGTTTCATAACAACCACTAGTACAAAGGTGATACAGCTATGAGGGATGAGGCAGGACAAGGCAGGCAGAGAAAGAAGCAGCAGTCTTCTCACCAAGGTAGGGGCAGGGCAAGCAGTCGGCACGTCAGACAGCCAGCTACTGCTCGCCAAATGCCATGAGTTTACATTCATGCAGCCTGCTAAATACATGTTTTGTTGTCTACTATCACATTTTGTGGGCTGGGAGGAAGGCCGAATACACAAAAATGTGTTCAAAAGCCTTACTGAAGTGTTTTTTGCATAATATGTCTCCTTTAAGTTACTGTTACAGTTAAAAATGATGAACATTACGAGGAAAATGTCTCTAAACCAAATATATGACTCCAAAACTGTGATGAGGTTGCTTAAAAATAGTAACTTTGGAGCAGAATGATCTATCCACCAGAGTCACAGCTGACAGCTGCCCAGGATGACCCGGTTTATGAGGAGTAGGGTAGAAAAGGGAGACACAGGTATAACAGGAGTTAAACTGTAATAGGTTAAATGAGTCAGACATGATTAATCTAGGGCTGTGGTTCCTTTATTGCTTGTAGTATATTTTTGCATTGTTGGTGTGGTTACATACTAAGTTGTTTATATGCGTTAGTGTTCATGTTTGGGTTTATTTGGTTGGTGTTAATAAGGAGGGAATGTGGAAAGTTCACGAAGTTCTCTTTTTTTGTTAATGGTTAAACTTGATGATCTGTTGGCTATGCCTTTGGGATCCTGTAGTGGGAGTTCTCGCTCTGTTTCTCACTCATAACAAACAAGTGAAGGCAGCAGGCGCGCCTGTGACTCAAACTGTCTCTCACTACAATTTTCCCTTTTTAAAAAGGAACCCCGGCTGTGAAGACAAATAGTCATACATATACTTTAATGTTTATCTAATACTAGAATGTGTCGTTAAAAAAGCACAAAGAATTTTTATTTCTTTAAAAATCGCAACTTATAACACATATTCTAACCTACGGACGCAGCCATTGTTTTACTAGCGCAATGCATGCTGGGTTGATGACGTTATAGGGCTGCACTGTGCCGAGCTGCTACGTTTACTCACTGGCTGTCATGAGCGAGAATACCATAATAACGCCACATTGTGCTACTTTTGGGTGCAATTTTCAGTTAAAGGGAAACAAGGGGGAGTGATGTCAGTCTACACAGCTTCACCAGTGACAAGAAGAGAAGAAAGGAGTGGGAAATTGCTTGTGGGCGTACACAACTTCTAAAGGACCCGCGGCTATGTTCTCGCCACTTCTCCCCAGATGCATTTGATGCGTTTAGCCGAGCCAAGCTGCTGAAAGAGCTCACAGGTGCTGCTAGTAACAAAGACTAAAGCCAAATGCCTTGCCTACAGTTTTCTCACACAAAAAGACAAAACGCCCTCGGGAAACGAGGGAAGTCCGCTGGAGGAAACGCCATAGGCAGGAGACACTGAATGTTCTCCTGCGAGAATGTCAACAACTCACCCCTGCAGATGAATCAGTCAACACATCTGTCCGTAAGTCTACAGACTCGTCGTCAGCCTCCACTGTGATCGTGGTCATGCTCGATGGTTCACCATCAGCTACATCTGCAGGAGCGAGTTGTTGACGTCCTCGTAGAAGAACACCAAGCGTCTCCTGCCTATGGCATTTCCTCAAGCATGTCTTCATGCTCGGCACAGTGCAACCCATACACGTCATCCACCCGGCATGCATTGCGCTTGTAAAACAATGGCGGTGTCTGCGGCTTACAAAAATTGTGATTTTTAAAGAAATAACAATTCTTGGTGCTTTTTTAACAACACATTCTAGTATTAGATACACATTAAAGAATATTTATGACTATTTGTCTTTACAGTCAGGGTTCCCTTTAAGGGTACACCAAAAGCTGGTTTTATATGTGGATATGGTGCAATTGTTTAATGGCTTTACAAAAATCTTGAGTAAAAAAAGAACATTTAAATGACACCTTTTTTTCTTTCATCCAAAGTTATTTGCTACATTTAGATGCACTATTTTCAAGATCTTGAAAGTCTACAATGGAATAATTATTTTATTTAAAGCAACTGAAAAGAAGACAGTAAGATTTTATTGTATTTTTTTCTACACTACAATGTTATCATTTTATTGTCAGTGTCATCTAAGTTATAATTAATATTATGTGTTTTATATATGCTGATTATTTACCAAATTAAATCATGTAGATATAATTTTCTGGGATTCAGCAAGAGAGTATTTTTTTTTTTAAAATCTGAACCTGTCTTAATTGCAATTAACAGCCACTGGTATACATGGTAAACCAAGCACTTTGTCAGGTGTGAAAAGTTGTAAGTGCCAGTGTATGGTAGCAAATCCTGCCAACTCTGCCTCTTAACAAAAATATGACTTAATATAATTAAGTTTCATAATACTTTGGCTTTTTTCTGTAAACATGAGACACTAAAACACCTCAGGACTCACACCAGGTTTGTAATGATTGTAACTGCTGTTCAACAGCCTCTCACTGACTTTAGCCTTTCTAACATATGGACAACGCCTCAGAAAATCCCATAGCTTGCATGTTCACACATGCCCCTCACAGAAGCAAATGTACCAAAAGTTGCTTTTCAGTGAATGTTGGAGTAATAGAAGGGGGATAAAATAGTGCAGGGATAAAAATTAGGGGAAAAACTTAGTGAAAACTCTGCTCTTTGTCACGAATGCAAAAAAAAGAAAAAAAAAATTTGTTTTGATCATGTGTGCATGTCAGGGTTTTACAGTTTTGTGAGTTTGAAAAAAAAAAGCATTCATTATTTTGTACAGTTTTCTAAACAGCACTTTGAAGATTTTATATAATTAAATCTTAAATCTTTTTCTAATTTTCAGTTTGGGTGGCAGAGTTATAAGGCAACAGGTTTTTCCAAAATCTCTCCTTTTTTCTCACATTAGAATGTTGGCAGGTATATTAATTTGTTTTTCTACTCTAATTTAATTTTTTGTAAATAAAGGTCAGGCTTGTCATAAATATCCAATTTTCATTCATTTAACTTTTTTTTAACCCTTTAATTGCCATATTTAAACATGATGTCACTGCATTTTTTTAATGGAAACTATACAAAAATGTTTTTTGTATTCAAAATTCAACATGAAAATTGGATTCCTGTTTTTTATTTTTTGCTGCATGGCATATGTCAATGATAAACAACAACACTGGCTAACAGGCATTGTTGTATTTGTACTTGCTAAATTTTTTTAAAAATACTCACACACGTTACCCTTTGCGCATGAAGTGCGTGCACACCGAGGCTATACATCAAGTAGTTCTAATGATTTATTGTTCTACTCTAATTAAGCATTACTTTTGTAAATCAAAGTCAGCCCTAATTATAAATATCAAAAACTCATTCAGTTTACATTTTTAACCCCTTCAATGGCATACTTTGGTCATTTGGGCGATAGTACCCAGTCTTCGTGGCCTGTGTCAATGTTGGAGTCTGCAGAAAGGGTGATGGAGTCAGTGTACTCCATCACCACTTCAAGGGCTTGCTGATCCTCCTCAGTGCTGAAATGTCACTCCGTCCTGTCAGGTAGGGATACAAAGTAAGAAATGAGCCCTTCTCATCTACTACTTCTCTTCAGACCCAGCTGCAGCAGCAGGTTTATAGACAAAGTTGGAGATCATTTAGGGTTATCTCTCTTTTACGTGCAGGTAAATATCCCTTGTTCATGTTCCTCAGAGCAGGGTAATACTTGTGTGTATGAGACCCTCTGCAGGTGTGTGCTATGTGTGTTTCACAGTAAAAAAAACAGCATTTCACACTGACACCCACATGAACACGTTGTCTCAGAGATGTGGTGAAACGGAGAGCAGGGATTATAATGACATCGCCATCTAGTGGAAGAAACGTGTATTTTCTCCCTTCTTGAAAGCTACAACTTTCAAATGAAGCCAGGAACCTCTGAAGCTCTGTCACAAAGTCCATGACGGGTTCATTAGGCTGCGACTCCGGGAATCAAACTTCAGTCTTTCTACAGTCTCACAAGGCTTGGAGTCAAAGTGGCTTTTTAACAGCAGTGCTACTTGCTGCTGGCTTTGTCCTTTGGCTTTTCTGGACTCCACAGGTTCCACATTGAGCTGGAGATCAATGCACCGACTGCGCTTATGAGCAAAGCTCTCTGCTGTCTCAATCATCAATCTGGTTGGCCAAAAAAAGCTCTCAATACTCTTCCCAGCTGAGATTTTTTACATCAAAACTGGATAGTGCGTCAATAATAGCCAAAATGTCCTGTTTCCTCCCCTGTCCTCATCCTCACTTCACTGTCATTCCCTTGCAGCATGTAGCAGTTAGCAAGCAGGCTCTCGTCTGGACCGTACCTCCGTTTTTGAGCTTCTCTTCTCCTTCGCAGCTTCATCCTCTTCGTCATTTAGTAGATCAGACCCTAAGAGTTTCAAATGAAGCCAGGAACCTCCGGAGCTCTTTTACAAAGTCTGTGACAGGTTCATTAGGCTGCAACCCCGGGAATCAAACTTCAGTCTTTCTACAGTCTCTACTAAAGGTTTGCATGTATAAAAACACGTGCAAACTTGATCTACTAACAGGGTGCAGCGAGGATTGCGCCTGTCAACTGAGCAAAATAGCACGAGCAGTCCATTTAGCATGAATATGCAGAATACATGCAGATGATCAGAATGCACAAAAAACTGTGAGGAAGAGATGCAAAATCATTAAGCCCCCGCGATGTAATTTATGAAACCCGAACCTAATTGCGCTCTGTGTGTTTGCGTCAAAATTTAGCATGTTTAAAAGTCAGGTGCAAATTGGCACAGGACAGAGAGAGAATCTTCCATGGGCGTGTCAACATGTTTGGACTGTCATAAACAGCATTAACTGTTTATTTTATGTCATTGAGTGAATTTTTTTGAAGAATGACAAAGATTTGGAGGCCGTCTGTCATTATGATGGACTGGAAAAAGAGGGACGATCATACTCATGCAGACACGCAAGTAAACCCTCTCTGTTTTGTGCTCTTCATACATTGTGGAGGAGGTCATTTAACCCACATGTAACCAAGTTAGGCCTGGTGAGGGACTTCTGGTATTAATATAGAACCCAACAACGCCACCTTGGGACTCTCACCCAAGGAATGTTAACAGAGATCCTTAACAGTCTATGACCCTTCAACAGAGGGTTTCCCCTTCTAAAGTAACAAAGGTAAGAGCACTAATGAATACAGAGGCGGTGGTGTACAAAATTTAAATACAATTTTATTTTTATTCACAATACAATTTAAAAGGCAACAATTTTTATTACTTTAATTTAACACAACAACAAAAACCAACAACACACATCTAATGAAAACCAACAACACACATCTAATGAAAAATAGAAATGCATACAAAAAAAGGTCTGGCTCCCAGTAACCCCTACAGCCATCAGAGGCTACAGAAACTATTAATGAGCAGCATCACCATCTAAAACTGTTACTGAACTGAGCTGCATCTACTGAAACTGTTACTGAACCGAGCAATGTCTCTGATGACACTGTTACTGAGCTGAGCAGCATCTAAAACTGTTACTGAGCTGAGCAGCGTCTCCTGCACACAGAAACCACAACATAACTCAACTAATGCGACCTGAAGCTAACACACTAAGCAAGGAAAAAGAGAAAGAAAAATAACCAAAAAGGCAACCAAAAAGACAAGAAAAACAAGGCAAAAAGACAAAGCAACAGCGGCAAACTTGGCTGTCGCGACCCTACCTGCTCCGATCCCGGAAGCGAACAAGGAATGAAAAGCGCTTCCGCCCCAATTTTATCCCCCCGGACACAACGGCCGAGCCAATCATTGGTTCCGCCCCAGCTGTGGGGCATAACCGCTAATCAGCCGGTAACATATGTAAACAAAAAAAAAAAGTTTGTTACTCAGAGCTTACTGCGTCACACTCCTGCATCTTTCTTCAGTGAGTGGCTCTTGTTGCCACAGCCTGAAGGTAAATCCATCAGGTGCTGCAATGTTTCACCCAGATGTGTTTTTGGATCGAGTATGAATTCAGTATGTTTGAAACTTTGGGTAAATGTCGAAACAAACATCAATCCAGCGGATCCCTGCAGCTCAGAACACAATTTGCATTTTCAACCAAAATTTGGAAGTATTTTCACACAAAGCTGGTGTCATACATCTTGTTGTGTGTCTCATTCAGATGGTAAAGACACAATTGACCTGCACTATGTGGGCTGAGAGCTTTTGCCCTGAGTGTGTGCTGTAGTCGCGCTGTGCTCTCCGTGGTGCTGATCCTGTTCCATTTGTCAGTCTCATTTTCTAATTGTTATATGGTGAAAAAAAGCCCAACTACAAACACTTTAAGTTACATTCACACGAGATATTAATAATGTTTTTAATCCTGCCCAGTTTTCACTGGTATATTCTGTAATGTTATAGGCTTACTACTGCATATTGAGAAAATTTGGAACAATATTGACGGGTGTAAAGTGTGTAACTATGTGAATGCTGTCATTTAGATTATGTTTAACTGGAATCAGAAAAGGAAAATTAGAAATGACAAATAAAAATATGGCATGAGGGAAAAGTGACGACCTTGTCCATCAAAATGACAGACAGCAAAAAAAGGTAACCGCACCTCTGGTCAGAAATAAAAAGAGAGACATATCATCTAACCAGCAATGCCAGTATTGAGCTGTGTGCTTTTCACAGATCTCCTAAATCACGTTTCTTCTGGCAACGCAGAGATGCAACTGCTGGAGTTAACCAGTGCGTTTATGTGTCTCAAACTCCATGGCTTCAAACTTAATTTTTCGTGTAACAGCCAATCTACTCTCCCAAACTTTCCATGGTGACAGCCGGCAGCACATGCAAAATTCTCCTTTAAAGGGGGTGGTCTGCACCACTTTTGCACCTGTTATCAATTGTCTTAGTAGATCACCTGCAACAAGCCCACTAATGGCACACACAATTTTGCGCTCATTATTTGGGATCTTAGTAGATCCAGCCCTAAGTGTTTTAATTAGAAATATTTAGATTTTTTCCACATTGAATAAACTTTAAGTAAAACGTTACTAAAGAAAAACTACATAAAACTTTGTTATGCTTTGCAAGACATCACAAAATGAAATACCAAACTTCTTGTTTGTGTGATGCCCACTAATGTGTGCCCACATTTATGAGTGTATTTTTAGTTTAATACAGTTCTTTTGTTTTGGTGTGTTTGTAACACTTTTTTTTTAATGTTAAAAAGATTGATAATAGTAAAACAGGTTTACAAATGAAGGAAATGGACATGTAGTGACAGTCCTTTAGCCAGTGGAAGGCACTGTGACGTTGTTGTTAACCACCACTCTTCGCGAGTCACTCTCATAGCTGTGTGATCCAGTAAAGGAGAAGGCACGTCTCCCGTGTCATCCTTTCTTCTTTGTCATTTTAGCTACATATAGCTGTCCACGGGAGCCGCAGCCCGGTACCCATTACAGTTTAATGAGGGCTCGTCCGGGATCCCGTCCACTGCCAGGACAGAAGCCGATCCAATGGTACTGAAACCTTGGACCAGAAGTGATCTGATGCTACTATTGTTCCTGAATGCTGCATCCGATGAAGAAGCTGTCGCTGTTCCACCTGTAAAGGAGGAAGAGTGAGGACGGCGTTGTGCTGACGTCGCCACTCATTGAGGACAGAGGCAGAGTGCGGTTCCAGAACCCCAGGACGGTGTGACCAGGTGTGAGTGATAGAGAAGCAGCCATGGCGGACGGTGAGAGGAAAGGGTTGGTGTGGACCATCAAGAAAGACCTGCTCACTCTACCCCCAGATGAACTGTTCCAGATTGCCACAACCCTGGGTCCTGTGCCGGGAATGGACGAATCCAGTATCTCATCAGAGGATGAGGAGGCATGTTTTGAGTACATCACCAGTTATATGCAGTGTAAGACCTTGCTAGAGTCTGAGGATACGGGTATGGCTTACTTGCTACAATTGAAAGATGAAATAGATGAGGCCACCCTGAGGCACAAATCAGATTTACAAACACATGTACCAAGTGATGGTGTTTCTCATATGTCTTTTCCAAGCCAACATGTTGATGATGTGACTGCTGAAGAAAATCAAGCTTATGTTTCTGTCAGTCCAGTTGTGCATGATGATGATGAAGCTAGTGATGTTGAAAATGTTAATCACCTCTCAGCTACAGCTAATAAAATGCATGATACAGAGATACAAAAAATACTTGCAAGCTATGATGAGCTAAGTCAGAAAATCAGGCAATACATTTTTTTCACAAACTCAGCAGTCCGCTCCTCAGTCATCTGTAAGATCACAACACATATCAAACACCAACCGTCAAAAAGAACATTCCACACCCATGATCCATGACAAAATGATCTCCCTTAAGAGAGCTTTCTTACCTCCATCGCAGAGAGTTTAAGATTCAAGGGGGTCAGATTGGAAATCAGGGGTCAGACATCACCTATAACAATGTATGCCGCCAGATTGAGGAGGGAGTAAAGGAGCACTTCAGTGAAGCAGAAATTGTGTGGGCTGTCCTCAGAACAAACAAACCTGGAAATTTCAAGGACATGTTAATGAATAAGGATGAGTGACTGTCGGAGAGCTTAAAGGCTTCCTCCATTCCCACCTTGGTGAGTGGAGCAACATGGAACTTTTCCAGGAACTTGTGTGCGCTAAACAGAAGGACAGTGAAACACCCAACAATTCCTGTACAGACTCACAGGACTTAAGCAAAAGATCTTGCTGGCTTCAAAACATGCCAACACAGATGTAAAGTATAATGCAAGTACAGTTCAAGATGTGTATCAAGGCTTCGCACACAAGTATGACAATGTCCGGAGAGACCTCAAATCACTGCTTGCAGATACCAATATAACCGATGAAGCCATTCTAAAACAAATGAAGAAAATAATGGGTGATGAAAATTAAAGACAGAGGTGCTTAGGTCCAGCCACCCACCACAAACCAACAAGTGTGCACAGTGCTCAGGTTGAGACAAACGCTGTTCAGTCTCTCAGTGTGAAAGAGCAAAATGTGGGAAAGAAACCAAAGACCGATATGATTCAGGAGTTAACAGAGAGAGTTGACAGACTTACCAATCTTGTCAAGCTCATGCAACAGTCAATACACACACAAAAATCAGAGCAAGTCAGCCACACAAGGAAAGGCAAAACTGATGGCCAGAGAGAGAAACCCTATGGCTGTAATAAATGTGTTGAACTGAATCTGCTTGACTGTACTCACTGTTTTTATTGTGGTGGAGATGGCCATCAAGCTGTGGGCTGTCTGAAGAATCCGAAGCACCAGGGAAACTACAGCCAGTCTCTGCCAGGGGACAGACAGTGACCGGGTCCCTCCAGTCCCAACCCCACATCTGCCATAATGGTGAGTCTGACAAAAAGAGTGTGGCAACACTTAATACCAAGGACAAAGACAGTGTGACAGAGCGCCAAAGAGACAAAACTGACATCCAATACATCATCTCATACTCTCCCCAACAGTAAAGGTGAACACCTAGCCAAACTTATTGGGAGAGAAGCTCTCACTGAATGTAACCTGAAAAGTCTAGCGGTCACTGTTTTGCTCGGTACTGGAGCCCAAGTGAGCATGATCGATAGAGACTGGAAAAACAAATATCTTCCTGACACCACTGTTAATCCACTCAGTGAGATTGTTGATGATGAAGAGGAGTTGAAGGTGTATGCAGTCAATGGTGATATCATCCCATTTGATGACTGGGTTGCTTTAACAGTCAACTTAAAGGGGAATGAAAACCCACATTTGTCAATCACTGTGCCTTATCTTGTGAGCAGCCTTACTTTGGAAAAACCACTGCTGGGTTTTAATGTACTGGAGGAGATGATACAAGAGCAGTCTCAAGAACTGATCCCCATGCTCATCACTCTGCTCTGTAATGCCATGTTGTTACCAGAGGAGACGGCAGAGCTCCTTGTACACTTCATCCAGGCCAGTGAACCCTCTGCGCAGTGTGGGCGTATTCGAACAGGCAAACGACACTATTATTCCAGCAGGCCAAGTAACCTGGGTCAAGTGCCATGTTCCACCCCACCTTGATTTGTCTGACTCAGTCTTTTTGTTTGAGCCTGATGAAAGCAATGTACAACTAGCAGAGCTGGACATTGCTGAAGGTCTACTGGAAATACAGAATCCAAGGAAGCCATATGTAACCCTCCCTGTCGGTAACCACACAAAACACCCAATCACTCTACCGAGAAAGACAGTTCTTGGCACTATTCAAAGTGTTGACAGAGTAATCTCACCTGACCAATCTGACATACCTAAGCCCAAAGTGACTGTTAACAGTGCTATTTTAACCCCTGCAAGCCCGAGCGCATCTCCCTGGCAACCTAATGTCAACCTCAGCCACCTTGATGAGGAGCAAAGGGCAGTGGTAAAAAAAATTCTCTCTGGGGAAGCGGGAGCTTTTGCACATGATGAAAATGAAATAGGGTGCATTCCAAGCTTGCAGATGTCAATCACCCTTCAGGATGGGATACCTGTGCAAAGAAGTTATTCTTCTGTCCCAAAGCCACTCTTTAAGGAGGTTGAAGAGTACATACACGAACTGCTGCTCAGAGGCTGGATAGCGAAATCAACATCCCCATATGCTGCTCCGGTGGTCTGCATCAGGAAAAAGGATGGCAGCCTGCGATTGTGCATCAATCATCGCCTCTTATAAAGAAAACTGTCCCTGCCCGACACCCGCTGCCCAGGATACAAGACCTAAAGGACACCCTTGGTGGAAATACATGGTTTAGTGTTCTGGACCAAGTCAAAACCTACCATCAGGGTTTTGTTGCTGAAAGTTCACGCCAGTTCACTGCCTTCTTTACTTTGTGGGGCCTCTACGAATGGGTCCATATCCCATTCAGGCTCTCAAATGCCCCAGCCGCATTCCAACGGAGTATGGAGGAGATGCTAGGGCCCCTCAGAGATGAATGTTGCATCCCATATGTCGATAATGTACTCTGTTTTGCTAAAACGTTTGATGAACATGTCGAGGCCCTCCGGAAAGTTTTGCAGGCTCTGCAGCAGCTTGGAGTCAAACTGAGGCCAGAGAAATGTGAGATCTTCAAATGTGGAGTCAGATATGTAGGTCACCTTGTATCTGCTGAAGAAGTCAAAATAGACCCACATGACATGGAAGCAGTATGAACCTTGACAAATAAGAAACCACAGACAACTGGAGAAGTGAGAAAACTGACTGGTTTTCTGGGCTATTACTGCTCATACATTCAGGATTTTTCCTGGATTGCGAAGCCAATCTATGACCTTCAAAGTAAACCAGGTAGACCCCAGCCCTCTACACAAGGCAGAAATGCCAAACGTCCACAGCCGTCTTCCAGAGAGCCTGTTAACTGGGACACTGAACATCAGGATGCCCTTGAAAAACTAGTAACCCTCCTGAAAAATCCACCTGTTCTGGCATACCCAGACTTTAACCTCCCTTTCACGCTGCATACAGATGCATCAGACCAGGGCCTAGGCGCTGTCCTATATCAGCGTCAGAATGGAAAACTGAGAGTTATCGGATATGGGTCAAGGACACTCACACCAGCTGAACGCAATTACCATCTACACAGTGGGAAACTGGAGTTTCTGGCATTAAAGTGGGCGGTGTGCGAACAATTCTGAGACTATCTTTACTACACTCCACACTTCACCGTTTACACAGATAACAACCCTCTGACTTATGTCATGAGCACGGCGAAGTTAAATGCAGTGGGTCATAGATGGGTGGATGAACTCTCAGATTTTCGCTTATACATCAGATACAGTCCTGGAAAGTCAAATGTGGACACTCTGTCCTGCCTTACCCTCGATATGGAGAAATATGAAAGTGTGGTTACAGAAGAACTCTCAAATGATGTAGTACATGCAACATGGGATGGAAGTCAAGCAGCTGAGCACAAAGACGTGGCCTGGGTTACAGCTCTTAACACCTTCTCCTCAGACCTGTCCTTACAACCCCACACTAACCTGCCAACCACCAGCCACGAAGAACTTGTGAAGGCTCAAAAAGAGGATCAAGCAATAAATCAGATAAGGGAGTTAAAGGCATCAAATACAAAACTGACAGACGAAACACGGAAAAGTGTGAGTGGAGCAACCCGTAAGCTGATGCATGAGTGGAGCAGGCTATGTTTTGAGAATGATCTCCTTTACCGAAGAACAAAGGAGCACAAGCAATTGGTCCTCCCTGCCAAGTACAGAACACTAGCTCTGAAGTACCCGCACAACAAGATGGGTCATGCTGGCACAGAGAGGGTGCTGCATCTGGCGCGAGAGAGATTCTATTGGCCCTTTATGGCAAAGGAAATAGAGGATTATGTAACCCGAAAATGTCCATGCTTAAAAGCCAAGAAGCCTGCCACACACATCCATGCTCCTATGGGTAGCATTACATCTAGTTTTCCCTTAGAACTGTTGTGTATTAAATCAGCGGAGACCATAAATGCTTTTCTCCCAGCATTTGGGTTGATTGACGCATGGAGACATAGAAATCCGGTATCGAGACAGTACTCATTTTTCTCTCCAGCACACCACTCATATTCCAGGATAGACTATTTTCTGTTGGACAAGAAACTCCTCCCCCTCCTGAGTTCTAGTGAATATGAGAGCATTGTTATTTCTGATCACAGCCCAGTAACAATGGTACTTTGCTTTCCAAATAATGAGCCCACACAACGCACCTGGAGACTTAATCCATGTCTTCTGTCTGAGGAAGATTTTGTTAGTTTCCTATCAGCACAGATTGATTTTTTTCTAGAAACGAATCAGTCACCAGACATTGGCCACTGTACCCTTTGGGAATCGATGAAGGCTTATTTACGTGGACAGATAATATCTTACAGTGTGAATATGGACAGAAGACCGTCAGCACGCCTTAACGAGCTAATCTCTTTGATAAAGGATGTTGATTGTAGAAATTCAGAGGCTCCATCTGCCGATCTCAGTAGGGAGAGAATAGGTTTGCTTACAGAATTTGACATTCTTTCATCTGGAGCTGCTGAGGAGTTACATCTCAGATCTTGTCAAGAGTTTTACGAGCTTGAAGAACGAGCCAGTAAACTATTATGCCATTAGCTAAGACAGTCTGTAGAGGCTGAGTTTAGTGCAGAGATTAACACTTCAGATGGGATAACCACAGATCAAAAAGGCATAAATGAGCAATTTAAAAAATTTTATCAGAACCTTTACGCCTCTGAAAATTGCGATAGTGCACAGTTTTTTAACAGTCTTGAAATACCAAAAGTAGGCAACCAGGATAGGACAGAACTTGAAAGCAGCATTTCAGCGGCTGAAATTGATCAGGCAATTAAATGGATGAAGAACGGTAAAGCTCCAGGACCAGACCGCTTCCCGATTGAATTTTTTAAAAAATTCTCAAGCAAACTTATCCCCCCTCTAAAAAACATTTACACTGAAGCACTTGAACGGGAGACACTACCCCCTACAATGACCAAGGCCAACATTTCAGTGCTTCTTAAGAAGGGAAAGGACCCCCTGAAATGCGAATCATATCGGCCTGTAAGCCTACTCTGTTGTGACTATAAGATCTTGACTAAAGTTCTGGCTAGTAGATTGGAGTCCGTCATGCACACAGTGATACATCCAGACCAGACTGGTTTTATTAAAGGGCAGCAGCTTTTTAGTAATGTATGTAGGCTGTAAACTTACGAGGATATATCCAGATGTGGATCCAACCTGCTCCCAATGCTTCCAGGCTCCGGCCACCGTCTACCATATGTTTTGGGCATGCCCAAAGTTCGTACAGTTTTGGTCCTGAATCTTTGACACATTCTCTCACATTTGCAACAAGGAGATAAGCCCTGCTCCTTAAATTGCACTATTTGGTGTTGTCCCTGCTGAGGTGGCAGTATCTGGGGCACAGTCGGATGCCATCGCCTTTTCATCCTTACTAGGCAGGCGTATTATTCTGTGTAACTGGAAATCAGTTAGGCCTCCCACACACAGGCGCTGGGTTGGAGATGTAATGGCACATTTAAAACTTGAAAAGTTAAAACATTCAATCAAGGGATCAACCCAGAGGTTTTATAATGTTTGGCAACCATTTTTGAATTACTTTAACTTGGAATTCCGGGCTCAAGATACTGAGACTATTACTTAGTGTACTCGCAATCTCTTTAATTCACTAGAATTTCTATTATCATTTTTAGTTCAGTTTTGTTTTATTATTTTTGGTATGCATTTGTTGATTTAACTTTTTATATATGTATTGTCAAGGAATTCTCCTAGTAATATTTCTCGTTGGACCAAAAAGCTGAAGTCTGAGACAGGAAACAGTTTTAACAGTTTTAATTGGCAGCAGCTCCAATCATTCAGGGAAAAGGGGTGAGTCCAGTGCACGGGATTATTTACAGTGAGCAAGGTGAGTATTTACTAAAGGCTGGGTGGAAGCGCTGAGGAGACACTGCGAAGAGAGAGCAGAAAACAAAGGTCAGTTTCCAGCAGCACAAAATATCATCAAGTCCAAAAAGCACAGTGACAAGAAGGCTACGTCCTTAGAGAAGGACAAGGGCTTAAAACCAGAAGAGAGGTGAGAGTAGATACGGCCAATAACCACACTATGTGAGGAAATCCACCGGCGAGGAGAAGAGAAATCCAGGAGCTTATATACCAGCCTTGATTGAAGAAAGTCAGATCAGGTGTGCAGTCTGAGAGCAGGAAAGAGAGGTAACCACGCCCACAGCTGGCAGAGGAGCAGGAAGGGAGGGGGAGAGACTGAAGGCAGGAGTGAATCCTCACATGTATTTTGTGACTGCTGTTTGCAGCCTTGTTGATTGGTTGACTGTGCTGTATGTTTGCAGTATAAAAAAACAATCAAAAAATATTTGAATAATAAGAACTGTTGTGTATTGATTACTTGCATTTGGAAGCCAGTGTTGGAGGATATGAATATATTTTGGTTGTGATTGACCATTTCACAAGGTTTGCTCAGATGTACCCCACAAAGAACAATAGCGGAATGACAGCTGCAGAGTTCGTGTGCTCGTGTTCAGTGACTTTATACCACTGTTCGGATATCCCTCCAGACTGCATCACGATCAAGGCCGTGAATTTGAGAATAAACTGTTTCAAACTTTGCAGAGACTTTCTGGAGTTGGCAACTCAAGGACAATGCTGTACCACCCGCAGAGCAATCTGTCTGAACGGTTGAATCGCACCATACTGCAGATGTTGAGAACACTGACTGATAGTGAGAAGCTGCAGTGGAAGGATCACCTCCTGCATGTGGTCCAAGCATACAATTGTACCTAACATGAATCTACCGGCTACTCATCCTTTTTCCTCCTCTTCGGCCGTCATTTACACCTCCCAGTTGACCTGCTATTTGGATTAGCTGGAGAAAAGGAATCATACTTGCCTAGAGGGTATGCAGAAAAATGGGCTGAGAGGATGGCAGAAGCTTACCAGATTGCCAGTGAAAACAGACGAAAGTCAAGTGCAAGAGAGAAAGTAACTTATGACAGGAAAACCAAGGGAGTAACCAGGAGACAGAGTTCTGGTCAGGAATCTCAGTGAACGTGGGGGGCCAGGCAAAATAAGATCATACTGGGAGAAGATAGTTTACAGAGTAGAAAAACAGATTGCTTAGAATCCAGTGTACGTTGTCTGTCCTGAAACTGGAGATCAGAGCAAAACCTGATCACTCCACCGCAACCTCCTTTTGCTGGTAAAGACCTACCCGTCGAAGTTACCCCGCCACTTGTCTAATCCACACCTGAAAAGAGACAAAAATACAACCAAGGATGAGAAAAAAAGCCAGCCACCCAAAAGGAGGCAGATGAAAGTGAAAACTCTGACCCAGAGGATGACTGTCCTCTGGGCTATTGTGTTAGGATACCAGCAGAGAAAATGGAGAATACTCATCATGAGCAAGTTACTCAGTGGAATCCAACTCAAAATCCTGTAATAGACTCAGATGTTCAGGAACAAGAGAGGAAAGAAAGTCACCTTGAGCCTGAACACATACCTGACCCTACCCCGTTACCAGCTGAAAGTCAGACTGAACAGGACGGTGATGGAAACCTGCATGACCTCAGTACTGAGGAAGAAGATGGGGTCAATGAACACTCAGACTCAGACCTCAGTACAGTCAGATGCTAATGTTAACGCTGTAACTGCTTATACAGTGCCACACTCAGCATTTGCAATGACATCTCATCGCACTTCTCCTACATACTCACTTGCACCACAAATGTCGCCAATCTGCACACCATACTCACACCCTACCTGGTACAATCAGACAACACACATACCATACACACCAGCCACATACATTCCACCCACAATGTTTTGCTGTTAAGTCAGTGTTAGTATGTGAGTACTGGAAAGAGTTAATCGAGAAATATTTGGGTTCTAAAGAGCTTTAAGAGTATTTTGAAATGTCTGGAGCCATTTTTTATTTTGTCTGGGAGTGTGTGATGCCCACTAATGTGTGCCCACATTTATGAGTGTATTTAGTTTAATACAGTTCTTTTGTTTTGGTGTGTTTGTAACATATTTTTCTATGTTAAAAGATCAGTAATAGTAAAACAGGTTTACAAATGAAGGAAATGGACATGTCGTGACGGTCCTTCAGCCAGTAGAAGGCACTGTGACGTTGTGGTGTAACCGCCACTCCTCGCGGGTCTCTGTCATAGCCATAGATATACATAGAAGACTAGATACGTCAGCGCGCTGTAGCAGCCCGCTAAGCGACGTGCTTACGTGGCGGCCATGTTGGGTAGGGCGACGTTCCCATTATAAAGGCAATGCATGTACATTGAAAATAAATCATAACTTGCTCATTTCTAAACGGATTTTCATGAGGTTTACTTTATAGTAAACGTCAAAACATGCACTATTACTACATTACATTTGATTTAAGAAAAAAAAAATCTACCAATGTTGCCTACAATGTTACCCTTTCAGTCTAGAGGCCAGGAAATCTTTTATGTTCAGCCATTCTATATATATCTAAATCTATATACATACATACACTGCCTGGCCAAAAAAAAATTCGCCACCTGCATTTAACTCAGAAAATAGTTGCGAGCCTCCTACTGGATAATTACTGCATGGGCGATCATCTTTCAGCTGGAAACAAGTTATTTAACCTCAGCTGATGCAATATGTGGCTTCTAATTTCTTAAACAACCATGCCGAAAGACACATCCTGTGGTCGTGGAAAAGATGTTTGTCTGTTTAAGAAGGGTCAAATCATTGGCATGCATCAAGCAGAGAAAACATGTAAGGAGATTGCAGAAACTACTAAAGTTGGGTTAAGAACTGTCCAACGCATTATTAAAAACTGGTCTGAAAAAAATCCTGAATGATTGTGACCGTCAATCACTTAAACGTTTGGCCAAATCAAATCGAAGAAAAACAACAGTAGAACTCAGGGGTATGTTTAATAGTGAAAGTAAGAGCATTTCCACACTCACAATGTGAGGGGAACTCAAGGGATTGGGACTGAACAGCTGTGTAGCCTGAAGAAAACCACTAATCAGTAAGGTTAACTGGAAAAAATGGTTTCAGTTTGCTAGGCTGCATAAAGATTGGACTCTGGAGGACTGGAAGAAGGTCATGTGGTCTGATGAGTCCAGATTGACCCTGTTCCAGAGTGAAGGGCACATCAGGGTAAGAAGAGAGGCAGGTGAAGTGATGCACCCATCATGCCTAGTGCCTACTGTACAAGCCTGTGGGGGCAGTGCTAAGATCTGGGGTTGCTGCAGTTGGTCAGGTCTAGGTTCAGCAACATTATGTGCCCAAAGAATGAGGTCAGCTGACTACCTGAATATACTGAATGAACTTTAGAGACATATAATGGAACTGAACATGTATATTTTGAAAATGTATGCTATAAAAAAAAATGTATCGTCTTCATTTTATCATTGTACATTTTTCATTTAATCTTTCTGTCTAATTTAGTTGCACTGTCATTTTGCTTTCTGTTTTTTTTTCTCCTCCATTTCCTGCAGCCATCATGGCTTTCCTGTTTGACTTGAAGGACCTGGTTGACCTCATGTCCATCGGCACTTTGCTGGCCTACACTCTGGTGGCTGCCTGTGTGCTCGTCCTCAGGTAGTCTTCTTCTTTCCAGTTTTATATCCACTTAAAGGTTTAGGAGATACCTGTGAATCAACAGGCTGAATAGCCCCACAACATGTTTATAGGACGTTAATTGCAGATTAAATGATAAAGATTTGTTTCCAAGTTTGAAAAATGTTGCCATGTCTGGTGAGCCTCAGTTCTGCCACTGTATTCGGATGGTAGGATCAGAATTTTGGCTTAAACAGCATGATAGCTGCCTTCATCAACTTCTGAAGCTGTTGGTGGTGTTGTAATGGTGTGGGGGGATATTTTCTTGGCACACTTTAGGCCCTTAGGAAACCAACAGAGCATTCTTCAAACCCCACAGTCTAACTGATTGTTAATGCTGACCATATCCATCCTTCTATGACCACAGTGTACCCATCGTCCAATGGCTACTTTCAGCAGGATAGTGCTCCATGTAACCAGGCTCAAATGATCTCAGACTGGTTTCTGAACAGGATAATAAGTTCACCGTACTTCAGTGACCTCCACAGTCATCATATCTTAATCCCACAGAGCAGCTTTGGCATATGGTGGAGCGAAAACTTCCCATCATGAATACACAGCTGACAAATCTTCCACAACTGTGTGATGCTATCATGTTAATTAATATGGACCAAGATCTTTGAGGAATGTTTTCAGCACCTTGTTGAATCTATGCCATGAGGAATTGTTGCAGTTCAACCCGGTACTAGTAAGGTGTACCTAATAAAATGGCTAGTGAGTGTATTTTAACATCTTTGTCAACATCTTTGTATTCATCCATTAAGCACTGATGAATCCAGCACAGTGGCTGCTTGGAAGGAGGACGCAAAGTAAAACTGAACATTCTTCTAATTGTTTCTAACAGCAGTCAGCCTACATTCACAAAAACAATACATGATGAATTAAAAAAGATAAACTATTAAAAAAAAAAATAGAAAAGCACTTGGAGAGACTCAGACCTCCGCCAAGATACAATTCTGGATCACCACGCGCTTCGTTATGACGGCCGAGTCTCCACTCATGTCTGTCCATGTGGAGAACTCCTCTGCTGGCATTGCAAGGGAAGCTGGTAATGTAGTGGCATAGGCTTGAAAAATGTTAACTTGAGTTTGCAAATAAACTACAATTCTCATAATAACATAAAGGGGGGCAGAACCCCAGAGCAGGCAAGGAGAAATGAATGGGATTTGCCATTAAAAACTTCAATGTTTTTTTGTAACGTCAATCTGGATCGGATCCAAATGAAATTGACTGTGATAATAGAGTCATATTATATATATTATCATGTAAATTTTGAAGTGACTCCATTAAGTGACGTCAGATATGATTTTTTAAAATACAGCCCAATGTTAACTTCGGTCTCAAACTCAAATTACCGGGGGGCCACTGGAGCTAGAGTCTGGGTGAGGCCGCATAAAGTATTCCGCAAAAAAGGGTCCCAAGGAAAAAGAAAAAAAAAAAGAAAAAATGATTCAATCCTCCCAATCGTTATTATTAACTCTTTCCTTGCCAGCATTTTTCAAAAAAGTTGCCAGACAGCACCAGCCTTTATGCTGAAATTTTATGGATTTTAACTGCCTACATTTTTTTCTGTTTTGTTTACAACCCAGCCCACCCCTATCAGCCAGTGTTTGGCAAGCTTTTTAAGCAAAGTTGCTGAAATTAGAAAGAGGAAAATGCAACACATTTGCCTGAGAGAGAACAGTTTCAGTTACAATAAGTCTTAGAACTAAACAAAATGTAGTTCAGTTCCTGTTTAACCTTATTTTCTCTGTAAAGTCCACATGCATCAGTCTCCAGTCCTGACAACTCCTGTGTGTGATCAGGGAGGAAAAAATGAAATCATCATGTGACTCCTATCTTACACCTGATTGGAGAAAACTGTGGTGTTAAAACTCTTCTAGTGTTACAACCATCCTCGGTCTCCCCTAAATCAATATAAATAAATCAGTAGTGGGCCTATAGTAATTTGAATGACTAGTGTTTGATTCTTTTCTTCCATAAAAAACTTGAGGGAAACACTTCTTATCTTTTTAGCTATGGACTGAGTCAGACCTGTCCACACAGACCTGAAGGTGTGGGCGTGTTAGGACGCACGGCTGTGTCGTTATGGTTCGTTTATGAATCATATTGAACTCCGTTAGCTGTCCTGTCCGTCTCTGTCTGTTTTATCACAGCCATGTTTCACTTTTCTCATGTTTTGAGCTCAGAGGGGCGTAATATGTGCGCTTACTCCGCAGCTGGATGTGTGCCTGTCGTCCTGATCAGACGGGAGAGACTAACGAGCGGTTTACGTCGTGTTATCAATACATGTGTAAATATATAGTGTAGCTGTCCATTTCATAAACTTGTATTGACACATTGAATTTAATCCACATAGAAATTGAGAACTTTCCGCTGGGCTTCTCCTCGCAGGTTGTCATCTCCCAGATGGACACAGAAAGGCTGTTACAGTAAATCCACAGCTATTTAGATAATATAATGATAAATCATCCTCCCGATGAGCAAACAAGGGACCAAACCGTGACAAATTAGTTCTTTAAATGAACAGGATCGTCCGCTTAGGTTTGATTTTTGCGCAGCGTCAGCGCTTTTTTCTGTCTTTCATGTCAACGTGCACCTCGGCTCTGTAGTTCCCTCAGTGAGGTGTCTGTTAAAGTATGTAAAAGACCTTTAACTCTTAAGGCTAGAAACATTTAAAAAATCACACCCACACGCATCTTCAGTGCCTGGACCTGGATAATTTGTACCCACTTTTTGGGTTTTGAGCTTTCCTCACCTTCCATGACATTTTTCTCGTCCATGAGCTTCATTGGTTTGAAGGACACCACCTGCTCTCTGTAAATATGTTCATGCTCACAGGTGTATGTCCCCTGTTTCCCAGGTGGCTCTTCTACATAGACTTTATTTTTTCATCCTGAAGTTTGCTGCTTGCTCTCCTTCTGTTAACCTTCCTAACAGACTCTTCCTGTCCCCTTAGGTCCCCCCTGCTGCCCTTCCTCCCCGTCGTCAGTTTGTTCATTAATGTTTACCTGATGATGCAGCTCGACAGAGGAACATGGATGCGCTTTGTCTGTCTGGATGGTTTTTGGCACACATTTTGCTATTTTTTCTTTCAATGCCAGTAATGTCAAATATTATCCCTACTTTATCTCTGAGGAGTATTTAAATGGATGGTTCAGTATTTTTGAAGTTGGGTTGTTCATGTACTGGACAACAGTCAGTGAAGTGGCTGAAAGGTACAGTTATTTTGTGTAAATGTGTGAGTTTTACTCAGAAATGAGCCATGAAACTATGTTGGATTGAATGTAAGGTTGGGCGAAAAGTGTCAGAGCACTTTTTTTTTCCTCCAGGACGTCTCTGTTTGGTACTATTTTACAATGCTGCGAATGGGGATGTGTTCTTCCACCTGTGCTTGTTGATTCAGATGATCTGCTGTTTTGCTCTATGGACTCAGGAAGACAGAATGATGACAGAGGAAACTAACACTGAACCAAATACGGGTGATTTTGACTCAAATTATGATAATGCTTCTTTTACTGGATGCACAGGGTTACCTTTATGAACAGAAGAAATTCTTCAGAATAAGATTTACCGGGCGGGATCAGTGTGAACAGGTGAAATAACTGTACTCATCAACAGTGTTGTACCTTACAAGTCATCCTAGCGCATTCTCTTTAAAGGTGCAGTGCTGCTGGAGCCACTTGACTGACTATTACTGACCCACCTCAAAAACACTGAGCTATCCCTTTAATGTACCAACACACTTTCTGCTCCCCATTTCCAGGTTTCTTGATCTACTTCACCTACGGTATCCGTAATAGTGCGGAGGCGGTGCTAACCAAGTCTAACAGCTACACACCAGCCTGCACAATAAAAGTCTTGCCCATGGCGAAAGAGACAGAGGCCTTCGTATGCAACTCACAAAACACCAACGCAGAGGAGGAGGATGAAGACTCATGAGGGAGGAAATCAATTGATATGTTGCATTAAAAAAAGAATAAACTTTTAATCCTTTAAAGCTGCAGAAGACGCACGGTGTTGTCCCTATGACTTCAGTCCCAAAAGGTGCCTAATGAGGCTTTTTGAGCCTAATCGTGATTGTCCTTCATATATCAACTTTTAATACTTAAAAACCAAATGGATCGTCAGTCAACCAAAATCCTATTTAGAAGACTGTACTCTCAAATTTCCTGTAATGTTTTCCACATTTATGCGCTAAACTGAACTGGACACAGTTCTTTCTGGAAAGCCAAAGCACAATTAGTTCTATATTTCCAGTGTTTATATGACTTTAACTTGTTTTTATCCTGAGAGTTTATAAGCAGTAGATTCTGCTCTCCAAGGTTTTAATAGCTCAAGTAGTTTTTGTAATTGAGCTATTCATGAAATGTTTATTTTTCCTACTATAAAAATAGAAGTTTTCACAAAGGACAGAATGGACTAGAACAATATCACATTGATAAATTAGGCCTTTTTATGTTAAATGTTTGCCTTATGCAGAGATTCTCTGATAAACCTTTAACACTCATGGCTTCTTTCAGAGGCACAGTGTTGGCCTCTGTGCCCTCAACCAACAGAGATTATTGTTTTTAATCCAAATCTACACATTTCATTCTACGTTACAGCATTAATCAAGAATACACACAAATATTCTCAGAACCAGCAGAGAATGTAGCTGTATCATGGGACCTTTTGTGTTTAAGTTTACCTCAAAGGCACAACTTTGTGTAGATGTTTAGACAGGAGAAAACGTGCCTTACGTGATTTACACATTGACAGCATGACTCGGAGAAACGCTGCTCTGGATCATCTTTTACAGTCGTACGTAGTCGGTGTATCTCTGTGTAAAAAGGTCAATGTTATATGAATTTGTCATTACGCTGGTTTCCTAAGCGCACAAGTGAGAGATCAAAATCACATGACAGTGTTGTCTCTTAGGGTAAAATGCACCTTGTTGACCGGCGAAGACAAAACACTGCTAATGTGAGCTGATACAACAGACAGTTCAGTGGATGTGCTTAAAGAGCCTGTTTCACACATGAATGTTACGCCCCTGTGAAGGTCCATCTTCAGATGTGAACAGAATGTAGTGTTTGTATATAGTGGCAGTGTGTTTGAAAAACACTTATTTATGAGGTGTGAAAGAGAAATTAATGGTTCACAGATCACATCAGGGACAGGGACAATCAGTCTGCATAATTCAGTAACCTGTTGATTCTGAGGTTATCAATCACTTTCTGTTTTGGGATGAACTCAATCTCACTGTGTGGACTCTAAAACTTGATGCACTGATACAAGTCTCAGGAGCAGATCAGGCTTCATCCTTTTAACTCCTTTTAACTACTACTGTTAGCTATCACCAAACACTACGGCCAAATGTCAGCGTAGAAACACCTTTACTTTTAGGTGGTGTGATATAATCTAAAACACATCCAGGTGACCCCGCAACCTCAATTCCTCAACAGAATCCGGCTAATTACATGGAATTGTATGTGAAAGGTCCTTTGTGTGCTGTGCAACATTTTTGAATCGATGCCCTGTTTCTATTTTCCTCTGTGTCATGTGTAGACTTAGGTGCTGGAGGGATTTTCTGGGTTTTCTCTGGCTTTTTTTCACTCAGTAGAGCTTGTTTATTTGCATTCATCTATTTCAGTGATTGACATCATTTACTTTCACTTTCAGCACTGAGGTAGAAACTTTGGCTCTCAGAAAGCTGAGTATTGCCGAGCCTTCAAGACCCCCTTATCAATACAAAGCACCTAATGCCAGTTTCTCCGGCTTTACTGTTAAAGCTCTTGATGTTCTGTTTATGGGGGGAAACACGGGGTGTGGAACTACATTTTTAACAGATGCAGTATGGACAGCAGGTGAGCGATGTGATGCGACATCTGATGCTTAAGTTCTGAGATAAATTGAACACATCATGAGTACTCATACTCCTGCTCATAAGATTGTACAATATTGAAGTCTTTGTCACTTTGCAGCCTCATTTCAGCTTTTCCATATTTAGACTAGCAAAGTTTTAACCATGTGGGCGGTTTGGTGGTATATTAACTTAAACGGGGAAGAATATAAAGACGGTATGAGGAACATCTGATAAAAATAAACTTTTAAAATGATTGGTGAAACTCTGATGCTACTTAGTATTCTTTTTAATACTCTGCATCACTAAGAACTTCATGTACTTGGTCTGAAAACAGCAGTATTGGTGCATCCTTACTGAAATACCTCTGTTAGTTTAATATAATTATTATTCCTTTACCATGAATGAGAGCTGATGGGAGTATGTGTAGATTTATCAGAATCTTCAGGTCTTGTTTGAAAACTTTACTACATGAAAACAGTTTAATATTTGTGTGCTTCTTATGCCTCAAGAAGAGAAACTGTAGATTTCATTTGAACCAGCTTTTGTTAGATGTAGCGGATTATGAGTGAAATCTGTGTGGCTTTTTCTGACAGTCTGGGGAACAGTTCGTAATGATGAGATTGAGACAGCCCTCACATGTGAGATACTTGAGCGTTTTGAATGTTGCATTTTTAAACACTAAAGCAGTTAAGGAGGTGAACTTTTCTGTAAATACCATTATATCAAACAACCAGCGTAAAAATGGGAGGCGTGAATCAGCTGAAAATTAGTACATAAGAAGAGCTTAATTAACTTGATTAAACTCTGATGCATAGTTATGTATGTCCAACAGTGTATGTTAGTTTTTGTAAATACTGTGTTGCTTTAAGTTTCCTCTTATGACTATTTCAGTGTCATCAGCTTTAATAAAACATTTAGCGGCCAGCATTGTCAAATAATTCACACAAGTGTCATCTGCACCAACTGCACAGAAGCTTTTATAATAAGTAGATAATATTGATAATTGTTTATTAAGGTGATTATCTCTTGATGCAGTTGGATGAACTTACAGACCTGTAAGCAGTTTGTTATATCAGCTCATGTTTCCGTTCTGGAAACCAAATACTTTGCATGCTGCACTATTTAAATGTTGTACTGTTACAAATGTTTTTTTTTTTATCATTGTTTTTAAAAAATGACTATTCTAGTACTGTTATAATCATAAACAGGTATACGATTCAGCTTTTATCTGTGTTGACTTCATGTTGTGGTTGTGGTTTGTAAAGTAACTGCTGTAAATAAATGAAGCTGAAAGTCAAAGCCACACGTGTTTCAAATGTGTGTCTGGGAAAAATAATCATGGCAAAATGTCCACGATGGTCAAAAGCTTAAATGGATTTACTTCCATTTGTATCATACACTTTTTTTTTTATTAGGATTGCTCATTTTTGTGTTGTTTCTTAATTTCTTGACATTTCTCTTGTTCCCTAAGGATAGTAGATGTTTTCCCAAAATAATGAGAGTTTCTCAAGATTTCTCAATAATCGCTGACTGCATGTCATAATGGAAAGGTAAGTAAGGTAAAAGGCAGAGAAAGTAAAATAAAACTTAGGCATCCATGTTTTCATCCCTTTGAGATGGTGCTCTTTCAAACATGTTTTGTACTTTCCCTAAAATTATGTTCCACTAAGTTAACAGTTTTGCTTCTGCTTAGTTTTGCTTCAATATTTCTGACAATATTCTCTTTTTGAACTCGCTTTGTGACTGACTCAAAATAAAAGAGATAATCATTTAAATTAAATTTGAAACTCTCAAATTGACTGGATTTTCTAAATATAGCCTGATAGTCAACAGCATCAGGTAAGAAACATTTTTTTTCTGTAGAGCTTAGTTTACTAAACAGCATCCGCAACTTTGCAGTATTCACCATCATGGTGACTGAGCAGGAGGCAGGAACCAGCTGGAATTTCATCAAGAATTTTGTGGCTTCAGTTTTTTAATTGTGGGGTAGCAAGGTGGCGCAGCAGGTTTGTGAATGTACCTTACAACAAGAAGGTTGCTGGTTCAACCTCCCAAGTCAGTCAGGGTCATTCTGTGTGGAGTTTGTATAGTCTCTCCATGCCTGCGTTGGTTTTCTCTGGGCACTTTGGTCCAAAATCCTGCTCATTAGGTGAAGTTGTGTCTCTAAAATGACCTCAGGTATGAATGTGAGTGTAAAAAGTTGTCTCTCTATGTGGCCCTGTGATCAGCTGGTGACCGTGTCATAGTGCACTCTGCCTCTCACCCAGTGTCAGCTGGTATAGGCTCTGGGCCCGTGACCCTGATAGGTACAAGCAGGATAGATCAATTGAGTTAATCACAAGAGCTCGCCGGGAGACTGAAATAGTTGCACATGCATGTAGTTTTAAAGAGCTGTACAGTAGATGTACCGTAAATAGAAAGGATAATTTAATTTTATTTATGCTTTTATCGCCTTTGTGTTGAAACATAACAGCAACCAGGAACAGGACTTTAGCTGTGCATTTTCATGTGATTGTAAAAGTTGACAGAGTCAAATTTGATCATTGTGTGTCTTTCAAAGGAAGACTGAACAAAATGGGAGATGTAACTTAAACGCACATCATCCTAATAACCACAAGAGGTCGCTGTCAGAGCTTAACAAGGGAACGTGGAGCAGCAGACGTGCTGTGGGTTGTTCTGTGTAAGCTTGACTGATCGAGTCTGAACACAAATAAAATACACTGCCTGGCCAAAAAAAAAGTCGCCACCAAAAAAAAAAAAGGTCACACACTCTAATATTTCATTGGACCGCCTTTAGCTTTGATTACAGCACACATTTGCAGTGGCATTGTTTCAATAAGCTTCTGCAATGTCACAAGATTAATTTCCATCCAGTGTTGCATTAATTTTTCACCAAGATCTTGTATTGATGATGGGAGAGTCTGACCACTGTGCAAAGCCTTCTCCAGCACATCCTAGAGATTCTCAATGGGGTTAAGGTCTGGACTCTGTGATGGCCAATCCATGTGTGAAAATGATGTCTCATGCTCCCTGAACCACTCTTTCACAATTTGAGCCCAATGAATCCTGGTATGGAATACGCCCGTGCCATTAGGGAAGAAGAAATCCATTGATGGAATAACCTGGTCATTCAGTGAATTCAGGTAGTCAGCTGACCTCATTCTTTGGGCCATAATGTTGCTGAACCTAGATCTGACCAACTGCAGCAACCCCAGATCATAGCACTGCCCCCACAGGCTTGTACAGGAGGCACTAGGCATGATGGGTGCATCACTTCACCTGCCTCTCTTCTTACCCTGATGTGCCCATCACTCTGGAACAGGGTCAATCTGGACTCATCAGACCACATGACCTTCTTCCAGTCCTCCAGAGTCCAATCTTTATGCAGCCTAGCAAACTGAAACCTTTTTTTCCAGTTAACCTTACTGATTAGTGGTTTTCTTCAGGCTACACAGCTGTTCAGTCCCAATCCCTTGAGTTCCCCTCACATTGTGAGTGTGGAAATGCCCTTACTTTCACTATTAAACATACCCCTGAGTTCTACTGTTGTTTTTCTTCGATTTGATTTGGCCAAACGTTTAAGTGATTGACGGTCACAATCATTCAAGATTTTTTTCAGACCACATTTCTTCCTTGAAGACGATGCTTCCCCGCTATCCTTCCAGTTTTTAATAATGCGTTGGACAGTTCTTAACCCAAGTTTAGTAGTTTCTGCAATCTCCTTAGATGTTTTCTCTGCTTGATGCATGACAATGATTTGACCCTTCATAAACAGACTAACATCTTTTCCACGACCACAGGATGTGTCTTTCAATATGGTTGTTTAAGAAATTAGAAGCCACAAATTGCATCAGCTGGGGTTAAATAACTTGTTTCAAGCTGAAAGATGATTGACCATGCAGTAATGATCCAATAGGAGGCTCGCACCTATTTGCCGAGTTAAATGCAGGTGGCGACTTTTTCTTTGGCCAGGCAGTGTAGTTTAAGAGGTGGACTTTAAGTAAAAGTAAGTCATTATATTTCTCTTGTGTAATGTTTCTGTACATTGAACATACATTAGTTTTTGGCAAAGTCAATCTAAACAGATAAAACATAATTTGTAGATGAATTCCCTTTGACTCTCACACGCACGTACGCGCGTGCGTCACGCAGACACCATGGTAACCGATGACGTGCCTCCGTAGTATTTAACCGTCTCCGCCCTTCCTTCGTCCCCTTTGCGCTTTGAACTGATGCTGACCTGCAGCTGATTTCTGAGCACAAGACCAAACTTTTACAGAAAGCAGAAAAAAACGGATCAAATTTGAAGATTTCTAGAGGACTGAAGACCGAAGATGAAGAGGAGGATGAATCGTCGACAAACCAGCGAGAAGAAGACATTTCGTTTGGACGGAACCATGGAGGACGATGTGCAGACTGGAGGCACTCAGGACCAGGATCGCCGTTTCGGTATTTATTTATATTTATTGCGTGGTGTAATCAAAATAATATTTTAGTTGAGTTTGATTAAAAGGGGAAACTCAAAAATTCAACACTTGGAACAAAAAAGGAAAAACAATTTGCTTTAACATGAGTTTGAGGGCCTGCTAATGATTTGAAAGCCTCCTTAATCAAAACTAAAGTGAGCTCCTCGAACTTTAATGTTTAGTTTTTGCTGGTGCGAAACAAAGGATAAAAATAAGTTAAAAGATGAATCTGTAAAAGACGTTTGACAGACCTGGAAGTTAAAATTATCTCTTAAATAAGGACCATGAGCAGCTAAATAGTTGTTAGCCTATTTGATAATAAATTAAAGTTTGATACTTTATAATATGTTCTAATTTTAATGGTAGGAGGATTTAACTATTTCTGCTTCTGAGTTCAGTTTCTTGAGTTACCTTGAAGATAAATGTGAAAGGTTTATGATAAAAGAAGCAAGATTAAATATGGGCTCGGGTGCTGGCTAAACATTTGATAGCCTGTTTAATGGTGATTTAAAGTTTGATAGTGGACGATTTTGTCCTGATTTATTGTTATTAGGGGCTGAAAATCGCGGGAAATGTGTGGAATATTCTAACAGTTGTGTTTTGACATGAAAACGTGGTCATTTTGGTTTAAAGGACAACTTAAATTAAGTTTTGGTCTCGGAGATTTGTTAACAAAGTTAGCGAGCATGTTGAATTTAAAAAAAGCTCCCAATGTTGATTTGGTTACCATGGAGACAGCGAAGCTCGAGGAGCAAACGTCATGACGGACAGCAGCAACGAGGGCTTTTTAATGGAGGAGATTTCATTGTGCAAGTTCATGCAGTTCAGTACTGAGGAGAACGAGGGTATATTAATTGTATCTGTATTATTTATCAGCGTTTCATTTTTCTAAAGAGGCAGGGGAGAAAAGAGGAGGAGGCTGTAGAATGTAGTTAAATTGTCAAGAGGAATATAGTTAATATGATGAGAAAAAATAATCTTCACAATAAGAATTTAGTTGAAATATTATTTTGTTCTTTCCCCCAAAGGTAAATGTTTTTGTGAAAATATATTTTGATTACAGTGTTATTATTTCACCTTTTTAAAATGATGACCTCATTCTTGAGATCATTGGCATTAAACAGTATTTTAACATTGTTCTTATTGTCCTTAATGGGGACTTTGTTCTCAATGTTTTGACTTTCAAAGATCTTAATTTTTAAAAATGCCCTTCTCATTTTATCTTCCTGATGTCAGACCCCATTTTTTTAAAAAATTTGTCAAAAAGTCATTAAAAATATTTCAAGAACTCTCTCTCGGGGTTGCATGATTGAAAAGCATTTTAAAGGCACTGGTGGGTCTGTGGACTTTCTTTTGGTGTTACAAAAGTTACTATTTTTGAGCAAAGCTGTTATGTTGATTTACTATGAAGCAATAGGTCAGGACTTTTTTACCCTCTCATCTGTTGTGGCTCTCTGGTCTTGGGAACATTGACGAGAAAAACTGCTTTCTTATTTCTTATTAAGTCTAATTTCTTAACGTTATTTCAGCATGTTTTTACATCATCCAGATGCAAATAAATAAATAAATAAAATAAAATAAAAAGATGATAATAATAATAGTGATTATAATAATAATAATGATATTTATTAATTATATTGCTAGCAACATAATAATCATAATGGTTATAATATTAACACAAGCTAATAATAATTGATTGATTATGGGGTTCCTCAATAAAAACAACAAAGTATTCATACTGCTGTTTTCATTCTAGCTCTAAATCCTTAAATCCAATATAATACTGTATAATAACAAGAATACCAAGTTAAGGTAATGGTAATAAAATACCTATTACAGAGCAGTCATGTCAAGTGGGAAAACTATATGCTCATAGATATGTCATAATTATGTATGAGTCAAAAGGCATAGCTAGGGTCATTTTAAGGTTCAAATGTGTTTTGTGGCTTCAGACAGTTTTGGAGGGAGAAGCGGGAAAAGAATGGCTCTTCTGATTTAAAAGGTTGCAGACCCTTGTGTAAAAGAGTGGAAATATAGGGATTATACGGGTTATATGGGTAATATTTTGAGAAGAGATTTTGATGACAAAAATAAAGTTGGAATAAAATTCAACCTCTTTCACATTTTAGATGTATTAACGAAATTGTATCTCAGTTTTATTCTTGACATTTGAGCCATTTCACAACATTTTGACATTCCTCTTGAAATGTTAAACTGTTTGTCTCAAAGCCTTCCTCATCTAAAGCATATTTTAAGAAAAATCCTGACATCAGGATCTTGTTCTTGACGTTTTGGCTTTCTCTCAAAGTTCTTAATGAAAAACAATCTCCCTCTCGTTTTCGTTCTCATGCCAGACCATAACACTGTTTTGCGACATTATCAATAATTAGATACTTTTTTGAGTAAGTTTCATTGGGTCATGTGATACTAAATAGTTGTTTTCATTCCCAGACAAACAATCTTTTGGTAGAAAATCTATTTGCAATTATCTGGCTTGTATTCTAAGTCTATAAGAAACAGAGCTAGACATGTTTTGAGACTTTTTTTCCTTTTTGTGAGGCATTTTTAGGGTCTTGAATGCATTCTGGTTCAATTTTTTGAATAAAGCTGCCACCTTGTTGATTCGCTGTGAGGTTCTGGGTGAATACGATTTTATTCAGAATTTGAAACTGTGCAGCACAGTTTGACCCTTGATGTCTGTACATAATTATGTGATTACAGTGACTTTTGGGTTTTTCAAATGGATTCATAGTCGGTGTTTGTTTATTTGTTTATTTGTTGTAATGCTGGTTTCAATTCTCAAAATGATTCCATTATCAAATTAATTGTTAACCTTGTATGAAGTTTGATTGTTTGGTGGTTGTGGGAAGTTATTTTGCTCTCCTCGTTGAAAAGTGCTTTATGCTGTGATTAAGCCGTCATGTTTGTACTTATAGGAAGACCGGGGCCTGGAGCCAAATCTCTCTTTTATCATAAGGTAAACATTTCCAGCATGTCCTCACAAAGTTGTAATGCTGCATGCTGCATGTCTGGTGCCTGTGTTCATCACTGTGATCATGTGGCAGAGTGTGTGTTGGGATCCTGATCAGGATCAGCCGAGTGTGTGTGTGTGAGTTGGTTGATATGTCGTCTGTCAAATCATTTAGTCTCGACTAAACTCTGTCATCAGTCAAAATCAGGAGGTTACTGGTTGTTTCAAAGGAGAGATACATATATTTGTGTTTTTTCTCGGACATTTGAAGCGTAGGGGTCCGTGCTGAAAAATGATAATGTCTGTTTTTGTTTCCTATCTTCCAACATAAGAATAAAGACAATTTTAATAAATATTTAGTCAAGTGTAAATTTTCTGAGATAAGTCAAATGTAGATGATTTTCATCGATTATTGCAGATTAGGTCAAGGACAAAAATACTGACATCTCCTTTCCTACAGATGAAGGAATCCGCGAGCTAATCAGGATGATGGAGAGTCTTAGCCTCGTGGATGACAACAAAGAAGTGGAGAAAGGTAAGTATGAAGGTAAGTATAAACATTTCCCCAAAGCTGAGGATAATGAGGAGGAGGAGGAGAAAAAAGGGAGAGAAAAGGAGGAAGATGATGGGCAGAATGAAGAGGAGACAGAGGGAGAGAGGGAGGAGGGGAATGAAGAGGAAAGGGAAGAAGATGAGGTTGACGAGAGAGAAGAGAAGTCGGTCAAGGAGGGTGAAGAGGAGAGAGCAGAGGAAGAAGATGATGAAGATGAAGAGGAGAGAATTAAGGCAGAGGATGCAGATGATGAAGAGGATGAGGAGGAAGATGACTGCACAAGCGAGGATTCTGGCTACTGCACCACGTCATCTGATGAAGAGGATGGTGACAGCTTCGGGGGTGATGAAGCTTCAGAGGAGGTTCATGATGAGGGAGATGTCACTCCCAACCATTATGAAGATGCTCCATCCACTTCTGGCCACAACACCTCCAGGAAGAGGAGCAGGGAGGAGGAAGAGGAGGAGGATCAACGTCCTGGTAAGAGCTGCTTCAGACTATGCTCTGACCTCCCAACCTCTCTAGATTACTGGAGCCTCAGCAACATCCCTGATGAAGATGCTCCATTCACCTCCAGCCAGAGCACCTCCAGTAAGAGGAGTAGGGAGGAGGAAGAGGAGGAGGATCCTCCTGCTCGGAGGCCCAGGCAGATTTCTGAGGAAAGCCTCAGAGAAGGGAAAGAGCCCACTCCCTCGACTTCAGGCCTCCACTCTTCCTCACAGAGAGGCACTGCACTACCTCAGGGGGCTGAGAGTCAGCAGCCTATTGCAGCTCCTTTTATTTTATCCCATCTTAGATACTTGGGGGAGTCTAATTGGTACAGTGACAGTGACAGTGACTCAGACAATGACTCAGACAGTTACTCTGACAGAGACTCAGACAATGACTCAGACAGAGACTCAAACAGTGACTCAGACAGTTACTCTGACAGAGACTCAGACAGAGACTCAGACAATGACTCAGACAGAGACTCAAACAGTTACTCAAACCCCAGGCACACATTACCGTTTCTCATGGCAATTGTGCATGGCTGTACATGATTGGCAAGGCCGCCCCCCCCCCCCCCCCCCCCGGACACTCCCCGTACATAGACCGTCAGTAATGCTTCCATGGCACTTCTACAGCGCCTTGTAAGTGTTCGTCCCGCTTCAATTAGGTCAATACAACAATACAATGAGGATTTCATGAATTTCCATCCCGCTGACATGACGTCAGCCCCGTTTAAGCCCAAGTTGCGTCATGTAAGCCCTGATTGAGCCCAGTCGCTTGCGTTTTTGTCACATTCACTTCCTGTACAAGATACATAAGAACAATGCTGTGAAATCACATTAAACGAGACACAGTCTGGGCACAGTCGAATACGTCCTTGTCAATTGTCCTCAGATAGCTTTCTGGATTGAGCCACGATCAGCCTGATTGAGCCTCGTACATGCCACGCTAATACCGTTCGCCTTAGGACTGCATTAGGCTTCCACCCGGCTATACTGAGAGCAGCGATTGTTTTGAACAGTTCAAAACAATCGGAACCCTTCCCCATTCCCTGGCGTTAATCCACGACTATACAACACTGATCCAGATCAAGTAGCGCATGCACCACGACCAAAGCATGTTTCATCAGGATTATGACAATCGTGCACAGTTGCCATGAGAAACGGGAATGCATGACTGGGGCATCAGATAGTTACTCAGACAGAGACTCAGACAGCTACTCAGAGACTCACATTAGGATGTTCTGAGCAGATGTTGTTAGATGTTGTATTTGATTTGTAGTGATGTTAAAAATAGTTATGTTGTTAAGTCCTGCAATGTGTTGTGATGTGTTGTGTCTTTGTGTCCCAAAAATGGAAAAAAAGCTAAAAAATTCATATGTTGTTTAAGTGCTGTGATTTGTTGTGTTGTGTCTTTGTGTCCAACAAAAACTGAAGAAAATCCCCAAAAATAGATGTTATATGTTTTTTTGTGCAGTGATGTCTTGTGAGTATATTGCAGCTTGTATGTGTTCATTAAAAAAATTTTAAAAACCGTGTGAATGAGTTTGAATGTGAATGTATGAGTGAATGTAAGTGTGTGTGTGTGTGTGTGATTGTGTCTGTGAATGTAAGCGGATGTGTGTGAATGTGAGAGTGGATGTGTGTGAATATGAGAGTGGTTGTTTGTGATTGTGTATGTGAATGTGTGTGATTGTGTATGTGAATGTGTGTGAAGGTGTGTGTGAGTGGATGTGTGTGAATGTGAGAGTGGATGTTTGTGATTGTGTATGTGAATGTGTCTGAATGTGAGTGGAGGTGTGTGTGTGTGTGTGTGTGTGTGGATGTGTGTGAATGTGAGAGTGTGTGTGTGAATGTGTGTGAATGTGAGTGGAGGTGTGTGATTGTGTGTGTGTGAATGTGAGTGGATGTGTATGAATGTGAGAGTGGGTGTGTGTGAATGTCAGAGTGTATGTGGGTGATTGTGTGTGTGATTGTGCGTGTAAATGTGGTGTGAATGGTGTGTGTGTGATTGTGCGTGTAAATGTGGTGTGAATGGCGTGTGTGAGTGTGCATGCACACAGGGTGTGTAGAGAGTCTGGTGCAGTAGTCCGTCATGTAGTGTTCTGGTGGTTGTTGCTGTACTTCCTGCTGGTCACTCTCTACCACCAAGACCCCTGCAGTGCCTCCTCGTGGCCACACATGGAAACTGGGTCTTTCACAGCCCCAGGCTAAACTGCAGGGGATCTCGGAGCAGCAGTGGTCCCCAGAGAAAGTGTTCAGGGCATCCTGCAAATGGACAGGCCCTGAACCATCAACCACTGCCCCAGCCATGGGAACATAAGCATTGAGCTTCTTCCTCTGATCCAAGGTAAAGGATGTCCTGTTACAAAACCACTGTGGACACACAAAAGTAGGACAGAGGAACTGTTTACTCATGACTACGACCTGACAAAGGTGTAGTCATGTAGACTGTAGGCAGCCTTTGTAGTCTGTTACAGATTTTATAAACATTTTAGTCTTTTTTAAACCGTCTTGACATTCTCTGAACTCTAGGTGCAGTTGTCACAACAGTTTTAGAGTTTTGATGAAAGTTGATGGGTCACCTAAACATTCATTTATGTTTCAAAACCTTTTTTCACTTTATTGGCAACATGCCACAAGCATAAAGACAAGCTGTCTTTTTATGCTGGTGAAAATGCAGTGTGACTGATATAGATGTTTCATGCAGGTGTATAGAGGGGTGTGAAGAGAACACAAATATTGGTCTTAAGTCAAAGTACAATTACTTTGATCAAATTTATCTCATGTATAAGTTAAAGGGCTCTAATTTCCTGGCGCAACTCAGGGTGGCGCAGCCTGGTGCACCCCGCACAGTGGTAATTTCGTCCAGCGCACCGCCGTGCACAGCCAATTTGGCAATTTGGTAGACCAGCTGCGACGAGATGGGTGTGACAGCGCACCAGGAGGAGGTGTCGAAAGATTCAGCTTGGCGCAGTGACAATTTCGAGCCAAAAAAAAGCGCGGAAGGTGCACTGAAAGCCCGCCGGTTCCAACCTGGTATATTCTTGGCGCAGGCGAGGCGCACTCGGGGCAGTGGTAATTTGGCTGACAGGCGCACAGTACGCACACGTCACCAAAACCTCACAGGCAGGTATCAACAGTGTCAGGCACATTTCAATGCAATAAACAATCACAACAAGCACTATTTAATGAAACCGTCTGAACCAGCATATACATTTGTATCTATATTAATTGTCCCGTCACATCTGATGTCAGATCAGAGACATTTGTCATAACTAACGAGTTCATAGGCTATCTCTCAGCCAGCCACAAACAGCCACATCATCCGATACGGAGTATCCGGCTTCTCTCATTTCATGAAATTCAAAGGAAAAGAAAAAAGAGAGAGACACTTGCTGAATAAATGTAAGTCACTCGGTGTCTTAAGGATTTACCTGTGATTGCCCATATTTCTCTGTTTTAATCTTTATTCGTAACGTGATCTAAAAAGATGGAGTATATTTTTGCAAGGAGGATGAGGAGGAGATATATTTTCCCCTAAGGCGCTGCTATTTGGCGATGACAGACCAGGAATGCATGTGGATCACAAGCATGATAAATGGATTAACTTGCTGCTGTGTTTAAATGTAGTTATTACTTAATTTTGTACTCCAAGGAACAGATTACATCTGTCCCGCAAGGTGGTCCACACGGTGACGCGCATCGTGTCCTCCGATGCGTGGCCCGGTGGCCCCTGCACTCTCCCAGTTGCTGTAAAAGTGACAGCGGATCTGACCTTCTTCGCCACCGAGGTGAAATTGTCACTGCGCCTCGCCCGCAGCGCATTTAAAGGCGAGGAGAGGCGTTCATTTGATTGGTGAAGATCACACTCGGCTGTGTTAAACCCACTAACGTTTTCTCTCCTCCCTCTCTGCTACTTGCGCCGGTAGGAGGGACGGAGGCGTGGGTGCGCCTCCCTGCGCCAGACTGCGCCGTGCACGAAACTTGCAAAATGCCCTGGACACACCCTGTTGGCGCGGCGCAGGCACGGTGCAGGGCAGTTGCGCCCCGCCTGTGCCTAGTCTATGAAATAAGAGCCCAAAGTAACATTCAGTGAATTAACTTCAGTGAAAGTAAGAGTCAGATAATCAGAAAACAGCAGCTCTGGTCAGCTTGAATTTATTTTGAAATATACTACCTTTAAAGATTTTTTTAGAATAAATCTTTAAAGATTTAAGATTTAAATCTATAATAAATTTTTTCCTGTGACAAAAGTTTGGTTCTTTTAGAATTAATTTGGCATCATTTCAGAATCAGTTTTACGGCTAATCATTGTCATGTGATGATCTGTGTTCATGAAATTACCTTGTACTGTTTGTTGAAGAAAAAAACCCTGACATTTTGTGTCTTAGGGCACGATATATTGGAAGAAAAACATCTTATTTGTTCTGTAAAGTTTGAAGAAGTAAAATCGCCACGGGTTAGCTCGTAAACTGATAAAACATCAAAAATGTATTGTGGTAATCTGAATCTGGATGCAGATCCATTAATTTTAGTCAAGGCTTTGTTACAGTGTTAATAAAAATAACATTTCCCTGTTTGATGAGGAGAACAGGACCAAGAAACATGTCGTGTCACTTCTCATTTAGATTAGATTGGATCAGATAAGATAGAATTTTATTAATCCCTTGGGAAGACTCCTTCAGGGAAACTAAGAAGGGGGAACGTTTTGTTCTCAGGGCACAGTTTGTTTAACGGTTATCAAAATGCCTTGTATCGTGGTTGATATTCGACTAAGTGGCTCAAAGTCAGGTTAGCGCCTATTGATGAATTAACCTGTACGTGCGTGCGTCACGCAGACACCATGGTAACTGACCACGTGCTTCCGTAGTATATAAAGGTCGCTGCCTTTCCACCGCCCCTTTTGCATATCTGACTGATGCTGACATGTATGGAGTTAAAATCATGCCAAAACCTTACAAACACACAAAACACGTTTTTCTCATGCCCAGCGATTCACAAACAAACTTAGTGTGGTTTGCAAATACAGAACATCGTTCAAAAACTAATGCATATTTTTTGCAAATAAGAAACATACCTGTCAAACAACGATATATATCATGCTTCAGAAACAAATACAGCATGTTTTATATATACAAAGAAAAATTTCTTCAATCACAAAAAAATCCTTCAAGTAAAAAACTAACATCTTTCAAGTACCAAAAAAATATTCAAGTACACAAAACAATTCTACTAGTATAGAAAACTGCCACATGAGTTTTGGCACTAATTTTACGTCTTGCAGTTTCATACACATATGCACTCTGATCTGTCCACAAATGGCTTCAGATTTACACACAAATGCCAGTAAACTTTCTAAGACACGTCCTGTAATTCACACTCCACAACAGCAGGTGGTGCTGTTGATTTAATTTAAGGCCCCGGATTAGGCTAACTTAACTTTTAAGTCTTTTTTAACTTAAATAAATTAAACTATGGCCACATAACGTTAATAACTTGATACGCCATGGTGCTAAGATGGAATTTAGAAGTGAAGATGACCTCAGTCCACACACATTTGTCTCAGCACCATCTGTTGAGTCATGTTAAGTTACTGCAGATAAAACACACACCCTGCTTTCACTGCCTCACATTGAAAGGTTTGGTACAACAAAGTAACCGCAGGCTTTCATTGTGAAAAGTTTATAGTAAGTGATTAAGGATTTAGTTATTGTTTCATTATGACTATTTTGTTCAACTGGATTTTTTTAATGGTAGGTGTAGACTTTTAGTTTTATTTTCTCACTTTAAGAACTGTTGTTGACATGGTTAATCAAAAATGCTGCATTAAGATATAAAACCCAAGGGATACTTCCAGTTTTTGTCTATTCGTGTCTTTCCTCACTTCTGAGTCTATGACAAGCAGAAACCATTCTTTCGACTCTGTGAGCATAAGAGATGGGCAATGCTCGCCCACCGCTAGTTAGCTTAGCTCAAACACTGGGAGTCAACTAATGGCGCTAGCCTGCCTCTGCCTACAGTCAGCTAAACTCTTCAGCAACGGTCCTGTGTGCTTGCTGTGACTCATTTTTTGTTGCATTATGTTACATTATCTTCTTCTATTATCCTATTATCTTCTTCTTCTCCTGAACAGAGGCTTTGGTTTTTTGACCTACTTCCGCTGTGGTTAGCTAGAGATGTGACGTTTGAGAACGAGTCAAGTCTTTTGAACAGCTTAAGTGAACGATGAGAACCGATTCATAGTTGTGAGTGAGCTGTTCCTTTGCGAGTCCCTCACTCACAGCACACTCACAACTGCGTTTCAGTTCTCATAGTTCACTTAAGCTGTTCAAAAGACTTGACTCGTTCTCAAATGTCACATCTCTAGCACCACTGTGGAAGTAGGTCAACAAAACAAAGCCTCTATGTCTATGAGGACAACAGTACCCATAGATATACATAGAAGACTACATACGTCAGTGCGCTGTAGCAGCCCGCTAAGCGACGTGCCTTCGTGGCGGCCATCTTAGGTAGGTCAACGTTCCCATTAAAAGGCAATGCATGAACATTGAAAATAAATCATAATTGCTCATTTCTTAACGGATTTTCATGCGGTTTACTTTACTGTAAACGTCAAAACATGCACTATTACTACATTACATTTGATTAAAAAAAAATAAATTCTAACAATGTTGCCTACAATGTTACCCTTTCAGTCTACAAGCCAGGAAATCTTTTATTTTCAGCCATTCTATATATATCTAAATGTACATACATATATTGTTATAAATATAAAACAATAAGATAAACATATATAGAAACGATGTTTTTAGATTGGAAGATTTAATGGTAAAGGTAAAAAAGTAATTACTTATATCATTTATATTTACTTTCTCTCTCTCTCTCTCTCTCCTTATGTATATGTATGTATATATATATATATATATACATATATATATATATATATATATATATTATAAGTATAAAAACAAAGATAAACATGTATAGAAACTATGTTTTTGGATTGAAAGATTTAATGGTAAAGGTAATAAAGTAATCATATCATCATTTATATTTATTTTCTCTATATATATGTGTGTGTGTGTTTGTGTGTGTGTGTATATATATATATATATATATATATATATATTTTTTTTTTTTTTTCCTTTTAGATCACGTTAAGAACACAGATTAAAACAGACAAATAACGGCAATCACAGGTAAATTCTTGTGACACCGAGTGACTTACATATATTCAGTGAGCGTCTCTCTCTTTTTTCCTTTTCTTTTGAATTTCATGAAATGAGAGAAGCCGGATACTTCTAACTAGATGATGTGGCTGTTTGTGGTTGGCTGAGAGATGTGAACTCGTTAGTTTGCGTCACTCTTCCAGCTGCCTTCAGGTTGAGTTTCCATGATGACAAACGTCTCTGATCTGACATCAGATGTGACAGGACAATTAAGATAGATACAAATGTATGTGCTGGTTCAGACGGTTTCATTAAATAGTGGTTGCTGTGATTGTTTATTGCATTGAAATGTGCCTGACACTGTGGATACCTGAGGTTTTGGTGACGTGTGTGCACTGTGCACCTGTCAGCCAAATTACCACTGCGCGGGGTGCGCCTCGTCTGCGCCGAGAATAGACCAGGTTGGAGCTGGCGAGCTTTCAGCACATCTTCAGCGCGGTTTTTTGGCACAAAAAAATTGTCACTCCACCAAGCTGGATCTGTCGACACCTCCCCCTGGTGCGCCGTCGCACCCATCGCGGCGCAGCCGGTCTACTGAAATACTCATTATTTCAGCCCGATAGTCTGTCTGCCAGAAAATGTACCCCCCCCCTCTTTTTTCCTCTGGTGATGTACTAACGTCCTGGAGTTTATTCTGCAGACATTTGTGATCATGCACAACAAAACTTGTGAATTAGGACTCGTTTAATTGATCACAGTTAAAATTTGAAGGGGGTTATAACATTATTTCAGCCTGATAGTCCGTGTTTGCCAAGAAATGAACATCCCCCTCTATATTCCTCAGGTGATGTACTAACGTCCTGGAGTTTATTCTGCAGACATTTGTGATCATGCACAACAAAACTTGTGAATTCGGACTCGTTTCATTAATCACAGTAAAAGTTGTAGGGGGATACACATTATTTCAGCCTGATAGTCTGTGTCTGCAAGAAAATGTACACCCCCCCCCCCCCCCCCCCCCCCCCCCCCCTTTATTCCTCAGGTGATGTACTAACATCATGGGGTTTATTCTGCAGACATTTGTGATCATTCACAAAAAAACTTGTGAATAAGGACTAGTTTCATTGATCACAACTAAAATTATATGGAGATAAACATTATTTCAGCCTGATAGTCTGTGTCTGCCAGAAAATGTACCCCCCCTCTTTATTCCTCAGGTGATGTACTAACATCCTGGGGTTTATTCTGCAGACAATTGTGATCATGCACAGCACAACTTGTGAACTAGGACTAGTTTCATTAATCATTAATCATCCCTCTATAATGAAAAGTTTCTCAGGTGCATACATGTGTAGAACACGTGATTCCTTCAATCAATTGTGCAAATTACACAAGGTCAGCCTTTGCCATTCTGGAGCAGGTTGAGGACTTTAACAAGCAAGACAAACAAAATCCTCTTCTGCTGTTGGGCCTCGAACACACGTGGTGGAACCACAGCAAACAAACATCACACTGAATCTGAAAGACATAGAATCCAGGTTTTAAAAAAGATGTCTTTCAAGAAGCTGTACATTGTTATTGTTGTGTCAGCGTTGTAATCAATTCAACAAATACTACTACAAGTGGAGCGAAGGCGGAAATAAAACAATAGTCCTAGGTATAACAGCAGAGTGTAACATAAGCAGGAAAGACAAATTCCCATTATTAAAAGAGTATTCCATTTCAGATTTAGAGATGACTGTTACTGAATTGTTCAAGTTCAGCAAGCACATGTTCGTGTTCCCACAAAAGTGACGTGTCTGTCAGGTCATCTGTTAAAAAAAAGAGAGGACAGAAAAAATAAGAGCATGTGTGATATTGTCATGCATCAAAATCTTCTTAATATTTAGGTAACGTGAGAGTATTTACTATAACTCTAACATTTTTACAGGATTTTTATGGACAAGTTTATGAAATACCAAAATATCTCATACAGTTTTGAGGAGAAGAGTCACAGCGATTTCCAGCCTGTGTCTGTTAATGACATCTTTGGTTGCAGGAAAACTTGTGTCTTCCTTTTCCAAAAGACATTCTGCAAACTGAAAAAGACATTTTAACATAACTTTAAGCTATCCCTCTTAGTAATTATGAGATTATATGACACCATATAGAGATATTAATCTACTGTAAGTTAATAACTTCTGAGTTTTAGATATCTTAAAAAAGCATTTTATATTATTAATATTGTTTGTCTTGGGTAAAAAAAAAAAGGACAGTCGGGTTACAATACAGAAATTTTAGGATGCTGACATTGCTCTGCAAAGCAAACATACCTTCAGTGCAAAGACTCCACACGATGTACTGTTAGATTGTGTTGTGTGCTGTACAGTACCGCATGTCCACCTTGAAAAATTGTAGCCTTTGTTTCGCATGAAAGCCCTACAGAAATAAAAGAGTAATTTCAAAATTGATATTTCATAAATGTGTGCCAATTTTGTAGCAATAGTTGACATGCCTATTACCATGCTATTAAAACAAGTATCCTTACCTTGCTGTGTCCAAACATTTTTAGTGGCTTCCTTCGACTCCCCCAGCGAATCCAAGTACAATTACTTTTTTTCTTGTGAGTAGATGACCTACAAATATTTTTCCCATTAAAGAAAAATAATGAGACATTATTTCTTCACCTACTCTATTTTATACCAAGCACTGCATAAGTATATTGACTCTTTTTATATTATGTTTTATTTATACATTTTTTTTTTTTACCACAAGTGTCCAGTGATGATGCTTATTTACAATTCCCAGAATAATGTCATACTCCAGGGGTTTGATCTAAAATTTAATAGAATAATAAAATTGAATAATTTGATACAAATATGAATTGCACATTAAAAATCAATTAGAAATATGGATTCCTACAACTAAATAGTTTCAAGCACAATATCTCTTGACATATGTAAAATAAAGATTTACGTATTTGAAATATTGAGAGCATTAGCTTTCCTTTTAGCTTTGAAATTTCAATATATTGAAATCCGAGGGAAAATCCATAACATTTATAATACCAATGCATACCTTGATTCTTTGAGTCCTTCTTTTTGCCACATTGCAGTCATAGCAAATGAATCAATGAATGCTGCCTTTGCAGGTTTCTGGCAATTGTGTTTGCGCACTATGACAGCCAAATATGCATTGATTACCTGTAAGAAAAATTAAACCACATAAGATACTTTTTTTTACCATAAAAATACATTGACTGTTTTAAAGCTGACTTGTAAAGGTGTAAAACCTATCTATATAGCAAAAAATAAAGTTAAATAACATTGTACCTCGCTTTCTAACTCCATGTCAGGACCAAGTCTGTGAATGTCTGAGTAATATACTTTGTATGCCCCAATTTTGGAGAGGAGGACATGAACTTCTTTTCCTGCCCAAGCATCCTTAACATCTATCAAAATAAGAAAAGAAAAAAAATTATTAAGAAAATTAAATGAGGGGAATAAAACAAGTGATATATATATTTTGCTATTTTTGCTACCTACACACACGCACACACACATCCGCACACAAACACCCAAAGATATGAAAAAAGACATAGCGTCAGGGAGGAAACAGAGACAGAGAGAGGACATACACACAGAAAATCTTACATTTTCTCTGCAAGGGCTTGAGTATATGTTGCTGTTTCTGCTGATGGCTGTAATGGTGGTATGGAATTTGGGTGGACTGTGGTTGGTGGGACAGCTGTTGGGGCTGTAGCTGTTACTGGGACAGCTTTTGGGGCTGTAGTTGCTGGGGCTGTAGCTGTTAATGAAACAGCTGCTGGGGCTGTAGTTGCTTCTGGGGCTGTAGTTGCTGGGGCTGCTGCTGGGGCTGTAGCTGTTACTGGGGCTGTTGGTTGTAACAGGGATGTTGATGCCTGTTGTACCACTGATGCTGATTTTTTTGTCTTACTCCAGTGTGGCACTCTGGCTGTGTCCTTAATGGTCAACTTTAGTTGGTCCATGTTGACTTTGCGGAAAACTTTCCCTTTGTCATCTTGGAGATCTACACTTTTGTCGGTTATTGCCACAATAGTATAAGGGCCTAAAAAGTTGTTTTCCAATTTGCCCCCCTTTCTCTATTGGCTCCTTAATATTCTGTCTCCAAACTCCGTCCCCAACTTTGAAGTTTGATGGTTTGGCTTTTGATTTGACTTTTCCCCTTGTTTTTTCATGTCCCTTAAGATTGTCTCTGACCAGTTCCAAGAGGTCCTGTTGCTGCCGAATGTCCTGTGACAAATCCTCCTGTCTCACTATGTCCTCCACAGACTTGTCAACCTTTGAAGAAAAAGAGATTAATTGATGTTTGAATCAAAATCTTTTATAGGGCTATATAGCCCACCACAGATGCATGATATTTTAAAACACTGATATTCATCACTGTGACAAAAACATGAAACTGACTTTGTAATAATATTTCTCCATATGGCTTGCAAAGCCACACCCTAATACATGTATACATAGATAATTTAGAGTTTAAAATGTTGCAGTTTACTTTAACAGACACTCAAAGTGACATGGATCTGGGATTTATACAACACAAACAAAGATCATATCAGAAGAGAATAACACAATGTGCCATAAAACTTTGAGTGTAAGTCAGACAGCATGCTATTGTCAACAGAAAATGCACAGATGCAAATTTAGAGTTATCAGTTTATAACTATAATGAAGAACTCACCTCTGGATTGTGCCATTCATTTTTTCTACCAACCCATTTGTTTGAGGATGAGAGGGAGAGCAGAGGCTTCTCTTGATGTGAAGGATTTCACACACTTTTGAGTTGATCTACAAGCATAAGTGTTTGTTGATATCTTTGATATGACATTAATAACAACATCCTGTAAAAAAAAAAAAAACAGTTCATACATACGGCTATGTTACAGAAACAGAATGAATCAGCAACAAAATGAGGGGTTACCTGAATCAAAAAATAATAGTCAAAAATATTGGTGACTAATATTTAAGAAAGACAAATTCTGCCAAGGAAAATACTTACAGCATCGACAAATTCTTTCCCTTGGTCTGTTAAAATTCTTTTTGGTGATTCAAACTGATGGACAAACTTGATGATGCACTGTGCAACTTCCTTGGCTGTCTTTGAGGTCAGAGGGTAAGCCTGTGGCCATTTCATGAAATAATCAATCATCACGCAGATGTATTGATGTCCATTGTTTGTCTCAGTCATTTTGCTAATTAGATCCGTCCCCACCAACTCAAATGGCTGGTAAACCTTTCGTAACAAAAAGATTGTCAAGTTATAGCTTTATTCAACAAATTGCATTAATGTATACTGCCTTGTATGTTGATATAGATTAACATTGAGGACTAACTACTTGTGATACAAAAAATGCACTCAGATCATCTTTTCCCTCATATTTTTATACTGAGAAAAATATGTCTATGGTTTCTATGGATTTAAAAACATTTTTGCCTTCTTTGGCTGAACTCACCTTGAATGAATTCTGTGGGCTTTTTAATAGAGTTACTGCTTGACTGGCACGCTGAACACTGGGAAACCTTATGATGACATATTATGCATGAGTAGCACTTTTTAAATAAGCACATGTACACTTAATACCATGATGATTTTTTTTTTTATCATGGAAATTGAGCAAAATAAAAAAAATAATAATAATTTAGGAGAAACTGTTTTTCCATGACCCTAATCCAAAGTAATTACATGCGCTTTCAATTTAGGGCTGACTTACCCACTTGTTGATATCCACTGACATCCCTGGCCGATAAAACCTTTTGGAGATAGCATCTCTAGTTTTTGTCTGGCCACCGTGTGCCCCAGTGGGACTTGCATGAAAATCAACAAAGATTTCATTGGCCTCATTATCCCCACAGACCACCTTGGTTTTCAGTGCTTTTGCAGTACTCTTGTGTCGCCAATAATGAAGCTCCCCTCCTAAATGATGAGAGGAAAAGGAGCAGTATTTAGGAAATTAGTACTCTTAAATGCATGATACATACTGGGTGGTATGCGTTATTATATGATACGGTTTAAAATAAAAAGGTTTTATCTTGCAAAACATACCAACGACTTTAAGATTTTAATATTATTTGTAAAATATTATGAGACATAGAGTCGTGTCTCATTTAATCATGACATACTAAAACTGCTTCAGATATGGTTTTAGACTATTTTATTTGTTACGTGTTTATTCTGTCACATTTGCGAAATGGTTATGACGTCATTTGTCTTACCTTCAATGTCATAAAGATGAGACTTTCGTCGAAGTAATAATTTTTCCGTCTTCGAGAAGTTTGGAGGATACTCTTTTTTAACTTTATATTCGACAATGTGTTTGTAATCTGCAGGATTCATTACTTACTTTTTTTGGACAAAATCAAGGTTGATGATGCCGATGATGCCGATCCCCGACCTGCTCCAAAATGGCGAAGGCTGACCTTGTGTAATTTGCATAATTGATTGAAGGAATCACGTGTTCTACACATGTATGCACCTGAGAAACTTTTCATGAAAGAGGGATAATTAATGATTAATGAAACTAGTCCTAATTCACAAGTTTTGTTGTGCATGATCACAAATGTCTGCAGAATAAACCCCAGGATGTTAGTAGGGGAGACCGGGTATGGTTGTAACATAGGGAGAGTTGTAACACCTCCAATTCCACCAATCAGGGATAAGATAGGAGTCATATGATCATTTCAGTATTTACCCACTTCCTCCCAGATCACACATGGCGATTGTCAAGGCTGGAAACCGGTGCATGCAGATTATATAGAGAAAAAAAGATTTTTAGGTAAGAAAGTAATTTTTTTGACCAAAACTGTATTTTGTTCAGTACTCAAACTATTGCAGAAAAATGCATGTGACTTATATTAGAATAAATAGAAGTTTCCCAGGCAACATGTGATGCATTTTTCCCCTGCTAATTTCAAACCATTATGCTAATACAGCTAGCTAAACAATGGCTGACAGTGATGGGGTGGGTTGAAACACATCTTTAAAAGGTGTTCCAACCATCCTCTTACATACAACTAAGACCGCTGTCTTGATTTTAATCATTTTACAGAGTGCCTAGGCAGTGGAAAAGAAAGACTGACAGAGGTGTGCCTGCAGATGTTTTTAAAAAGCATCTGATAAGGTCACAAAGAAGGGCAAGTCAGTCAAATCAGTCGCAAAGGCACATGGGATCTGCCATGTAATTGTCTGTATGGAGCCATTTGGGAACTCAAACCCAAAGGAAGTGTGGGTAAAATGTGCCCTATGCAGTCTCTGGGCCCACCAAGCCTGCACTCCAGGGTTACAAACATTTATTTGTCACCATTTTGACTCTGATTAAAAATATATACACATACACAGAGACACACTCATACAGACATTGATTTTTGTTAGATCTTAATGTTCCTCACCCAGCTACATTGTAGTGTCCATTAAGCATGCATGCCATTAAGGAAGTTTGTTCTAGACTCACTAAGACACACACACACACACTCCTGAGTCAAACTGAGAGTAGATTTGAGTTATGGTCGCTCAAAGAGAGAGAGAGACATTTTCTGGATTGTTCTTTTATTTCTATAAATCTCTTTTTGAGGCATATCACATGGTGTGGCCTCTGTTTTTGCTTTATTGTCTAATTGTTACAACTTACCCCAGCATGTGTTACAACCTACCCAGGTAGTGGGGTAGGTTGTAACAAAGGATCAGCATGCATTTGGCATCACCTCGTGAGGTCTGAGATATTCTTGTAGAGGTTTCAATTGGTGGAATTTGTAGTAGACAAACGTGGGTATTTTGTAATAAAGTTTGAGAACTCTAACTCAAAAATTCAGTGAGTTGAAGGTGCTGAAGCAAAAAGTGTTACAACCATACCCGGTCTCCCCTACATCACCTGAGGAATGGGGGGGTGGGGGGGGTGTACATTTTCTGGCAGACACAGACTATCAGGCTGCAATTATGTGTCTCCCCCTCATAACATGATCTGGTAGATCCTCCTGTATTGTCATTTGTCTGTGTTGAGAATTTTAGAATAAATGCTATGATGATAACGGGGGGGGGGGGGTTTAAAAAAAAAAATGCTTGTTGGCAGTGCTGCAGTAAATTCTTCAGTCTGTAATTCCAGTCAGAAAGGTGGAATTGAGTCTAGCAGTGTGTTAAAATGCTCACAGTAATTTTCAAGTTGGATAGATTGATCTAAAGACTGAATTACAGTGCGTTTGAATCTAGTACCCACATAGAGAGCCTACGTTCAGTTAGCAGGGTGATCGCCAAGCAACATTACACTTTATTACAAAAAGGAGAAGGAAAATGCATTATCAGGCAGCGCTATTAATATTATTAATAGGGCAACACGCAATGTATAGCAAAAGCATTTATTTAGTTTGAAATGTCACGTGCTACATTACCAAACATGTTTGACAATCAAAGCATGATCGTAACAATCCACATTTGATCATAACAATCCACATTTTGTTTAACCGTTGTGCATCCCTGGGGATAAATTTTACCTGTTTGGACACTCTTTTGTGCATAACTTTGGTTGTGTTGATGCAAATGGCATCAAATTTGGTCAGGTTGTGTATTTTCTGGAGATTTTTGATATTTCAGGATGTTTTTAAGGTCTTTAATACACTTTAAAAATAAAAAAGCCCCACAGAAGTCTCTAAGGGTATTTTTTACCGTATTGACTCCCATTCAAACCACAGTTTTTGAATGTACTGCCATTGCAGTTTGATATTTTATTATTAGTATTATTTTCATTCCTCGGTGTTGAAATCCCTTCAAAATATATATCTTTTTGTTCCACAGGAGATAGTGCTATTTTCTCAGGTACTGTATATCCATGACTGAGAGCTCATGACAGCATATTTCCATTATCGTATAAAATCATACACTGAAAGCCAGTTCAATAAATATTTACAATTATTTTGATTTAGTTGTGATCTAGGCATGTCATAGTGTGGTGTGCATGTGTATGTAGACAAAATTTTGTGTATATTTGTGTATATGGGAGGAGCCAAAATTCAGCCATCAAATTATGGTCATTTCAACGTAAAATGAGAAAATCTATTTTTTAGTGCTTGTTAGATAGTTTAGGCTTATGTGCATATGTGTGTGCATGGGTGTTTTTTTGTGTGTGTGGGGATGTGTTGGGGTGTGTGTGTGTGTGTGTGTGGGTGGGGATGGGGTTGGGGGGGCAGCTACAAATGCTTACTTTTTCAAATGGGCTCAAAGCCTGACCTCAGCATGTGCCCACTCACAGACCAATGTTTACATGTGCCCTTTGTCCAGTGATATAAACATCTTGCATCTTGTGGCACTTCAAAAGCTGACCCACAGTGACCCCAAACAACAGCCTGGAAAAGTCTGGCTTTGTCTGCACAGGTGCCATGGCAGATAAACGCATATATAGGTGTCCATCGGTTGGGGTCTAATTTCATTCTGCCTGGTCAAGATGAGCAGACACAGCTACAGCACTGCTGAAGTCCTCAACCTCCTTGGACTGGGAGATGAGGAAGACCCTCTGATGAAGTCAGCTCAGATGGAGACAGAGGATCATGTGGACCAGAGGAGGGGAAAGACACAGCATGTGGTCCCTTATCTGGATGGGAGTCAAGGACTAGGATAGCTTGGTCTCCCACTAATACAGACACAGTCCTGCACCAGCCAGCTGGGACTCTTCATCAATCAATCAGTCAATCAATCAGTCAATCAATCAATCAATCAATGAGTTAATCAGTCTTGATCTGTATAGCGCCTGTTCATAACAAGCGTTATCTCAAAACACTTTACAATAGAGCAGGCTGAAAACAAACTCTTCATTCTATGGATACACATATATGCACCTATACAAATATAAACACGAATCCATCATGAGCATAGCACTGGGCCAACCAAACTACAGGAAGGTGTTTCTGTCGGGAGCTTACAGTAACAGTGGCAAGAAAAAACATGTTTAGCATCTGGAAATCTTGAGCAGATCCAGTCTCATGTTGAACAGCCATCCATAGAAGCTGTGTAGGGGATGTGATTGTAAGAAGGGAGGTGAGTAGAAACAAGTGGACAAAAGTAAGAACCGAAGGTAGTGGCAGATCCGTGGGCCAATCGTAGACCTGTCCTCATCATATTTGTCTCTGCTGAATATAAATATATCAGAGGTTAGCCCCTTGAGATGTGGCATCTTGTTTTCAAGAGGGTCCTCATGTCTATGTGGTTGTAAAGAAAGTTACTATGGATGAATTATCATTACAACCACTGATAAAGAGATCAATCTAATGTTAACACTAATATCAATAATAAACATGATCTGGAGAGGACTGATGTTGATTAAGTTCTAGCTGAACTACAATTAAAATGGGTTTAACTGATCTGAAAGTATGAATTTATGTCAAATGATGTCGTTTCTGTTGGTGGCTGATGCAAGATAGAGCACATGGAGCCGAGCAGGTCCACAGCGGCAGGTCATCCATGATTGTGCGTCAAGGTCATACTAATATATGTGTGCTGTTTTGTAGGAACTATTATGTATTTCATTTTGTTGATCTCTGTAAAGTTAATATCAGATCTCTCTAAAGTCCTGGCATCACACACTATGCGGTCCCCAGGATGGAAAATAATTCATTTTTTGTGGGGTTTTTTGTATTTTTTTAAAAGTCAACTTTTTTCACAAAAACTGGCATTTAAGGGGTTAAAATTTTGAAACCAAGTAAAAATTTGGAATGTATGGTTACAGCTGAGGTTACTGAGAGTGGCCATGTAAAAAAAATTGGAATGACACATTAATACATAATTTTTTTATGGCAGCATTTCTTGCTCGGTAAATTTTACCCTTAGGGACTTATTTGGTGCTTTTATCAAAGGGATGCACAAGGGTTAAACTACGCTGATATCTTAACACGAGATTATAGCTCCGATTGAATGCGCGCTTCCGCGGCAAGGGATACACTTTCTATCGGGGGTGTCTACTTTGGCACGACACCGCACTAGCTTAGCTTCGACGTAGGCACGCAGCTCAAAGGGGCGTGTCGTGTCTAGTCTTTTGTACATATCTATGGTCATAGCTGCGTGATCCAATGAAGGGGAAGCCACGTCTCCCGTGTCATCCCTTCTTCTTTGTCATTTCAGCTAGCTGTCCACGGGAGCCGCAGCCCGGTACCGGTTACATTTGCTCCAATAAAATGTGCCAAATTTATAAAAAACATACTTTACATAATCCACAAGAATATACCCTCAGATTTTTTTTCAAAACATGAGACAGTTAGCTTGACAACATGGAAGTCTGCTCTCACACGAAGCAGAATGTAACTGTTTAAATAAAGACAAAGTTTAGTGCATCTTTTTTCCCTTTGTGAAAAAGTTTAAAGGTCTCTTATTGTGGATTTTACACACCAGATGATCAGACAAAATATTTCTCAGAGGTGCTCTGAGGGCTCAAAATCACATTCATGTTCCTCAGGAATCCAAACAATTAAATGTGATTTTTTTTTTGAATGGACAAAAAGCATTCAGGGCTTCCTGTTTGTTGCTGTGACTTTTATTTTGGATTGAATATCATAACTTTTCATCTTTACTTTTTTTCTTCCCTGTGTCTGTCACCCTGTCTTCTTTTCTTATACATCATACATTATGGAAAAGTTTGCAGGACAGCTTGCAGGACAACTTAGAATAGCTCAAACGGTCTGGGGTACACACTACTTTCCCACCCGGTTACCCCAGGGCCTCCTAAAGGCAGCAAAAACATCTAAAATGAAGAGGCAACACATATGCCTTTCTTGTTTTCTTTGAGTTTAGAGCACACGGCACACATCTCACAGAGATCTCTGGAAAACAGATTCTTTCTAAGTAGCTCTTACATGCAATATTTTTGATGGGATTACCTTTGGTATAACTTTAACAACTCTTGGTAAGTTTCAAGTGATATTAAAGCTTTTTTTGGCATGTTCTCTCTTATTTATATATGTTTAACTATAAGGCGTACAGTTTGTTTTATTTTGTCCATCAAGTTTCAGTGTCAGAGACTTTCTGTGCATCTTTTTCTTGATTTGAATGTGTATTTATAACTGATGTCATACACTGCTGTGTGCTTTTGGACTTCTTTTTTTGCCCTTTTGGAATATATCTACAAGTTAGTTAAGTTGGCATAGTTAAAATAGAATAATTAACAATATTCATAAATTTCCAAGAGTTTTAGTCAAAAAGAAAAGTTACTGTTGTGCATATTGTTCTTCAAATGATTCTATATTTAATTCTTGCCATCTTTTCCTTTTCAGGTCAAAGCGTTTCTTGTCTTTTGTTGATAGCTGTCTTGTCAAGTACCATTTGCACCGACCTACAACAGACACCCTGCGCCTGCGATACCCTGCGACACGCATTCATCAGAGATCTGGCTAATGAAAGACAAGTTTGCATCATACTTACAGATCACCTGGATAGAGCCAGGTAGAAAAGAGAGAAAGGTCAAGTGGAATAAAAAGATCAGTAATCTGCTGTTATAATATCTGTGTTTGTTTATGTTGACATTACACAAAACTTAGGGTAGTTTTTAAATCCAAACACCATAGCAGTAATTATGTGGGACTTGTGTTTACAGCTCTTTTTTTTTTTTTTTTTTTTTTTTTTTTTTTTTTACAAATACAGCACATTTGATATCAGCTTCATTGAAACTAATCTCCGGACTACATGCCATAATGTGAATGTTTCGGATGTAGTGATCCCCCAACAGCTGTTCAAAAACCACTTTGCCTGTCTAAAAAGGGTCGAAATCACAATTTTACTCATCAAGTTAAGCAAGATGACAGAGGCATGAAAAAAACCTTGATAACTGATCAAACTGATTTTAAAAACAACTCAAATAAGCTTGAGACAACACAAAATGATAAGTCTGTGTTTGACTTTTAATTGTAAAATGTTAAATTTGATTTGTTTTTTTATTGAAATGGAGGACATCAAATTAAATATCTGCAGACAAATGGAAGTGCCCTCTTCTTATCTTTGTAAACTACAGACAGCATCACGTTTTTATCTTGGCACACGGCTTTTGGGGAGTACCCCTTTTCATCAGTGTGCAGGCTGCTACGCCAAAAGCGTACATACTTTCAGGTGCGACAAAAAACGACGCAGCATGAGACGCATTCTGCGCAGGCGGCATTGAGAATACCGTCTGCCATCGCGATACATTAAAGAGGGGCATCACTGCCCATGCGCGCTCTGCAGAGGACGTTGTTATCCTTTTATCCCCGCTCATACAAACATTCCTCTGTATCCAGCAGTGATCTATTTCTCACACATCCTGAAGGTAAGTTCAGACCGTCTGCGTCAATTACTGCTATTGTGTTCCTGTTATTAATGACTGTGGCCTGTAGGTCCGCGGGATCGCTTAAATTTTACTCATCGGCGTGGAAACAAATTGGACACCTGCGTGGACTTGAATTTGTTGGGCGCACTGGACGTCGTCAATGTCTCTGTGGTAATATTAATTCATGGATGTTTGGTAAGCTGTTGTCTGCAGCGCTGCAGAAACATCACCCTGTTGTGTTTGAGCTCCCCCTTGTGAGGCCCGATGATGGATGATGAATGGGTCATTTCGGGCTTGTTTTCAGAGGAGGTTGGGAATAAATGACAATCTCTGTTTATTTGTGTCCCCCTTGTCTGTGCTTGAAGTACTTTGGTGTGTCTTTACAGAAGAAAAGATGTCTTCCTCAGTCCTACTCACTGCCCTCCTCACCCTTCCTCTCGCTGTGGGTGAGTCTCTTAAAATAATATCATTCATCCCTAAATAATGCATCCTTCTGTTGCAAAACACATCCTCTTGAACTTAGACAAGGTTTTGTGTATCTCAAAGAAAAAAATCACATAAAATTAGACGGGTCAATGCTATATAGAACAATCAAACGCCTGTCCACCCCGTTACCTGTCTTTTTTAAAACATTTAATATATCAAAAAAAAATATGTCCTTTATATCAATGTTAATATTTTGAAGAACGAATTGGCAAATTATAATAAGGTTAAACGTTTGGACAAATTTCATTAAAATGTCCTTCATTCTAAAAAAAATGCCTAATAAAATAGAATTTTATTTGAAAATAGAATAGATTGAAAGAAAAAGAGATCTAAATGAAGACGGGCTCTTTATTATGTATTTTCAGGGGAAAAAAGGGGGAGATTTTAGCTCTTGGAAACTGTAATAGTCAAGATACCTGTATATTCAAAACAATATGGGACAGAGGTTTGACTTTCCAGTAACTGAGTGGATATTTGGCCTTTGTCACTTGAAAGAATTTGTTAAAAATAAATACAGCATTATGAACTGAGCTTAACCTGTGTATTTTCCTCATAAGTAAACAAACCCTTCTTAAGAAAGCACAATGAAATGATGGAAATTTTGAGTTAAGCAAACATTTCAGCCTGGAGTGGCTCTAAATAATAGCTGCTCAAAAATATTAAAACCTTGGCCCTTCTTGCATTCATTATACAGAAAAGTATCATGTACTCTTAATTTGTAATGCCTTTGTCACTTATATTGACATATTTTAGGTTTATTATCTGTTTATATTCTCAAAGCTATTGAATAAAAAGTATTTGAAAAAATGCCGGGTGATTATTTGTCATTTACAGCATTGGTTATGCACTTCAGTTAATAGTTTAGACTTAAGTAGGGCTGGGAATCTGTTGAAAAATAATTGAAACCGTCGTTTAGACCCTCTAATCGAAGTAATTTTACTCGTCGATTATTTTGATTATTATCCCTGTGTAAGAGGACATAGGGCAGAAAGAAGTTAAGTGTTCATACTGCAGGAAGACCATTTCAACAACCATCGGTAACACCACCAATTTGTTCCAGCATATCATAAAATATTTTTTCATTTATCGGAATTGAGGTAAGAGCTTCAATTAATCATGATACTGAGATTAGGTAATATTGCCCAGCCCTAGACTTAAGTTCAATATGTGGTCCTAAATGAAGAGCAAAAGGAGTTAAATCTGGCCAAAATATTATCTAATTTTACTAGAAAGTGACATTTTGAAGTGCTCATAATGATGAAAATGGTCCAAAACTTTTAAGCAAAGTGAAAACCTGTTTAGTTACATAAAACCACTAGGCTTGACCAGATTAAGAGGTAAGCATGTTGAATAGTGGTCCAAGAATTGATCCTTTTGAGTACTGTAGTTAAACTAACTTGAAAAAGTGGATAAAGTTTTTCTAACAACTTATTACAAAGCATATTTACTGCCAAAGCCAAAATTTAAAAGCATTTACAAAGATCATTTTGAGCGTTTCAACTTAAATTGTGCATTTGTAAACTCAGAATCTGAAAGTGGAGCCTCCTTTCTTACTGCAAAATATCAGTGTGACCCGTGTACTGTTCTTTAAAAGGTTTATAATAATCATATTTATTCTGCTCTCCTCACAGGTTGGGTCGTACTGGGTGAGTCAAATGCAACATTTTGTCACATATCCTTCATCCACAAAAAACACATTCCCTCATAGGTTCCTAATGATTTGTTTATGTTTTAAAATTGAACAGGTGAAAGAGAGGAAGCGCAGAGGGTGTGTGCTGGGAAAGAATTCCGTCTGCCCGTGTATTCCACATCCAGGATGGTGACTTTTACACCCAACTCGGGGGGGGAGAGACGCACCTTGCTGGAGAGAACCACGGTAGGTGGAAGTTTGATTGTTTTTTAGTGTATTTTTCAGTTCAATTCATGGCAGAATTTTAAATGTCTTAACTTCAGGTGAAGGACCCAAGGTTTGAATGGACAAAGGATAAGATGCTGCTACTGAAAGAAGTGACCCATGAGGATCAGGGACTTTATTCCATTAAACTCTCCTCTGGATTCACCTATGAGACTGTTCGTTTGACTGTTTCAGGTATGAAAGCTTCGTCTGTTTTGAAGCACCTAGAGCTGTGCTCTGCACAACACACGTCAAAGTACATTTACAAAGCCATTCTGAAATATGTTAAATGTGAAACAGCTGTATGTTGTTATAATTTACAGTTTTAAATCTTTTAAATGTTGCATTGGCTGTGAGCAGTAAGTAGAGTTATTGTAACTAAAGTTTGAGCGCTTTTAACTTCCTTTTTAAAATTCAATGTCCACCCTAAAAATCACCTTTAAAACTAATGCTCAGAAAATTCATTCATAATTAAAACCCACAAATACTGATTTGGGGGATATTTATCTTTCTTTACTGTAATTATGAATGACACAGACATTGAAAATGTACCAGACTTTAAGTATCTGGGCCTGAATTTTGATGACTTACTAACTTGGATTGCTTACACTGTTGCAAGATCTGCAAAGGCTCACAAGCATCCTTATCTAAGAAGGAAACTTGATGCAGACAGCACAATCCAGAAATAGTCAGTAAAAGCTTTTTAAAAAGTGTGTTAACCTTGTATATTAGCGTTGGGGGGCATTGTCAGGACAAAACAAGAACACTTTTTTTAAAAATGATCACAAAGTCACCAAGGTAATTGATAACAAATAAGCAACATCCTTTATCTGACAGAGTAGAGCTCACCGAATATTTGTGAAGATCATAGCAGACCCACAATAACCCCTTTAGTCTGATAAACTTTCAACCTTAGACCTGGTGCAGGATGCTCCACATGCTCAAAAAGAAGGAATTAAATACTTAATGTCAGCCAGCATTCAGCTGCTTAATGAGCTCTGATAATATGGTACGGACTTGGCACCATGCACTTAAGTGAACCTGTTACTTGACGCCCTTTACGTGTAGTCACTCAGTGCTGTGATGATGTATTTAGTCATGTGTTTTATTTCATTTGTTTTATGTTATTTCTCAGTGGACCATACTTTTGGAGTCACTGTATCTTAATGATATACACACTGAACATGTGTAGATCTGTGATATCTAATGCTGAAAAAGCACTTGTTGTCACTGTTGCTGAAAAAGCTAGAGATTCTTAAGTCTCCCTCCAGTCAGGAAATCAGAAACATAAAAATCACTCTTTACAAGTGGACGTAGACCTGAAAAACTTGTAGCGATGAGATGACGCATTATAAGTAACAGTGACCTTACTCAACAAACTTGTGACTTAATACAATAAAAATAAACTAGCAAACAGTTGAGTGGTGTATTTATGGTCTGCCCATGAAACTAATGTAATTGAAATAAATGATGTTGAAATACAGTCTGAATAGTAAGTGCTTTCAATATATTCAGAGTAATACCATCATAGAAATTCAAAGAAAAATCTCAAAGATATTAATTATTAACTTATTCAATGAATTTGTCAGACTAGCGTAAAATCAGAGGTCATGGAACCTTAAAAATGGCTTTATTAGAAGTATGCACAATATCCATTAATTTTCAAACTTTTGTTAATTTTTGTAAAAAAGGAATAATTTTACTTGAATTTTTGGACATTTTTTAACATATTGCCATATAATACTTCTCTAATGGTAAACTCAGCTTCAACACTCGATGGAGGTCAATGAAGATAACTGAGTCTTAAATTATTTCAATAAAACTTAACATTTTGATGGATATTTTTACTTGCTTTTTGAAGGATAGGGTTTTGCAGACTGTTTTAGCCAAATTTGCCGTCTCTGTTGAGTGATTCTTTTAACAGCCAAATTGCAGTGGGTGTCAGGAAAATGTACTGCCAGCCGCTGCTGGACTCCTGTAGTTATAACCCTTACCCAGTAACAACAAAAGAGTTTTTAAGTTGTGGCAATTTTAAAGATGAAAATACTGAAAAAAATTCCCCTGTCACAATGGAAGACCCTGCCTTTTTTTTGTACAAGCACATTTTAAGACTTGCTTTTTTTGTTTTGAGTTATAAATAATGTAAGAGAGTTCCTTGTTAATATGTTGTGTTGAGCTTTCATTGTCAATGTAGACAAGCCTGCCAACATTCAAACTACCTATTAAACCTTTAATAACAAAATTAAAGCATGCATTTTAATTGTTAAGAGGGAAGTTCAGTTTAATTTTGGGATTTATTTTGATATAATTATATTTTGTCATACCTGTTTCATTAGGAGTTTTTTTTCTATGAGAAGGAAGAAAATGTAATTAAAATAGGACTTTGAGTTTTGTAAGAAAGAAAAAAAAAGAGTTTTTTAGTTTTAGGCCTTATCACCCAGTCCTATGTGCATAACAAATTCTCTAAAAGGTACTAAAGATTTCAGTCAAAGGCTAACAACAAATCCATAATTAGCTTTAATCATATCTTTATGAAATACTGATTTATTTTTAATTCAGAAAGCTTTATTGAGTAGTAGTGTCTTGGGGTTACAGTTAAAAATAAAAACTAAACTAAAACTGTTTTAGGGAAAAATGCGTATTTATCAGACTATAAAGGCATAAATTTAAGGGAAACCAAACTCAGAATTTTCAATTTCAAATTTCATACATTTACGAGAAAAAATAAAAACATTGAGGTTTTAAAATCTTGCATTTTGATTTAATCATATTACTAGTGTGCTGGACTGACAATATCACATCATCCAAATCAGTGAATGAATGAATGAAAGAATGAATGAACCTTTATGAACCGTTATTGCCCCTAAGGGAATTTGTCTTGCACAGAGAGCATAAATACACAAACTACATAGGACATCAACAACCACACAAGACAGTTTGCTGTTAAAATAGGATTAACACACAGCATATTGACTTAAATGATGAAAACACACTTGCAGCCTACGTTTCCAAAGGCTTTCGGGAAGAATTGGTCCGTGGGCATGTTCTACCTGTTTTTTTTTTTTTTTTTTTTTAATTTTAACTGCAATGTATCACTTCTTTCTCTGTGGGTCCAGGGGTATAAAATCCTGTACGTACGTTTTGTGGGGTGTGTGTGCGTGTGTGTCTTACTGTCTCTCTCTTTTGCTTCAGAATGCATCAAGTCTTACTACAGAAACTACGGGGAGAACTTTGAGTACAGCATCCCTGAAAATGGCTCCTTACTGGAGTTTCTTCCTCACGGTGCTCCACCTGAGGCCATGCCTGTTGTGCTGTGGAACAAGACAGACCCTCTGACCAGCAGTGTGGGCCGAGGACGTCTTCTGCGGGGTGGGAAGGTCTGGCTGGCGGAGAGGGTGACACAGGCAGACCAAGGCAACTACAGCATCAGGGACAACAAAGGGAAGGCCGTGTCCCGCAGCACCCTTACTGTCCGTGGTGAGCAGACTGAATAGTTTTAAGAAGCTGACTGATTGATTTCTTTGACTGGGAGACCATGTCAGCTGTAAGATTTATATTTTATCTGCCCCTTTCCATCTGACTCGCTCATATTTCCATCATTTTCCCCTCCTATTCATTATCTTGCATCACAGGACACTCTTTCAATGTCACCCGCTTCACCAAGGAGTCTCTGAACCTTCCCCTGTTTCTCCCTCCACCTCATGCTCACCTCATTTTTACACCCACCCGATACCCTGATGAATCTTCCTTGGGCCCTTTTGACCCTAAGCCCCCTCGAGGCCCTGTTCAACTGATCCGTGAGGGCCACATAACAGACTACGACATGCGCTACAGGGGCCTCATCTCTTTGGGCAGAAATGGCAGCATCGATGAGGTTGTCATAGTGAGGCTGACCTCAAGGCATGATGGGGTCTATGAAATCAGAGACAGAGATGGAAACCTGGTTTCCTCCACTTCATTGCAGGTGATCGGTGAGTGAACATGTGTTTCCCTACTGCATGTTCTTAAATGTTTTTAGGTCTTCCTGATCATCATACTCTTTTAAATCTCTCTGTCAGAAAAGGGAGGAAGATGGCGAGCTCTTCTGAAGTCCATCACTGTCCCCTCTGGCATGTTTGTGTCACTGGCTGGTTTCATCCTCTTTATGAAGAGATACCCGAGCTGCAGCCTCTCCCAATTCATTGCTGGCCTCAGATCAAACCGCATGCCACCAAACAACCCTCCAAGGGTCAACATTCAGGTGAGGATGTCCAAAAGCCTATTCTGTGGCCCTACAGGGTGGGATAGCTAAACAGGGATACAAAAAACATGTGAGGAGATCAAATATTTAAAAATAGGTCCATACTCTGATGGGCAACTTAGAGTGCAACAAATTACAGATGTAAAAATAACTTGAATTTTAAAAAAGGGAAAAATATATTTTACGAGAATTGGATTTTTTAATTCAAGTGCAAATAGCAATGTTAAATTTATTGAACTAACAGAATGGGTTTAAAGGTCAGACTTAATACTCCTTTTCAACAAATTTACACTGTTCCCAGATGTCCCCATACCATATTTTGCCTAAATAGCCCACACAGATACTGAGTTTTGGCATGCCAATAAAGCCTTCTGTTTTTTCCTGCACAGAACAGGCTGTCTTAGTGTAGATAATTAGACACACAAGGCAGCGTACATATTAGTTATTAATTGTATCAAATAATAGGTATTGTTATCATTAGGTACCAGAAGGTATTAATATTATTTTATTTTTCTTAAATCATTTTGTAAAAAAGTCTGTTATTGTAAAATCCCTATGGTGTACCATTTTGTAATGGGAATTTTTTCAATAGTTTTGACTTGGTAACACAGCAAGCTGCATCCTCAGATTTTCTCTTACATTTGCAGTAATTAAAATAAAACATATATTTTTTTAATTCTTTCTGTTTCATAGGTTCATTTTTTAGAGACTGATAGAATATACATAGACAAATTGAATACAGTCATCCCATACAAGTATCTTAGTGCTAATAGAGAGTGCTGATTTGCAGCAACCATCTCTTGAGCTCTTGGGAGAAACAAAAATTAAAAGTGTAAGTCTAAAAGGGGAAGAGGAGGTAACATAAGCACAACATGAAACAATGAAGCATATGTCATAATGACGAAGCTGTTTAGTAGCTCTAGTGAAAGTAGTGAAGTTTCAGGCGATCAGGCTGAGAGTGCCAAGATTTTACTCCTTTCGCAGGGTTGGCTGTTTGGGCAAAAGATGTTCTGGAGGATGAAATGTTAAAGGCACCACTTGGTCTGGTGGAGCTCTTCCGATTTCATTTAAACATTTGAGCACAAGCTTTACATTATAGAACTTCACTAAAGCATACATTAACTTAAAATATAACAAGGATGTGTCTTATTCAGAAGATTGTAGAGGCACACTAAGGATTTGATTACTGACTGGTTAGTTTTAGACCAGGCATCTTAACCACAGGGCTCATGTGACACAAAGGCAGAGTTTAGTGTCTGGATATGAAACTAAGGTAAGAAAAAACAAGAAGACCCAAATGCAGATAAAAAAAAAGGCTTTATTATAAACTAATACAAAAACAAAAACTAATCCTCTACAAAAAAACTAAAAAAATACTAACTCAAACAATCTGTATATAAAGAAAAAAGTCTCTACAAAAAAGGGTTAATAAAACGAACAAGCTAACTACACACATGGAGAAACACTGGAGAACTGGAGACACCGAAGACTTGCGAGTGGAGTGTGGGAATGAAGGGGATCACAATCAGAGGCACACAGAAGGGAGGGCAGGAAACACCACTTGGAAGAGAGGGATTTCAAAATTAAACAGGAAACACAAGAGACAAGAGGAACAAAAGTCCTAAACAAAGAACACAAGAAAAATCAAACTAAATACAACATAACTAACTGAACGATGACAATTTAGTGTCAGGTAGTGTCCTATAATCTTAAACCTGTAAAGATTGGCTTTAATGGTTCAACAAAGCTTTTCAACATGGCTTTTAAAATTAATTGGAAACTAAAATTGTCCCCACATACTTCACTAGCATTACCTTTTCAATCAGTTTGTATTTTTTCTGGAATCCAGTGGTTCTACTGCAGATACGTTTTTTGAAAGAAAAACACAGTAACTTAGTTTTCTTAGTGTAGAGCAGTGATCATCAACTGGTGGTCCTGGGGCCATGCTAGGCCCCTCACAGCTCTCCATCTGGCCCCCAGAATGTTTTCATATTCAGACAGTTTGAGGGGGGGGAATCTCTTGTGGTTTTAAGGGTATTTTTTGTATTTATATCTGTACAATAATTAATGCAGCCCCCAAAGTAAGTTGGATGGAAACTAATTGATCAGGGATGACTTCATGTTTGATCCATTTCACCCATAAACCATTCTTACAACATTCAGCCTCAACAATGAGTGCATGGGAGTCAAACCCAGTGATGCAAAACATGATAGAAGAAAGGACACAGAAGGAAGAAGCCAAAATATCAATACTGCCCGGAGTGGTTGGCAGCAGTGTAGATGATAGGGACTGATCTCACTTGTAAAGGTTAAGAAGCACAGACAAATCAGGAAACTTACAATTATTGAATTGATATGTTTATTAGACCAAAATATTTGTAGTACTTCAAACTATTGTAAAATTCAGCCCCTATAGCGTATGTTAAGAAAAAACTGACCCTTGTATGAATGTAGTTGATGACCCCTTGTGTAGAGGCATCAAGCCAAGACTCCGTTTTTATTATTAAGTTTTTATTTTGCTTATTTGCAACAGTGCTACAGGTTTTATCGGATATTTGGACTACTGTGTCATCAGCATATGTTTAAAGATCAATGCCAGAGCATATGTCAGGCAGGTTATTTATGTACAAGCTGAAGAGGATGAACCCCAAGACAGTTCCTTGGGGGAATTCCTGTTTTAAATTTTTAAGATGCTGGCTTGGATTTTGATGACAGCTTACTCTTTACGCGCTTCAAGGTATGAATCAAAACCCAACCAAGATTGTTTTGAAACTAGGTAAAATATCACTCATTGAGTGGATCCACAGAATGTGTCATTAAGGTTTTGTTGTTTGTTTGTTTTGGGATTTTTGTTTTTGTTCATCCTCCAATGCACAAAATTCAAATACATATTATATATATATGTATATTGAAAATGATGTGTTATTAGTATCAAACAAATTAATGATACAAAAGTTAACAGGACCAAAAAGAGAGAGCATGAAACCTTAGTTTATTACACCTATTTTTTTTTACATTCATTTTTTAAAGTTTTTTAGTTTTATGTTTGTGTGTTTGTCTGTGCAGGACTACAGCCAGCCCAGCCCTCAGCCTTCAGGCTTCTACGGTCATACTCAGAATCCTGGGACGCCAAGAAAGTGGACCCCAAGATCCAGTCCCTCTCATACTGTAAGTCCAATTAAGCAAATAAAGACACAGCAGGACTTTCATTTTGCACAAAACTCAGGATGTAACATGTACATTTAAAATTCAACATAAAGAAATTAAACGGGTGGGGGTGGGGGGGATAAGGATTAATATAGTCAAATGTTATTGGTCATATTTTCCCTACAATCAACAAACAACTTTTTCTTTCATTTGCACTCATAATCCATTTGTCTTCTAAACTTGGAATTAGAGTTTTTTTTTTTACAGTAGGAGCTGATCCATTCAAAATTTAAGAAGTTAAATTATTATGTAGAAAACTTTTATTTATTAACTTTTACTTTCTTAAAGAGCCAACTAAATGCAAATGCACAACAAAACTGTAGTGAGGCCCTTTTGAGTCAAACATCAAAATGAAGAATGAAAATAAACAGGCTTACACATACCAGGGATCCCTTTCTCTTTAAGTTATTGCAAAATACTTCATGTTTTAAGCTAAAGGGAGTGTGAAATAAACATTAACAATCAGGAGATTCCTTCACATTTCCATGAAGAAAAATGTTTGCCTCAAGTGCAGAGAAAAGACAAATTACAGAAGAATAAAATAATTTTGACATTTAAAATATAAATGAATACCCTATATTAAAAACAAAAGTCTATCTATCTATCTATCTATCTATCTATCTATCTATCTATCTATCTATCTATCTAACTGTCTGTCTAGCTATCTATCACCCTGTGAGGTACATATAGTATCATGAGTTGAGTGCACTGCAATTCCCTCAGCAAAGCTTTTAAAATATTCTTCATATGCTGCCTTTTGTATTTAAAGGGCCACAGTCCGGTTAGAGTTGGATCCCCAAGATCTCAGAACCAGGAGGCAAACAGATTGACACTGCAGAGCTCGCCCTGTCACAATTCAACCACTGAGGTAAAACCACGTCAGCTGTGAGTATTTTTGTAGTGCTTTTCAAAACCTTTTGGAAACATGTGCTTTTATTTACTTGTAGCAGGACACATCTAATGAGGAGGAGAGAAGGATTTCCTTTTCAGTACCTGGGGCTTCAGACTGCCTCCATTCCTCGGAGGACTGTGTTCAATTTCAGATAAAAAAAGATGGAAACAAAGAGAGATGGAGCAAATCCCAAGAATACTTTTCCACACTGCCACTGGACTCTGACACCTCTGAATCTTGTAGTGTTTACACGTCCGAGAAACTGAACTTCTTATAAAATGAAACTGAACCAAGAAGAGGACGAGAGACTGGATGTTTAGAAACTATGGAGAAGATCCTCAGGTGGACTAGACTTGGTGGAAAAGTAAGAACTTGCCTGTGCCTTTTGCCTCCTAGATTACCATCCTTGATAAAATGGTTTGGTACCTATACTGCATGTCATTTTAGGATTAGCCTTTCTGTCTCACGTTACATATTTTTTGACACTGTTGATGGTGCTCCTAATATCTCTTGCTGTTTCCTACCTCCAGACCCTCAGGAACAATATTATCTGCACTGTATTTGTGGAGTAGGAGGATGTTTGTGAGCCTAGGCGATACCTTTGGCTATGTAGAAATCAGAGATGCAATACAACCGTGTTCAAAGGGGATCATGTAATTACTGTACAGTTACAGAGTTGTTATAACCATATCATGTTAATAACTCCTTACTACAATGCTTATTTATCATGTCGTACATTTTTTCTGCAGTGTCACGATTTAGCAAAAACATGGTGTTTTAACTCTTCAAAGTAACTGTAGTAGTAGATTTATATAAAATATAACGTGTTCCACCAATACTGCAATAGCTCACTAATCTGTAAACTTTGTGTACAGGACGAGCAATTTTAGTGACAACCAAATATTATAGCGATGAAGAGACTGGACTGCTTCTTGTGCTATTTTTGAATGAGAAAATGTGTTTGCCCTAACAATAAAATGAATCTTTAACATACATGTAAGATTACTTTTTTTTTTCCTGGAAGCCATATGCCTGGCAATGACTTACAATATTTATTGTTATTCAGTCTTCTGTAATTGGGTTTTTTTATGTTAAGAAAAGGTGTCAAATTGTCATCACATATGTCCATGTTTTCATTTTAATATCAAACTTGCATACTTCTCTGTCACAGTCCACAGCTTTTATTAAAATATTTGCCATTCCCCTGTGGGAAGTAAAGATTGAAACTGTATGATCATATGGTTATATTTTCATAATGATTTAAAACTCATGAAATGTTAAAGCATATGTCTATTAATGTTCACTCTGTAAACTCAGTTGAACACTGTTTGAGTCAACTTCAGAAGTGCAGCAGGTTGACCACAGCAACTTCTACTGGGAATTATTCATCAAAACGTCTTTCACTCATAATTTATTTTCTGCGAGAGGGTTGTAATCCTGGAACTCCTTCCTGATCTTTTGAAAAATATAGAAGACCTCCTCACTTGGCAACATAGCTAACAGTGTTTACTAGGGATTGAAATTGATAAAGTTTTATTGACACCAATGCCTTTAACAATTCTGCCCTTATGATTCCCTTATCGAATACAGCTGATTTTCTGTGACGTCAAATGTTGGCCTGTACGATTTCAGGATAACAATATCAAACACATTCCTGACACTCCTGATATTTAATGCCATGCTGTAAAGATAAATGCCTCTGCAAGTTGCTGGTGTTTTCACTTAAGAGCTGTGCAGTGAGCATCCCAAGGTTAAAAAAGGCCACAATTTTGACGATGTATACCCTCTGTCTGCCATGATTTTTTAACTCTTTGTTGTCATTTCTGCGACTGCCTCTGATGAGAGTGTGACGTCCTTGATTTATAAATCATGCAGAACAGAGTGGATGGATTCAAAAAGGGAACTGATAAGCAAAAGACTAATGAAAGAATCGGTTGTGGGAGTTGTTATCTATTCTCAGCAGGAATTGGTTTTAGATTCCCATCATCACCATTTATGGGCTATCTTCAAATATATCTGAGTCAATTGCTACTCTGTGGCTAGATTAAAAAGGTCTAATGTTGTTTAATGCCACAGTTTGATATACTGTACCAAATAGATGGTTGACTCATCTCACATTTATTTATATATTTATTTATTTATTAACGTAATAGGGACAGTGCACATTAATGAACATCTATTCAGAAAACAATAGATGTAAAAATGCCGGATTATAGAAACAATCCTAATTTACATCCACAGTCCCTAGGCAGGTAACACAAAAACGTCATGCCAAAGACACCACACACACAAAAGCAAAACATAGAACAGGACAATAGATCACAATAAGAACACATCACAAGACAGTAAATTTCTAAAACCCTAAAAGTCAGTGGTTGCAGGACTGGTTTGCTTTCAGCCACTGCTTGGTGTGCGTTTGGAAAGTTTGTAATGTGTGTCAAGTAAGGTACTAAATGTGATGACCCCCCCCCCCCCAAAAAAAAAAGCTTTTAACTCCTGTAATTGTTATTTTTTTATTGTTTCACGGTGTAATTGGTGTAATAGTGTATGTACTGCACTTGTAATATTATTTTTCCTTACTAAAACGTATAATTTGATATAAACCCCATGATTACTGTATGGAATGGCTGTGCTCAGTGGAGTTATTGCGTCTCCCAACAAATAAATCTTACTGTAAGTTAGTTTATCTACAAAACCCAAAACCAGTGAAGTTGGCACGTTGTGTAAATCGTAAATAAAAACAGAATACAATGATTTGCAAATCCATTTCAACTTATATTCAATTGAATACACTGCAAAGACAAGATATTTAATGTTTGAACTGAGAAACTTTATTTTCTTTTGCAAATGATCATCAACTTAGAATTTAATGGCAGCAACACATTGCAAAAAAGTTGGCACAGGGGCATTTTTACCACCATGTTACATCGCCTTTCCTTTTAACAACACTCAGTAAACGTTTGGGAACTGAGGAGACCAATTTTTGAAGCTTTTCGGGTGGAATTCTTTCCCATTCTTGCTTGATGTACTGCTTAAGTTGTTCAACAGTCCGGGGTCTCCGTTGTTGTATTTTACGCTTCATAATGCGCCACACATTTTCAATGGGGGACAGGTCTGGACTACAGGCAGGCCAGTCTAGTACCCGCACTCTTTTACTACGAAGCCACGCTGTTGTAACACGTGCAGAATGTGGCTTGGCATTGTCTTGCTGAAATAAGCAGGGGCGTCCATGAAAAAGACGTTGCTTGGATGGCAACATATGTTGCTCCAAAACCTGTATGTACCTTTCAGCATTAATGGTGCCTTCACAGATGTGTAAGTTACCCATGCCTTGGGCACTAATACACCCCCATACCATCACAGATGCTGGCTTTTGAACTTTGCGCCTATAACAGTCTGGCTGGTTCTCTTCCTCTTTGGTCCGGAGGACACGACAACCACACTTTCCAAAAAAAATTTGAAATGTGGACTCGACAGACCGCAGAACACTTTTCCACTTTGCATCAGTCCATCTTAGATGAGCTCGGGCCCAGCGAAGCCGGCGACGTTTCTGGGTGTTGTTGATAAATGGCTTTCGCTTTGCATAGTAGAGTTTTAACTTGCACTTACAGATGTAGCGATGAACTGTAGTTACTGACAGTGGTTTTCTGAAGTGTTCCTGAGCCCATGTGGTGATATCCTTTAAACAGTGATGCCGGGTTTTTGATGCAGTACCGCCTGAGGGATCGAAGGTCACGGGCATTCAATGTTGATTTTCGGCCTTGCCGCTTACGTGCAGTAATTTCTCCAGATTCTCTGAACCTTTTGATGATATTACGGACCATAGATGATGAAATCCCTAAATTCCTTGCAATAGCTCGTTGAGAAATGTTGTTCTTAAACTGTTTGACAATTTGCTCACGCATTTGTTCACAAAGTGGTGACCCTCGCCCCATCCTTGTTTGTGAATGACTGACCATTTCAGGGAAGCTGCTTTTATACTCAATCATGGCACCCACTTGTTCTCAATTAGCCTGTTCACCTGTGGGATGCTCCAAATAAGTGTTTGATGAGCATTCCTCAACTTTCTCAGTCTTTTTTGCCACTTGTGCCAGCTTTTTTGAAACATGTTGCAGGCATCAAATTCAAAATGAGCTAATATTTGCAAAAAATAACACAGTTTACCAGTTTGAACGTTAAGTATCTTGTCTTTGCTGTGTATTCAATTGAATATAGGTTGAAAGGGATTTGCAAATCATTGTATTCTGTTTTTATTTACGATTTACACAACGTGCCAACTTCACTGGTTTTGGGTTTTGTATTTCTCCATGACTCAGAGCAGCAGTGTTTTCAGCCTGTGGGTGGCAGTAGAGTACCAGGGCGTCCTGGCTGGACCGAAATCGTAGAAGAAGAGGCTTCGTTTGTAGCGGCAATGAAAGGACAGCGTGCCACTGCAAATCTAACCAAAACAGAAGAAAAGTGAGCATTAGCAGAAAGAACTTTACAGATACAAGAAACACTTTTAGTCAATCTTGAGCAGAGATATTCAGATCTGTGGTGGAAAGATGTCCTTGTTTTGTGCAAGTAAGTGAAGTTGACTTCATTCATGTGACAGAGGCGGTGTAGGTTAGCTAGTCACCGCGCTAATGCTACTAGCTAATTTAGCTAACGTTAGCGGCCACGCAGTGCCGCCGTCTACACACGATTATTCATCAATTTCGATTTATTTTATTGTGATGTTGGAGTTATGTGGTTTTTAATCTACTTATGCATTTTAACCAGTTTCCAACGAGGTGCCGGAACACCCGTGCGTGTCTCCGGTGTCTAACCAGGTGTTCGAGCGCAGGCTGATCGAGAAGTACATCGCTGAGAACGGGACAGACCCGATGAACGGACAGCCCCTGTCCGAGGAGCAGCTCGTAGATATCAAAGGTAACCCCTACCTGTTGGCTGAAAGTCTGTTCTCCTTTTACTAATAGCAAGTGTTACCCCTTTGTTGACACAATCTCCGATGTATTTACAACTCAAGCTACATTTCTTTAGCAAAGGTCATCAGCTTGCCTCATATGTTACTGGTCACACTTCATGAGACAACCATGAACCAGATTTTAATTTCTAAGAATTTATCTCAGTGTTTTTATGTAAAAAAAAAAATGGCGTGGTAAAATAGTAGACCTTATGTTGTAATGGGACCTTAAAGACTGAGTTAGAAGTGTTAACATAATCAGGAAGTCATTGCTGTGATACTGTATCATGATCTGAATTTTACAGAGGTGTAATTATTTACCCCACAAACAAACTTACTGCAGGAAGTTCTCTGCAGTTTTAGAGTTACTGGTATTGTTCGTGCCTTATTTGGGGATAGAAGTAATAAATGCTACAGTATTGCTACAGCTGCTAAACGTCGACACCACTTAATATTCAATTATATTCCTGTCATTAAAAGATAATACCAAACGTCTCATTTTCCTTTTGAACACCAAATTAACAAACTTATCTACATTTTTAAGATAATGGGAGGCAGCAAGTTTTAAATACTGAATGATTAAACAAGTGATTTTTCTAAAGATTTTTTTGGGCATTTTAGGCCTTTATTAACAGGAGAGAGAGACAGTGGATAGGCTTGTGAAGGGGTGAGAGAGAGTAGGGTAGGGGACTCTGCAAATAGGCTGGATTTGAATCTGGACCTGTAAGCATGTATATGGGTCATGCCTTGTTGCTTACCACTCTGCCAAACCAGCACCCCAAGAAGTTTTTGATGTAAAATAGTTCTGGTTATTTATTTTTTTTGATACTTCATTTAGTTGGGGTTTTCAAGAATTTGATTATGGAAGGGTATAATTGCTTTAGCATTAGAAGCTGCTTGATTTATTTGTCTTTTTTACTTCAGTGTAAAGTTACAGGAACAGTAAGCATTTTCTGTATTTCTGTAATCTTCCAGTTTAGCCATCATGGCTCGTTGCTGACTTGACTGGACTCTTGGTGTTTGGGAAGAACAACAAGGCACATTAGCACTAAAAATCAATCCTGTACTCTTATCAGGGCACACAGAGGACACTGTTTAGCATGGCAGCAGAACCTAAACATTGACTTAAACAGATTATTGGAATTTGATCTCTACAAGCTCACATGAAACACTTTAAAGTCAGACAACAAACAACATGCAAGGCAACAGGACAATCAGTCGTGTAGAGGCTTAACAACCTGGCCCCAAAACTGATCCCTGAGGGACACCAGTTGAACAGTTCAAAATCAAAGACAACTCACTGTTTATCCTAACCCTCTGTTTCCTACTCCAGATAAGATTTTGTTTATTGATGAGTGCTAAAATGTGATTCACTAAACATGCTACTTCACTGTTTTTTAGTGTCCCATCCAATTAGACCCAAGGCGCCATCAGCAACAAGTATTCCTGCCATTCTTAAATCCCTTCAGGATGAGTGGGTAAGTTTTGTGTACTATGAGGTGGCTTATGAGAAATACACCAAACAATTCAGTTTTCATGTTTAAATTAGTATGTGACTTTGTCCATGCAAACTTTAATTATGTTATTGGTGACGAAAAAACTTTCAAAACAAATTAATTATTAATATAGATTGAAGTTATTCAACTTTAACACAGTGTGATACATACTCTGCCGTTACTCTGACACAAAAATTAAAAAAAAAAAAAAAAAAAAAAAGTCAGTTTTGACCTTGTATCACTTACATTTGATTTAAAAGAGTTCTTGCTTTCTTTGTTGCTCTAGGATGCCGTTATGCTTCATAGTTTCACTCTGCGGCAGCAACTGCAGACAACTCGCCAGGAGCTGTCACATGCCCTCTACCAACATGATGCCGCCTGCAGAGTGATTGCTCGACTCACAAAGGAGGTCACTGCTGCCAGAGAAGGTTGGTTGACAGCAGTTTGTGTCCTCTGTTGCAGGGCACAAGTCCAGTTTCAAAGCACACTTAATGGACTCAATATGACTATCAGTTCTCTGCAGAATCTGTGACATGAGAGCATTAGCACATGATGCCAAGTCATGTTTATGGCATTTATTCTGTTTTTTTTTTTTTTTTTTTTTTTTTTTTTTTACAGCTCTTGCCACACTCAAACCCCAAGCTGGATTGGTTGCTCCTCAAGCAGTCCCGGCTTCTCAGCCAACTGCAGCAGTGGGTGACCATTTGTATTTTTCAATATTTAGTCAGATAACAATAAGCTCCTTATTAACTATCACAATCCTTATGTCCTTGTGTGTGCACTCTTTATCTTAGGGTGCTGGTGGAGAGCCTATGGAGATTAGTGAACAGGTGGGAATGACCCCAGAGATCATCCAGAAGGTGACTGTTTTCTTTTTGTTCTACCAAAATATTTTCTCTGCAAGCGTTCCATTCCTCTTTGAAATCAGATGTTTCAAAATCCCCTTTTTCCTGTTTGCAGCTCCAAGACAAAGCTACTATTCTCACCACAGAGAGAAAGAAGGTATTGTTTTCTCTTTTATCACTTAGAATACACATCTTTATTGTAAAATCATACCTTTCAACAGTAACCAACCAGATGTCTTACCCTTTAAACTGTATTTTTCTTCAGAGAGGAAAAACAGTCCCAGAGGAGCTGGTTAGAGCTGAGGACCTCAGCAAATATCGCCAAGTGGCTTCACATGCTGTGAGTAAAAACTTCTGTTCAAGAATAATTTACAATGTTTACCTAAAATCACGTAAATATAATTTGCTAATTGTTGAGATAGATAAATGTGGTCCCTCCTTGGTTACTTTCAGGGTCTTCATAGTGCCAGCGTCCCTGGTATTCTGTCTCTGGATCTCTGTCCCTCTGACACCAGCAAGGTCCTCACAGGTATAAACAAAGACTTCAATCAGAGCTCTGCCCGGCGGATGGTTTGTTCAAGGTTTAGTTGGTTCAAACGCACATGATTTGAATAAGCTTGTGATCTACAGGTGGAGCTGACAAAAATGTGGTGGTGTTTGACAAGAATGAGGAACAGATTGTGGCGACCCTCAAGGGTCACACCAAGAAGGTCACCTCTGTTATTTATCATCCATCACAGGTAACATTTCTTTCTCCGACAGTAACCAACCAGATTTAGTCTTTAGTAAATAAATATGCATACATTTATTCTCTCTCTCTTTCCACCCCCCCACTCTTCTCTAGAACGTGGTCTTCTCTGCATCTCCAGACAACACCATCCGTGTGTGGTCCGTCACCGGGGGCAACTGTGTCCAGGTGATTCGTGCCCATGAAGGAGGTGTCACTGGACTTTCCCTTCATGCTACTGGGGACTACCTGCTCAGCTCCTCTGAGGATCAGGTGTGTGTGCGCAGCAGGACAAAATTCTGACTGACCTCATACTATTTTTGACTCTGAAGTACAAGTGATCTCTTCAGGGGTAAATGTGTCACTACAATGACTTCTTTCCTTTTTAATGTCTTTCCTTCAGTACTGGGCCTTCTCTGATATTCAGACAGGTCGAGTCCTCACCAAAGTCACTGATGAAAGCGCTGGCTGCGGTATGTGCCACCATATTAACATAATTTTTGGCATTTCAATAAGTCTCCTCTTATTTCAGGCGATAATCAGTTTCTTTTGGTTCATGTTCAGCCCTTACCTGTGCTCAGTTCCACCCTGATGGTCTGATTTTTGGCACTGGTACGGCTGATTCTCAAATCAAGATCTGGGATTTGAAGGAACGTACCAACGTGGCTAATTTCCCAGGCCACTCCGGCCCTGTCACCTCCATCGCTTTCTCTGAGAATGGATACTATTTGGCCACAGGTAATTCATATTAACAGCACTTTCTCACACGGCTTGCCTTGTATAAGTGCAGGTACTGCGCATTGTAGAGCTGGGAAATAAGTCAAGTTTAAATTTCAATTATAATTACTGTCTTCCACCATTTTGAAACTTATTGTTAAAATACATGACATGTTGCACTTGTTTTGTTTTTTTCCATCTAAAATCATTTTTAGGTATCTATTTTTTTTACTTAAATTTTCAGTTATTGCTAAGCTGAAGGAATTATTGTCATCTGTATTTATGCTCAAAAATGTCCTTGTCATTTCCTTTCACTTTGTTCTCTTTGCATTGCAAACCTAGGACATCAAGCCCTTGTCAAAAGTTGTCAGTAAAAATGATAATGAAAAAATTAAAGAAATTATCATGGCAGACATGAGACGGGAGTGATGAAATTGTGGCTGAGGAGGACGCTAAGGGCACAACATCCAAGTTTCTGTGGGATTTTAAAGAGTGGAAACAACGGCAAACTGCACAAACATTAGTCTGTACAACACAGCATTAAATATCAAGAGTACCCTGTGTGACATTGTTGACACCAAAAACCTGTTTCGGCCAAACTTTTTCCCCACATAGAAAATACACACAGGACAATAAAGGAATCAATATTGAATCTAACCGACGATAATGGCAGTGATATCAAAATCTTGTCAATTCTCATCCCTGCTTGTCCTAATTTGAAATCAACACACAGAACTTTGTTGTCAGTATAAATGATCAGACGCTGAAGATGCAATAGGGGCTTAAATGTTTTAGAGGGTTAAGAAAAAGGTCTTTTAAAAGTGTGATCTTAAACTGTAGCCCATGTGTATTTGGGCTACACCCTTTCATGGTGCATTCACATAAAAGTGCCACGACAGCTCTGTCATCATTGCACCTTAAGGCATTTACAATACTTCCATGAGGGGGCAATATCTGTGTGAATTCACCATGTGATACAGCTTTGGATGCAGGCAGCATGGTGTGTGTTTAAACTACACGCAACAGGAGAGGCTAGGGTGGCTTGATTATGGAAACAAATTATAATCAGGCTTATTTTTATTGTTTTTGAGATCATGTTTATTAAGCATTATTACTCAGTGATATTTTTTTAACATATTTGCCAACATTTTAAATGATTAAATAATTCATGTTATATTGAGGTGCAGCCACAGCTGCTTAACAACGTCTGAAAATGACTGCATTGTTTTAAAACTGTTGAAAATGTCTGCCACTATTAATGTGATAAGACAGATGACAAAGTAAACGTTGAAGAGCAATTTGGTCAACTAAATCATAACTAAAATATGAAATTAACATTCATGAATTCTGCTTAAATAAATAATTTTATTGCAGCTCTAATTTGGACTTTATTCATATACTTTGACATAATTGTCTTTGCTGCAGGTGCTCAGGACAGCTCTCTGAAACTGTGGGATTTAAGGAAACTGAAAAACTTCAAGACCATCACTCTGGACAACAGTTACGAGGTAACAGGGTTTTGGTTTTCCCCTTTGAAAAGAATAATAAAGTTTTTACCATGAATGAGATAATTGGTTAGTACTATGTTAGATTTAGATGCTGGGATCACACAAACACAAAATATCTACTCTTAGCCAGCAAAACGCCACAGTGCGGAAAGACTGTGGAAGCTTTTTGTTGACTCTGTACAGTGATATTTATACATTTCACAGTAATATTTTTCTTTTTAAGTCCTCTAAAACAAAAATTAAAATATCTGATAGTAGCTGAATAGGGATAGATATGATGTCTTGTACTAAGGACACTGGTGGCGAGAAGGTTGTGATGTTTGTATACTCCTCAAAATTGGTAACATTATTTCGGTCATTATTCCCCCCCTTTTAATAATACTAATTGGTATTGTTTTTATATCGTTGGAAAGCCTGATAAGTGACTTTTACAACAAGGTACCACTTCTAAGGATTGTGCATTTGTGGATGGAGCAACATAGCTTAACGTGTTGGAAGTGCCCGAAAAATGTGCTAAAATGCCCTGCAACTTGAAGCTGGTGTTCTGCCATGCAGAGTGGCAGCATTATTTGATGTCAGCCCTGGTACCATTTCCAAACTTAAGACCAAGTTCTGTGAGACTGTTGAAGTCAGAGACAGACCACTAAGTGGCTTACTTAGGAAGACAGCATCCCAAAAAGACCGGTTCCTCATGCTTGCTTTACTGAGGGAACCGCAGGTTTTCTTTCAAGGGACGAATGGATTTTGAAGCATTTTTTTGTGGTGCTACGCACACATGCACAATGGTCATAAGTTATACCTTGTTGTAAAAGTGACTAATCAGGCTCCCCGACTGTATAAAATACTACACCAGTTGGTATTATGAAAGGGCAGAAATTATTGAGTAAAATAACATTAATAGTATATTTGTGCAAGGACCACCTGAAAACAAGATGGTGCATCTCAAGGGGCTACCCTTTAATGGATTTCAAGTTTCTGTGCTCACGTGCTGAGGGGGCTGTCCTTATTACAGGATGTTTTCTAGCGTGTCCTTCCTCACTCTATCCCTGTATTTTGAGTCTGTCTGCCATCTTCTTCTCAACAAAGCCTCAATAACTAATCTTTAGAAAAAGAGTCTTCATTTTATGTGGTACTGTGCCATGCTTGGTAAACTTCCTTGGAGCTGGCCTGGCACAGTTTGAGGAAGTGGGCCCCGGCATTTCATGCTTGCTCATGAACGAACAAACAGATGAATGCACTCATCAGGACCTCTTCTGATAGTGATAACTCTTAAAATGTAGACCAGCGATAATTACTTATAATTGTGGAAGAACATCTTTATTTTTAATTCTGTGTAAATCATCCATGTCAGGTATTTGTAGAATAAATATTTCAGAGCAAAACCTCCAAATATTTTTTCAGCACACGGAAGTCCTGTGATTAAAGCGATCCAGTCCAAACATGCATCTAGGTAATTTAGATGTTTATTTTATTGCTTTTATTTTCATTCAGTCCGTTTGCTTTTTTCACTCAAAAAATCTAATTGCATTTGAGTTTGTGATTAAACAGATCTATACTTACATAGGGTAGGTGTGTTTTCTCTTAAGTGTTTCTTTCCAAATGCCTAAATTCATTCCCCCTTTTTTATGCACGTCATTCACCACCTGGTCATCTACTATTTTACCAGAGTCTGATAGAATGTAAATATTTACTAGCTTTATAAAACACAATTTACACACGTATTACATCTTTAGTTTTGAAATGTGTCTCAGTATTCAGTGAAAACACTTGACTGATCGATGTGTGTTTAAGGACTTTTGTTGTGTGGTGCCGCACTCAGAAAAAAATCTAAACTTTAACTAGAGGATCCAACAACACAGACTGCAGCAGCAGAGGCATCTGAGGACGGTTCCTATTTATGATAAGCAGCAGTGTAACAGTTCATAAATCAGATGGTCTGCCTGATGTCTTGCTGTTTCAGTATAACAGAAAATAACAACTGTGGTCCGGATGCATATATCTGGGTTTCCCTCATTTATTCATTATATTGAACATGAACATGCTCGTGCTCATTAGGTTCCTCTCTTTAACTTAAATTAAGCAAGATTGCTAGGGCTGGTTTAATTTAAAAAAAAAAATGCAGGTGCTTTGTGTTTATCCTACTGCTGGTCATTGGCAATACTATAAGTATATTTATGTGACATGACTCCTTCACTGGACTTAAAGTCAACACTGATTAATCTTGTGCTTGGTAAGCATCTTAACTTGATTCACCTTTTCAAGTCTTTACTTGTAAATTGCACTTTTTAGATTTAGAACAATTGCACATTTTTACTGCAGTTTTTTTTACTCCTTTTTATTTCCCCCACCAGGTGAAGTCCCTTGTGTTTGACCAAAGTGGTACCTACCTGGCCGTTGGAGGCTCTGACATCCGTGTTTACATCTGTAAGCAGTGGTCTGAGGTCCTTAACTTCACTGGTAAGGAGGGAGGAAAACTACTTTCAGCTCTTTCATTTGTTAAACTCCCTTGCATTACAAAGAGTGTGACCCTCGAGGACATTTTTAACATTATTTTTTCCTCTCTACTTTTAGACCATACAGGACTGGTGACAGGAGTAGCCTTTGGAGAGAATGCACAGTTCCTGGCCTCTGCAGGAATGGACAGAAGTCTCAAATTTTATAGTTTGTAGGGATGAGGACATAAGGGATAGAGGAAGGAGGATGATGGTGTATGTTTGTTTGAACAGTTACTATCCTGGAGGTCGACCTGTCATTTTTTTTAGAAAAAGAAGAGAGAATTGATTAAAAAAAATTACTGCTAACTTTTCTGCATTAGTGTCCTCAAGCTCAGGACCAGGTTCCTATGAAATAGCCTTCTAACATGAAACCACAGCAGCATGATTAAATTGCCACGTTTGTTGGCATTTCTTTGTCTGAAGGGTACATGATGTGGTATGAGATATGAAAAAGCAGATGAATATGACTGTCCAGCTTGCCAGCAAATCAAACTTTACAGTAGTGTCTCTATTGTGTTTCAAAGTTCTCAATATAAATACAACTCCAAGATGCTGAAGTGCATTATTAGCAGCACAAATTGGTAACAGCACAGTCTGCTTTGCTTCTCAGTGTAGATCAGCATTTTTACAGTATCTTTAGATTAAAATGAAAAACACATCAGTAGTGAACAGCACAGTTTAGCTGATCAACCAGAAGAGGTTCATGTTCCTCAAATAAAAATCTTCTATCATCTCCCTTTCAATTTCATTTCCTATTTTAATTGTATCATTTAAGTTTGTTCCCTCTTTTTCAAATGTAAATTTCTCATTTGCCGTTTTACCCACCCCCTTTTACAATAAAATATCTTTTGTATTTCTATTGTTTGGTGTAATGCAAATTTTGTGTTTTTGTTTATCCTCTCAAAGTAATTTGACCAACCTGCACAAGGCTGAAATTTAAGTTCATGCAGCTTTATGTGTGGAAATGGATATGTAAGAGACTGTATTCCTTTGTATCTGCTCGCTGAGCCTTTCGTCTTTTTCCTGAGATTTACATTGATACCTTTGTGTATAAAAATTGACTTATCTATATAGTTCATGGTTTTTTCAGTCTTGGGCGAACAGATGGTGCTGGGAGGGAGTATTTAGCCGTTCTTGGTACTTTCTTAGTATTAACATAGTACTTACATGTATTACCACTCTTGAAGTGACCTTCACTTGTATGTAGCCTATGTCCCTTTCTTTCTGAGACCTCTGAACTTTACACGGATCAGACATGGGAGCAGTCCCAGTTAGCGTTTAATGAAAGTCATGCCTCTCATTAGTTCATTATTTCGTCTCTTCTGCTGGCTTGCAGCTGCACACATGATCTCTAACCTTGCATGGAAATGTAATATACTGTAACACTTGGCTAATGTTGCGCGCGTTAAAAACAGCCAGCGGTTGTTGAGTTTTTCTGGCCATTCAAAGTCAATAGGACTGTGGGTCAGTGGTTTTTCTATTGAAGGACGAGTTGGCTCAGAGAACCAACTCGGTACAGTGAACGAGAAGATCCGGATCCTGTCCTAAATTGGTATTGTTGTAAGCATACCAACATGTTAATCATTTATATCACTTGTTACTCCTAGCAGAGAGCATAATGTAGTACTATCTCTGATATCAAATACAGTAACTGCAAGTAAGGAACAAATTGCTTATGACTGGCTGGTCACCTCAGACACCCCATCTCGGTATCATTGAAATGACCATATACATCAATACAAAGTACGTTTTGAGTGCCTGAAAATGAAGGGTTCATGTTCATGACATCAGCTTGTTAGCATTTTTTTTTCAGTTGGATCCAACACAAATTCTGACCAGTACAAAAATGTTTATATGCTACATACTAGATATAGCATCTTTAACAATTTCAGTAAACCAAGGTATCTACCTTTCTGAGCTTCAGAGAGCAAAAATATGCATAATATTGTGCATCCCCAGTAAACATTTCTTTAAAAGGAATGAATAAATGCGGGTGTTATTGTGTAATTTGGTATTCTAGTCCTTCTGTTGTTTTAAGTACTATATAAAACATTTTTAAAGTTCAATAATTGTGCTCTAAAATAGTAAAAAAAAAAAAAAATATATATATATATATATATATATATATATATATATATATATATATACTTTAAGAACCAAAAGTAAAACACATATACATACAAACCAAACCTACCATAACTTTTACTATATTTGTTTGAAGTATGATCTGTGCGCCAGTACGAAATCAAGTGTTTCAGGGGAACCCTATTGTGTCGGTGTACTGAGCTAAATGGTACGAATCGTTGAATGCAGCCGAAATTCCCACCACGACCTGATGAGACTGTAACGTCAACCGTCACGTGAAGCTGCAGTAACGTGACTCAAACGGGAAGTTCGAGCCGAGCTGTTCTGGTTCTTATAAACACGTCTGATTGTCCCGGGCTACAGACCCCGGGTTGACCGTCGTTACGGCGCTGAACGGTCTCAAAGACTTCACATTGGAGTCCAGCAGAATTTAGGAAGCAGACAGGTGAGAAATTTGCACATTTTTCGTGATTAGAACTTAAAATGAGCAGCTCGTGGATGGACCGCTATTGTGAGTACAGCTTATGAGCCCCGTGTGGTGTTATAGTTTCCTCTGCCAGCCGAGAGCACAGTTTTAAACTCTGTACCATCAACTGTCTCCATTTGTTCAGCTCAGATTTCAGCTTGGCTTCATTTGAATAGAGTGCAAATCAAAACGAAACTTTGCCCTGAGTGGCAGACCCACTGACAGCGGAAGGAAGAGAATCAGATTTTTAACGTTCAGGATCATATTATCGTAAAAATTTTGTTTCATGTCTTCATGTCTTCTTCACATGTATATCAGCAGCTCTGTGTGAAAGTAATGAGAAACTTCTACGTGTTACATGTACCTAAATTAACGTTTATTTTATTTTACGTCATTTTACAATTTTTGGTTTTGTATACACATACGTACCTGCATAATTTGGCATTTTATAAATAACAATTGTAAGCTGGTGTATTCGGTGTGATTGATGTCCCCTCAATTATTATTTCCTACTTATTTTATTGTTACTACTGATATAAAGCTGGAATTTGGTTGTCAACTTTGGTGTCCCATATGGTAATGGCTTTGTTACTGAAATAACCTGTAAAACGCTTTGATCAGCTTCTGCTGTTTTAAAATGTGCAAAATATATATCGTTATGTTGCTATTTTTATTCTATCTCTGCTTTGTGAGAAGACTTTGATAGCTGAGAGAGGTGTTCAAAAATAAAATGAATCATTACTTTTTGTTGCTTTTTTATGCACTGTCAATATTCCTAAGTCAAAAAACGGTGACCTTGTGATAATGACAGAGACGCCTGTGCAAGACTGGAAATCCCACCTGGTTCTCACAGTTAGGAGAACTTCCCCTTTTAAGTTTCCATTTAGATCACTTGTCTGTATGCACCCAGGGAGTCATTTTTTGTCTTAACTGAAAGTAGTTACTGTCTGAACTCTCCTTATTTCATTTCATTTTTAACAAGCTTACTCTTTGTTTATCACTCTCTCAACGCTATCCCTCTGTCAGGTACAGCAGCTATGGGGTCCATGTTTCGCAGTGAGGAGGTGTGCCTCGTGCAGCTCTTCCTTCAGTCCGGCTCGGCATACAACTGTGTCAGTGAGCTGGGAGAGCTGGGCCTGGTGGAGTTCAGAGATGTCAGTATCTGAAACACTTAACTTTATAATCTTGTTGCTCAGATTCCGATTCAAAACAGTCAGCTGATGTGTTGCGTGCATGCTCTTTCATGTGCTTCTTTTCTGCCTACATTATTATTTTCACCATCAGATAGTGGGTTGTTACCAAACCATGTTTTATTTTTTGCTTGTATTGTAAATAGTTTTTCTGCCTTTTTTTGACAATCCTCTACCTTTTATGAAACGAATTCAGAACTTGGACTGATTGTATTATATTTAGTAGACACATGCTTAAATTGATTCCAAGCTAAAGAGCCAATGGCTTCTTTGAGTCCTTGTGAGCTACAGCTCAATTTTCCATTTTTCTTATTGTCATCAAATGATCATGAGTAACACTGTGACTCTCTTCCTTCTCCCCTCTCCTCATGCTGCAGTTAAATCCCAACGTAAATGCCTTTCAGAGGAAGTTTGTGAGTGAGGTCAGAAGATGTGAGGAACTTGAGAAAACTTTTAGTAAGCCCAGATTCAGTTATCCTAGCATGTATTATTACACTGATTTTATTTCATGTACATTTCTGCTGACCTCTCAAATCTGCTCCTAAGCCTTTTTGGAGCAGGAAATCATCCGCTCCCTGTCTCCACCACTGAAGGGCCCCCTCCCTCCTCCATGCCCAACACCTTTGGCCCCTCAGCCCAGAGAGCTCATCACCATAGAGGAGGAGTCTGAGCGACTGGCCAGAGAACTCAAAGAGGTGAGAAGTTGATACAATCAAGGCTGATATGTGAAATCAAAGCAAAGCCTCTGTTGTCTCTGTAGAACATTATCATAGGAGGTTGTGCTTGTCTCTAGGTTTCAAGGAACAGAGACAGTCTCCGGGCTCAGCTGACCCAGCTTTGCCAGTACCGAGGAGTTCTTACCAAAACACACTCCCTCACTGCCTCACAGGTGCCACAAAGACACATTTATTTAACAATTTCTGATTCATTTTATTGCATGTTGTTAAAAGTTTAGCTGTTGAGAGAGAAGGTGAAGTACAATCATGATTTACTTCTTTCCCTCCTCTCAAAGGCACCACCACCACCTGTACTGGAGAGTCAAGGTCTGTTTGATAGCCGCCAAGATGTTCACCTCAGGTATATCTAACCTCTCAAAATTTTCAGTTCTTATATTTATTTGATGTGCTTTTATTCTGCATTCACCCCTTCTTCCTTCTTGCCCACGCTCTCAGTTTTGTGGCAGGGGTTGTCCATCCATGGAAGGTCCCGTCATTTGAACGGTTGCTATGGCGGGCATGCCGAGGTTATATTATAGTGGATTTCAGGGAGATGGATGATCGACTCGAGCATCCAGACACGGTAAGAACTGTGAGACAAACAAAGATATTACATTTATTTCTGTTGCAGGAAGAGTCTATAGGATTTGTCACATGTAATGAGTTTTAAAAATATATGTTTTCTCATATTAGAATGTCTTTTTCAATTACGTAGGGGGAAATGGTGCAGTGGACGGTGTTCCTTATTTCCTTTTGGGGAGATCAGATCGGACAGAAAGTAAAGAAGATTTGTGATTGGTGGGTAAAGCTGTGCATCATATTTATTTCTATAAATGGTGACTTTCCAGTCTTAAGATTGTATTCAATGGAATAATGTGCCATTTTTAAGTTATTGTAATTTTTTTAGATATCAATGGGGAATTTTGTTGCAAGGGCAAAATGTAAATATTTTTAAAGATTAACTGTATAGGGTGTCCCCAAATACACTGTAGTTTGAGGTTTGATCAGGTAGCTAATGAAAGAGTAATAATCCCATTTCACACTGTTGCTCAATAAAAGCAGTCTAATGTGACTGTTTTATTGTGCAACAGTGTGAAAACAGCAGTGCAAAAAGTGCTGGACTGAAAATGCAGTGGTAATTTTTAGTAAAAATAGTTTGAGAAAATGAATTATCAATCATGAAAGACTCAAATAGACAATGACAAATCAAGGCAATGATAAAATCAGTTTTAAAATCTAAAAAAAGAAAACAAAAAGATAAAACAACTAGAAGTGCTCAGGGCGTCTCCATCAAGGCATTTATGGTCAGGGTTGGCCCAGCTGAATCTACACAAACCCCTGATCCAGTCTACTTAACTGTGTTTTTGCATGAACTCACATCACTTAGTTCATCACATTGATTATTTTCTGAGCATAACTGACATTAGAAGAGCTATGAAAGTGTTGAAAGCTGCCCTATTTCCCAATGTTAACAAATCCCTTAAAGAATTCCTGGGTTTAGATCACCACCAAAACCTAATCACTTCTTCCTTGTGCCATGGCCAGTGTTCCCTAAAAATTTGATCAAAATCCATTGATAACCTTTTGAGTTATCTTGCACACAAACTGACAGATACTGGAAAAAAACATCACCTCATATGAGGAAGTAAAAATATTCAACCTGAACAATAAAAAGACAAAGACATATAAGGAAAGAAAGAGAGAGAGAGATGGTAGGAGAGCTGTAGAGAGAGAAGAGATAGAGAGAGGGAGGTTTGTAAAACCATATAAACATTCATACATACATAATACTGCATAATGTGTCTCTAGTGTGCTGCCTTCCAGTATTTAACAACAAAGTAAGCCATGCGCTCTTAGTTTGTACAACTTTGAAAATGGGATTATTTTTTTACTTTCTATTTTCGTGACATATACATTTCCCACTTATAGTGAAGATGGGATGTTGTGTAAAATGTAACCAACAACAGAATACCCCTATATTCAATTGAACACACTACAAAGAAAAGATTTTTAATGTTCAAACTGATACATTTCATTCTCTTGCTTTTTGGAACGTGTTGCAGGCATCAACTCAAAATGAGTAAATATTTTGTAAAAAAAAAACCTAAGTTATGACTCTGAATATGAGAATATTCTGTCTTTGGAGTATATTAAATCAAATATAGGATACAAAAATGATCTGGAAATTATTGTATTGTGTTTTTATTTGTTTTACACAATGCCATCGCCTCATTGGATTTGGGGCCTGCGCACGTCATCACCTGTACTTGGAGAATCAGAGTGATTGGTCAATTTGATGAAAAGATGTAGAGAGTGGTTGAAATTTTAACATAAGGGATACATTGATTGATCCACAAGGTCACAAATTCTTGGAGAGAGGGGTTTGTTGTCATCACAAAAGGGTCAATAAGGATCAAATGCAGTTTTAATTCAGCATATCTTAAAAGATTATTGGTTGAATGCTTTTGTACAACTCCAAGTAAGTAGTAATGTATGCAGCTGTGTTTCAAATTTATCCCAATAAAAACATGCTCTAGATGTATGTCCCAAATGAAATGCTGTGAAATCTAGAATCCAGGTTGCACTGGTGTATAAGCTGCAGTATGTTTTATGCATCTCTCTGGGGTTTTTAATTACCTTTCTGTGTGACCGTCTACAATGTGGTTACTTAAGTCTGAAACATGCAGTTTTGTGCAGCTGTGTTGCTCTCAAAGTAGCAGATACTGTCATTGTTTTAGCCCCAATGTCAGAGGACTCCTCTCAAACAAATCAGCACTACATGAGGTTTATTTACTTCACAGTACACTAGTGTTTTACAGATAAAATAAATATGATTTAATGAAAGATGCAAGCCCTTTGAATGTGGTACAGACAACCCCCCCCCCCCCCCCCCCCCAAGCTTAGTCTGTTTTCCGGCCCATTTTGGGCAGAAAAGCAGGCTCTTATATTCCCAACAAACCTTCACTGTCATCAGGTTACATGCTGTGTGTAACTGTGGCAGCTGCATTTGCTGTTATGACAGTTAGTGTCTGCATTTAATACTGTCGTATAAGCAGCAGACAACTTTTTGGAGGAGGTATTAAAAGTGTTTCTTTACACACCAGATTGTATGGTACATTGAGGATTCAAGATGTACACATTTTCCATTCATTTCATTCATTCATTCACTCACTTTCTATACCAACTTTCCCTTTCGGGGTTGCGGGAGACTGGAGCCTATCCAAGCTGTCATTGGGCGAGAGGCGGGGTACACCCTGAACCGGTCGCCAGTCGATCGCAGGGCCACATAGAGAGACAAACAACCACTCACGCTCACACCTAAGGGCAATTTAGAGTCACCAGTTAACCTAATGAGCATGTTTTTGGTCTGTGGGGGGAAGCCGGAGTGCCCGGAGAGAACCCACTCATGCACTGGAAGAACATGCAAACTTCACACAGAAAGGACCTGCTCGACCCATGGATCGAACCGGCAACCTTCTTGCTGTGTGGCACCTGCACTACCTGCTACACCACTGTGCCGCCCTACACATTTTCCAAACAGAAGAAAAAGACTTTGTTTGGGGAAAAATACTTTAACCCTTAAACTTCCACAAAAAATGGCCTTTTAAATGCCTTTTATGCAAATTGGGGCACTAATGCAGCAATTTTTTTTTTTTTACACTCTAAATATTTACAAATCATTAACCTCTGCCAAATGGTTGAGCTGAGAGTTTAGAGTTGAATTAATAATTCCATTGTTAAAGTGAAAAGAGAACAAAAATCAAGTCAAATGTCCGTTTTTGAGAAACACTTTTAACTTTTTGGATGTCATATTCATTTCATATAGGCCATTTTTTATGACCAGTTTTATTATAATTCTAGGTTTACCTATCTGAGAAATTCCCCTCTTTAATAAGACATGATGCTTTTTTCTAGCATTATGTTTAACTCCCCGAAATATAGATGGCCTAATCAGGTTTAAGAAGTTTAATGCACTTACGAATTAGATACAGTAACTCAAAGTTTGGTCTACCAAGCAGTTGATCTGGGAGTTAAAGGGTTAATGAGTCAACTTTGAGATGCATATCTGAGTAGAGATGAGAGAGAGAAATTGATGCATTCAGCCTTAGCACAGGGAGGGGAAGGGAAGGAGGAGAAATGATGCACTGAGGGGACAGCTTTGTTTTGCTTTGGAGACTAAAGTCTACCATCTACCCCTAAAGTCACATATTATACCTTTAGCCTGATGAACATCTTTAATGTTCCCTCTCCTCAGCTTTCGCACACAGACATTTACCTACCCCGAGAGTCCTGCTGACAGAGAGAAGATTCTTCAGGGGCTTGAAGGCAGAATTGAAGATATCAAATCTGTAAGTGCAGAACGTTCTTGTGTAAAATATGGACTAACAATGCAGTTCTCTGGTTTCAGCTCATTGAATCAAACCTCAGTGTCAAAATAGAAAACCTTATGAGTGCAAAAATATTACTTTTAGTTCCCTTTTGTCTGATGAAATATGTTGCCTGTGCCCTTGTCTTACTTCCCTCTCCTCCAGGTGTTGTCACAGACTGAGGCCTTCCTGCAGCAGCTGCTCATGCGGGCGGTGGCCGTGCTGCCACAGTGGAAGGTGCGGGTGCAGAAGTGTAAAGCAGTTCAGATGGTGCTAAATCTTTGTAGCCCCTCAGTCACTGACAAATGCCTGATTGCTGAGGCCTGGTGTCCCACTGCCAAACTGCCTGAACTGCAGAGTGCCCTCAGAGAAGGAGGGGTAAGACGGAGAAGAGTCGTATGTGTCAGTTTTAATATGTATGTAAACTGCCTCTTATTTATGCAACCTTTTTTCCCCAGAGGAAGAGTGGCAGCGGGGTTGACTCTTTTTACAATCGTCTTCCAACCACCACCTCTCCACCGACGCTGTTTCCCCTTAACTCCTTCACAGCCGGTTTTCAAAACATTGTTGATGCCTATGGAGTCGCCAGCTACCGAGAAGTCAATCCAGGTGTGTATGCTCTTTGAAATAACTCAAAAAGTCTGTGCTGATCTCAGATGTCCGAAAAACAAACCCAAACAATTTTAAGTCCTACATTATTATTATTGTTTTCCTTCTTTTATTCAAGTCTTTTCTCCTATTCCCTTTGCAGCGGTGTACACCATAATAACATTCCCTTTCCTGTTTGCTGTGATGTTTGGGGATGTGGGTCATGGTCTGTTGATGACTCTGGCTGCCCTCTGGATGGTTCTTGAGGAGAAGGACCCTAAACTAAAGAACAACACTAATGAGGTACATCAGAGGATATTATATGTAGTAAAAATAAAAAAACAAACAAAACTATGGCCGTTATCAATCCCTCTTCACTATATCTACAGTGAATGCGCTGTTTTAGAAGAGTGCCAAAATTTAAAGTGAGTACTGTTCTTCTCTATATAGTGCACTCAGTTTATCTAGAAAAGCATTTCCTAAAGGAGTGAATAATCTACAGCCACATATACCAGCAAGCTACCACCCTGTTTAAATTGTCTCCACCTCTTGATTGAGCACTTCTATGAACAAGACAAAAAGTCTGCAGCATCAGGACATCTGCCTCAATGTCTATGGCACCCCTAGCTAAAATGTCTCATTCTGCTGCCACCTGAAATAGACCTACCAGTGTGATGACATACCGTTGTTTCATCGTCAGTTTAAGTCTTTCGGCTCATGGTAGCAAGTCCATTGTAGAACTATTGACCAAATGCAGAGTTGTTGACAGTATGAAGCAGAGCAGCACTGAACTAACCAATTACCACGAAGCTGAGCAGTCAACAAGTCAGAGTGGACTCGCCAACATGGGAAAGGCAGCCTTAAAGGGGCAAGAGCTCTAATAGAGTGTCTCAGACAGAGTGAGAATAGAGGTGGCTCTGGGGAAGTCTGTGCATGGAAACTAGAGGGTTTCTGAGCACAAGTTATTGTGAACATACTCTAGGCATCAACATAAATATACGAACCTGATTTAAGGCAAAATACGGGCTCTTTAAAGAAACTGCAGGCCTGGTTTGTTTTATCAAAGAGTGAAAAATGTATCAAAAAGCAACAGTTGATATGAATTTACAGGTAAGTTCTAAAAATTTGGCACAATAAAATGCATCATTGTCTTTAAAAGGACCTTGCTGAAGTTATTGTTTATCATATCTATTTTCTGTAAAGACACTTTCAGTTTTCTGAGTTATTATTTACACTGAGCCATCATTTAATATTGGTTGCTGATTGTTCTGCTGCATAGATATATTGTGCTACATAATAATAATAATAATAATACATTTTATTTAAGGGCGCCTTTCACGACACTTAAGGTCACCTTACAAAGTACAACTAAAAAGTGCATAAAGACAAGCGTAAAAACAGGCATAAAAACAGGTATAAAAACAAGCAGTACAATACAACAGACAGTGCCAGAGATCAGAGGGAGTAGGAGAGTTTGAACAGATGAGTTTTGAGTCCTGCTTTAAAGAGGGGTAAGGACTCAGTGTAAAATGATGTTATTATCACTAGCCAGAGTGGTCTAAAATTATTATAGCATCAGTCTGACTGACATTTACCACACTGTCTTAATGCACATTACAAATTTTTTGTTTAGAAACTGTATCTCTCTGCCAAAGCATTTCTCAAATTCTTAGCCAAGTTATCAGTGATAATGTGGAAATCTCGAGATGTAGACAAGTCCTTCGAAAATTCCTGGATTCACATCTGGATTTGGATCACCACCAAAATCTTATCACTTCTTTCTTGTGCCATGAACAAACTTCCTTGAAAATTCATCAAAATTCATCCATAACTTCTTGAGTTATCATGTCAACAGATAGACAGAAAGGCAGACGCTGGCAAAAACATCACCTCATTGGCTTGGTCGAGGTCATGATGTTGCTAAAAGGCCGTTCTTCTTTTGCAAGTCACAAAGAGACATCTCTGTCCATTTTCAACAGTTTCATGATTAGCAAAAAAATTCCTCACAGGAGCTTTACTGTGGCAGTAATTAGGTTTGGTTTGTAAATTTCTTCAGCAATGTTAGTAAAATTATGTTTCGGTGATCCATGAAATGAATGACAGGCCATGTGGAGCTAAAGGAGCAAGTACTGATTCATTTTTATTATTTAAGTTTTCATTGTTTCTATTGGTTCAGACTTTAAGATTTAAAAGACAAAGCCCAAAAAGTATGTGTAATGATTGAAATACGAAGTACAAGATGTAGAAATAAATACATCTTCTGTCACAGTTTATGTGGCACTTTTCCTACAACAGATAAAATGATTTCATATTAAAAAGATTTTCCTCTGGTTTTTTTGAGTTGTTTTAGTTGTGTTTTGTCCAGAATTTGTGAACATTTTTAATACTGAACGTGTTATCTGGTACAAAAGAGAATATTGAATTATGTCTGTAGTACTGGTATTGAAACCAGTGGAAGCTTCATACAATTCCTTAAGATTAGATTGTCTTAATGCAAGAGAGCAGAATGTTTTCCTTGACCCTTCATAGAAGATTCTGAAAAAAAGATCTGTCTGTGTGTTTTAGATCTGGAGGATGATGTTTGGAGGGCGGTATCTGATCCTGCTGATGGGCCTCTTCTCCATCTACACAGGGGCCATTTACAATGAATGCTTCAGCAAAAGCCTGAGCACCTTCACCTCAGCATGGCACGTCGGCCCCATGTTTGAGAAGAATATATGGAAGTATGGATGTCACACACCACGCTAAATGTAATGTTCTTACAAATCCATTGCATTTCCAGGTTAACTCTTACTTTTTTTGTATTTAGTGCAACAGTCCTGGCACAGAATCAGTATTTGCCCATGGATCCTACTGTACCTGGTGTTTTTAACAGTCCTTATCCATTTGGCATTGACCCGGTATGTCAAGAAAATGTGTTTAAACCACCTTCTTCTTTTTAGTTTGTTTTCAGAAATGTACATAATACTTGTAAATGTAATAATCTAAAGTATAATTTCAGATCTGGGGTCTGGCCAACAACAAACTCAGTTTCCTAAACTCATACAAGATGAAGATGTCGGTTATCATTGGCATTATTCACATGACTTTCGGAGTCTGCTTGTCGTTCTTCAATTACTGGTAAGCCATCATCTTTTGTGTTCTTAATCTATTATTAGATCCATTGTCTTACAATCTGACTTGCACTAATATAACTTTGTTTTTCTCTAGGCATTTTAAGCAGTTCCGCAGTGTTTTCTTTGTCCTGATCCCGGAGCTGTTCTTTATGATCAGTCTGTTTGGCTACCTGGTGTTCATGGTGCTCTATAAATGGATTGTCTACACTCCTTACCAGTCCAGAACTGCCCCCAGTTTACTTATCCACTTTATAGACATGTTCCTCTTCACAGAAAATCAGGACAACAAACAGCTCTACGATGGACAGGTGTGTCACTCTATCATTGTCCTGAATTGACTGCATCACTTCAAAACATATTTTTTTCCTTTAAAGGTGTAGTCTGCGATCTTAATCCGATGCACTATTTGTCAAAATTACCGTATTTCTCCTCACCATCTGCAAGCTGTCACTTCTGAGAGCATGCTGAAAAAAAGTCTGGTTTCAATTCACAGCCTTGGCTCTAAATTTCAGCAGGTAAATCCTGTGTGTCGGACCGAGCCACCAAAACAGCGGTACACCACCTCACGCCCAGGGGGTGGTTCGTACTCGTGCCCAGGTCAGACAGAGGGGAGGGGGAGTAGTAGGTCACTTAGCGTGCGCTGTTACCGTAAGAGAGAGACACGGTAGTTACCCTCGAGCGTTGGTTGGTCCGGCCTCCGCCATGTTGGTCAGCTGCGCAGTTTCTACGGCCGTTTCCATGACAATGCGCGTCCGTGAACTTTGGGGGTGGAGCCCAAAGGTGGAGTATGAAGGGAGAGGTGGGTCTGTGTTCGTTTAAACGTTAAATATCAACAACCTCTTCACTCGTTTTCTCCCACATCGCTGAGTACACCTTTAAATTACACCAGTCTGTAATTATGCCATTAGTCTTTATTGGTATACATTGCATTCATCTTAGAAGCTGCTGATTAAATTTGTTGGTTAGTATGTTGTAAGCTTTTGAGCTGGGTTTAATAAAGTCTTAGTCTGTTCCTGATAAAGTAAAGCATGTGTATGCAATGCTGTTTAACATTTTCTGACAAAAAAGATGCCAGTATTTGTTTATTACACACCAATAGGACCTCCTAAAATACCAGGAGCTCAGTGCACCAGCTGGGGTACGCCTTTGTGTAACATTACATCTGATTTATGCTGGAGCCAATCTTCAAGCCTTAGTGCTCAGTTTTGATTTTTTTGCACAGATCAGTTTTATCGTGTTTGTTCACATCACTTTTTAAAATGTTGCAATCCTTAACAACTAAAGTGCCCGACCTGACCCAAATTAGATTGAGTGTTTGAGATAAGTAATCACTCTGCAAAATAGTCTGTCCACTGACAAAGTAAATCCCTAATCACTTAGTTTTGTTAGCTAAGGTGAGAGGGGAGAAGCCAGACAACATGACATGTTTTTAAGTTTCTTTTATTTATTTATTCCTTTAATATATATTTTGTAAAAACTTTGTGGTACTGATTCTACACAAGTTTTTTTTTTTTTTTACAAATTGTATACAAAATTAAGCATACTGTCTGTTTCCAATCAATTTTTGGAAGGATTAATATTAATTTCACTGAGCCCTGAACTGATCTAAATACCATCAAAGCTAAATGTTATGAAATATGAAGCTTTAAACTTGTGGACATGCTTGATTTATTAATTTGTTTATTTGATTAATTATTTATTTTTTAAACAGATTCATAGTGCACTAGAGATATAAAAATTGTTCTTTTACATGTTGACTTTGATTATGTGTTAAGTCTTTATACTTTTTCAATATAATTTATAATATTCTATGACAATTGTAAAACTAGAAGTGCCAGGAGAGCACAAACCTCCACCAAAGTATTTCTGACATTCTCAGCCGAGTTCAGCATGCAGCATCTTATCACTTCTTCGTTGTGCCATGACCAGCGTTCCCTAAAAATATAATCAAAATCTACTGATAACTTTTTGAGTTATCTTGCTCACGGACAAATGCCCCCATGACTTAACCTCCTTGATTTGGCGGAGGTAATGAGATGATCAGCTAATGTCAGACTCTGCTTTTCAGAATTGAGTTACCTGGCAAAAGATCTGACCTGTTTCTGATATGAGTCTTACATGAAAGTGGGCATCATCTTACAGGAAAAGATCAGCTTGCGCCTGACTGTTGCTTGTGTACAGTTGCATATCTTAGTCAAAAGAGTCAGATGGGTCACTTTGGGCTGAAGTGTGTGAATCCAGCCTCGAGCTGTAAGTAATGAACAAATTAAAGCTAAACCACCTGGACTGATCCTTAGCCTTACCCTCATAAATCCACTGACATCATTTAAACAGTGGCCTGATGCAGACTTATGTTACTCACAGCATAGTCGGGCTATTGATAGCTGGTCTTTAGCTTGTCATATCAACTCATGCGGACACATGAAGCCCTCATGCTCACCTCTGTGCATATCTAAACAGATTGAATGAAAAATGGAAAATTTCTTAGGTTGGAAAGTGTGACAGCCCACCCAGGCATTTTAATCTCATCCTATTCAGTCACAAAAAAAGTTCACACACATTTAGAAGGACTTTATTGTGAGACCTAAAATCTTGATTAGTTGTTGTCTCTTACTGACATCAGATTATTGATATACTGCAAGAAATCATGACAGTGTTAGGTGTTGGAGATAAGAAAGTCTTCATTTACCCCCAGCAGGTCCAGAGCATCACCCTGAATTGTTTAGGTTACTGTTCTGCTCAGGAATATCAAAGTATCAAACATCAATCTTGCAAGCCCATTTTCACACATGTTCATATAAACTTAAATCTGGAGATCAGATTGTAACTATGGTATGATTTAAATTACAGCGCAGTTCTTGAAACTCATCGCTTTCCTTTCAGTAAGCTTGCCTATATCAGTAAGTGTTCCCATAAAGCATAGCCGCTGATTTTAACTGTAACTCTTCTTGTCTGTATGTGTAGCTTATAGTTCAGAAGGTCTTGGTAGTATTGGCTCTGTGTTCTGTGCCGGTCCTCCTGCTGGGGAAACCCACTGTTGAATACATCACATTCAGGAGGAGACGGCGGCCAATGGTGAGGGTTTTTTTCCTTCTTGATTCCTTTTAGCCACCATTTAAAATTTGTCTGAGTTTTTTTTTTAAACTTTTTTACATTTCCTGAACCCCAGGGGGACGACAGACGCGTGCTTCTGGCTGATGACGGCTCCATCAATGCTCATCAGGGGGAGATGGAGGGAGGCACAGCTGAAGAGGAGGTAGTATAGAAGAAGGAACAACTTCATTTAGTGAACAGAGTATATGTGTCCAGGAATTTCATAATCTGATTCTTCTTTGAAGGAGTTTGATGCTGCAGACGTGTATATGCACCAGGCTATCCATACCATAGAGTACTGCCTGGGCTGTATCTCCAACACGGCCTCTTACCTCCGACTCTGGGCTCTCAGTTTGGCTCACGCACGTTAGTAGCTCACACAACACATGGACAAAATACACCATCATTGTTACCCTGCTAAACTAATCCCAATTTAAGAGTATAGTCTTGCTCTGGGGAATGGGTGTCTGAACGTGGACGCCTACACATGGTGTGTGTTTAATGTGTTCACATGAATTATTATAAGCAGTTAAAAAATCTGTTTCATGCAAATAAAGCTCATCTTTCAGTAACATCAGGGCTTACAGCTGCACAGTTAAAAGTAAGAGCCTGTAACTATTGTGCAGTACTGTACGAACAAACTACCCTCTTAAGAAGAAAAACATTTCAGCCTCTGAAGAAAAAAACAGTTTGTCAATTAATCCTGTAAATAGGACTAAAACATCACTATTATAAGTTCAAGCAGGGACTGATATTTCTTGGGTTGTCAACTCGACACATCTTCCACATATGTTTAAGTTTGTTACAAATGACTTGGACATCATTTTTTCCTTTGAGTTGCTTCTTCTTGCTCTTTTCATTAGTTCATAAAGAGGTCTTGTTTATACATACATACATACATACATATATATACATACATACATACGTGTGTGTGTGTGTGTGGGTGTGTGTGTGTGTGTGTGTGTGTGTGTGTGTCCAGATTCATTTAATGGGTAAATGGCTGTACTTTTTTTCATTAAAAAGAAGTACAGATATAGAAATAAAGACTTCAATCTGAATTTGAATCCAGGGGAGGTTCAGTATTATTCTAGTTTTAAAATTCTAATTTTTATACAGTTATTAATAAACTAAGCATGAAAAAATGAAGTTACTCTTTGAAGATGTATCAGGTAGTTATCAAGTAAAATTGAGGAAGCTGGAATGACTCAGTGAGTTATACATTTTTTGGTCAATTTAGGAAGTTGTCTAACAGTGATCTTACCACTTTAGCTTGGATGTAAATTGTACGTACAAGTGCAACATGTTGACACATGAAATTCATTTTGTGTATATCTGTAACTGATAATCCTTCTATCGACTGCTATTATGAATTACAATTTCATAATCAGAAATACTTAATTAATCCCAAGGGGAAATTTGGTTGTTTCAGTTGCTCTTATTCACAGTATAGCAGTAGGAATATCAAATTTGTGTCGTGTATAACTTAATACCATCTATTTTAATATGAAAAGGACTTCATATATAGAAATAATTTCAATAGTTTATGTAATTGTATGAATATAGACTTTAGTGCAGCATTAGAGTGCTGGAAATTAAAAAAGATGATTTAAAAGTACTTAGAAAGGTCTTGAATTGAACTTGATCTGGGTATATAAACCCTGTACCAAAGCTTCCCTGCCTGAAAGCCAAGGTACCCTGAATTTGGAGGGATGTGAGGATACATGTCTTGGCCGTACAACTTTATTCTTGCCACAACCAGCTCATTTTTCCACAGCCCAGTGATGGCAGTTGTCTTTGGCCAGCTCTCACTAACTCCTTGGTTTCTCTGGCTGAGAGGTAGCAACATAAATCCTGCTGTCAGTTTATGTGTTGTAAAATCATGTAACATTCTCTCAGTATCACACTGTCTCCAGTGTCTTGCATCTGTGCTTGCTGTTCCTTGGGTCACATCTCTTCTGCACATAGCTTTCATCTAGACTGACCACATTTGTGGTGAACAAAGGCTAATGACTCCAGCACCCCCAAATGATGACATCAGTTTCCTTATGCCACTCTGCTCCTCAATCACACCTACTGCTCTAAGACTCTCACCCAAATAGATCTCCTCAAGCATTATCATAACAATAATGTTCACATTATGCACTCCCAGACTTCCTCTGACACACACTCACCATTTTATTTTCAGCTGGACACTCATACACACATGAATATATTTTTAAACACTGATGCCTGTTAGACGGTGACTCAGTTCTCTCTCCACAGAGCTGTCCGAGGTGTTGTGGACAATGGTCATGCGTATTGCTCTGAAGTGGGAGGGCTATGTTGGTGCCGTTATCCTCTTTGTGATTTTTGCCTTCTTTGCTGTGCTGACCGTCTCCATCCTGCTGGTCATGGAAGGACTCTCAGCTTTCCTGCATGCACTCCGTCTGCACTGGTAAGGAGGAGAATAAGAGGAAACAGGAGGGGAAAAAAGAGAAAAAAAAAACTTTAGGACTTTATAAAGACAATTTTTAAGGTTTTTACGAATTGAAGAAGAGGAAACAGGAGGGGAAAAAGAATAAAAGGTTAATTACTCTATAAAGACAGTTTTAAAGGTTTTTACAATTTTTTAAGTTAGCTTGAGACCTCATTAGCCATTACAAAGCCAATTAATAACTAAGCTTAATCTCTGAAACTTTTCTTTCCAAGTCCATGTTGTAAGGAGGGTTAGTTAACAAGCCTGTTATGTGATTCCTGAGCTTACAGCACACCATGAACTCAAACAGTTACATAACTCCTTAAAAGCAAGGAGCATCATTCATGTACAGAGGAAATCAGAGTGATTTGTAGAATAAAAAAACAAACAAAAAAAAACCCAAACATGACTGTAAGAACATTTAAGGACGATTATGAGTGAAAATTAGACTTCTAAATATAAAATGATGAACTCAATCCAGTGAATGGAGAAATGTGAACAGAACTTATATGCAGATGCATTTGAATTGTGCAGTTAATGATAAACAAAGACAAGTAAAGTGTGTGCCATTTCACTTATCCTCAATTCACAAGTGGGCATAAAATTCATTTTTTATGCTTTCAAGATTGTTTTTTGCAACCACCATATCAAACGAATATCTCTCTTTTCATATTTATCAGCCATAGTTAATGGGCTTCAGATACCATAGGTGGCTACAAATATGTGTGGTCTCCAACATGTCCCACTTACCACAGGGAGACACCCAAAGATATTTCATATATTTATGTTGTACGAAAACAATGTACCACATGTCCAAAAGATCCAGTGTAAGAAATTAAGCATTTTCCCTTAAAAAACAGATTCTGTGGAGCATCTGAAACTGAATTAAGTTATGTTTTGCATTGACTGAAAAGTCATGCTTAGTTTTTAAACCTTCATCCTGTGTCCTGTCTCTGAGTTTGCCTGTATTTTATCTGCTGTTTCTTGATATTTACTAAAAAAATCGAATCTGTGTTTAGCAAAAACTCAAGACATTTCAGAGAACTTAATCATGAAAATGAAAAGAAAAACTGTCACACATCTGACTGAAATCTGTTTCACACCAGTTTCCAGTGTTAATATTTTTAGGACCGATTTAGATGAGCAAAAGCAATGTGGCCTTTTTACTTAAAAAATTGAAATACAATTGCAGTCAAAATTATTCAACCCCCATTGCAAATTAGGTTTATTGGCAAAATGTACAAACTTCCAGCTGTTTGCAATAAACAAATAAAACAGGAACAACTGAAATAGCTCAACACAACTAATATTACAAGAGACTTCTTCAAATTCAAAACAAAATGCCACTTTTAATGACTACTGCAGTCTCACAATTATTCAACCCCTTCATGAAAAGCAACTTCAGTACTTAGAACAACACCCTGTTGCTTTTGTGACCTGCCTCAAATGTGATGCATAGCCAGACACCAGCTATAGGCAGCGTTCCTGAGGAATCTTAACCCATTCCTAATGGGCAATGGTCTCCAGTTTACTGATATTCTTGGGTTTGTGTGCTGCAGCTGCTCTCTTCAAATCCTACCACAGATTTTCTGTGGGGTTCAAGTCAGGTGACTGTGATGGCCACTCTAGAATTTTCCAGGCCTTCTTGTGAAACCAGGCCTTAGTGGACTTTGAGGTATGCTTAGGATCATTGTCCTGTTGGAAGGTCCAATGATGCCCAAGCTTCAGCTTCCTCACAGACTGCATGACGTTTTCCCCTAGAATTTCCTGATACTTAATTGAATCCATCTTGCCCTCCACACACTGCAAGTTTCCAGTGCCAGAGGAAGCAAAGCAGCCCCAGAGCACCACCAAACTTCACTGTAGGCAGGGTGTTCTTTTCAGCGTATGCTTAATTCGTCCTCCTCCTGACATACCGCTGATACATAGGCCCGAAAAGGTCCATTTTTGTTTCATCGCTCCACAGGACAGAATCCCAAAACTTCTGTGGCTTATTTAAGTGCTTTTGGGTTAGTAGTAGTGTACGTCTTGGAGTTCGGACGTGGAGCTCCTCAGCGTTTAGTATGCGCCTTATTGTGCAAACTGAAACATCCGTGTCTGCTGCCACCAAGTCTTGCTGCAGGTCTTTTGCAGTAGGGTTTTTGACCACCTGCCTCCTCAAGAATCTGGTGGCTGTCTTTGATAGATTTCTCTTTCTGCCACGTCCAGTTGGTATAGCCACTGTTCCTTCAACTTTGAACTTACGAACTATGCTTCCAACTGTATCTCTAGGGACATTCAGTGCTTTTGCAATATTTTGTATCCTTTTCCTTGCTTGTACAAGGCAAGGATCTCTTCTTTTAACTTTTTTGGACAATTCTCTTGACTTATCCATATTTCTAACATGTAATCAAACGTTACTGTCAACAAAACTGTCGCCAGTGCAGGTATTCAAAGTGTGCTTCAGATAGCACACCTGATGCAGCTAATGAAGCACTTGATTAGTTGCATTAGGTGTGCTTAGGACAACACCTGATATGCACATTTGTGCTCTTTCAAGGGATGCTATTCAGAGGGTTGAATAATTTTGAGACTGCAGTAGTCATTAAAAGTGGCATTTTGTTTTGAATTTTAAGAAGCCTCTTGTAATATTAGTTGTGTTGAGCTATTTCAGTTGTTCTTGTTTTGTTTATTGCAAACAGCTGGACGTTTGTAAATTTTGCCAATCAACCTAATTTGCAATGAGGGTTGAATAATTTTGATTGCAACTATAAATTGCTTTTTGTTTTTTTCAGTCAGACACCCTAATAATAATAATAATAATAGTATTAATTGATATATGTTTTTCAGCTTCATACCTTTAAACCAAAAACAATTACAAGTCCAGGATGAGCATACATGGGATAAGCAGTGTAGATATCAGATTGATGGTTAATGTCAAAAATATGGATATGAGTGTTCGTTCATTGAAGATTTTTCTGTCTCTGTTTCAGGGTGGAGTTTCAGAACAAGTTCTACAGCGGATCAGGCTACAAGCTGAGCCCTTTCTGTTTTGCATCTCTGATTAATGTTTCGCCTGCTGTATGATTGTCCAAACTATTATTTGTTGCCAAATGGTTTTGTTGACCTCTGTAATCTCGACTGAACTACACGCTTCAAACTACCTGCCTGTCTTAACAATGGTCCTTCAGTGGGCTATAAAATGGTTCAGTCACTTACACAATGATCATGAAGACAATTTTTGCATCAAAAGAATGAGAATGTGTCCCTAAACAATGAGTTACAGTGGTATAGGGTAAAATGAACAAATATATACTGGTTATCATTTTTAGTATCAGTGTTATGTTATGCTTTCTAATTACTGCTTTGTAGCTTAATGATTTACTCTCACCATATGAGAACATATGTTAGCACCATCAGTTATGAAAAGGGAAAGCACATCAATTATTTAATATATTCTGCAGTTTAAGGGAATGTAAGATGTTGAAGTGGTGCACCGTGCTGTTATAAGTCAGGGCCCAAGATTTCTTCAAATGATGTCAGGGAATAATCTGAATAATCTTCATCTCGAGCCAAAGACACTTCTCTTTCGTAGTCTGGTCTTCCAAACACAGGAGTTATTTAATTGTTAAAAAAAATATGTTCAATGTGCCTTACTTGAATGTCATGCTTTCATATCATAAGTCTTTTAGAAAAAACATAACATCCATGATCTCGCCAATACGACCAGGACATGTATTCCTTTTTTTCTGTCTGTTTGCACTGTAAAATTGAAACAAAATTAAATATGATTTTCTTGTCTAATCTTGAGGTGAAAAGTAATTTATCTCATCTGTTGCACTGTCATGGTATTTGATGTGTCCAATATATTTGAGTAATTTTTGATTCAAGTGAAAATAAAGCCAGTAGTTTCATAAAACAGAACCATATATGCTGTACATTGTGAATTGTCATAATTTTATACAACAATGTGTTGTATAAAATTAATGCATGGGCGTCGGTGGCGCAGCTGGATAGTGCGCTTGGTCAGTGATCGGGAGGTTGCAGGTTCAAGCCCAGCTCCAGGTGACACATGGTGATGTGTCCTTGGGCAAGACACTTAACCCCAAGTTGCTCCCACTGCTGCGTCAGTGGCGTGTAAATGGGTATGAAAGGGCGTGAAAGTGTTAGCTGATACTGATGGGTAACTACCATAGAAACTCTGAACCATCAGTGAACGAATGGGTGTGAATGGGTAAGTGTGACCTGCAGTGTAAAGCAGCTTTGAGTAGTCAAAGACTAGAAAGGCGCTATATAAGCTCAAATCCATTTACCATTTACCATTACATGAGGGGTACTTTTCATATAGCTGATCTGCTGATTTTAGGCACGTGATGAGTTTTTATTTGGTAATGAACAATGTGTTTTACATAAAACTACAAAACCATGATGGAACAGATTGATTATTTTAATACTATTTTACTATTGGAGCACCAACAGAAATTTGATCAAATGAGCTTTTTAACAGAGGTGGGAACAAGCTTCCCTCTCATAAAATGTTCCCACATGAAAGGTTTGTCAAAGTTGCATAATTTATCTCAAGTCGCCTTTGCAGCCAAAAAACAAAAAAAGAAAACCGCTGTGTTCTTGGTTGCTTCACATCTGTGGTCCACGAATATTGTGTGCCGAATCTAGTTTGTCTATTGTTGGAATTGCCCGAAGTTATTATACCTACCACAATAAATGCCATATCAGTGCTAAAGGACCATTGATTTAAATATACAGCTGTCATTTATGTAAATCAAGAAATCCCCTGAAATCACAATTAACACGTATTTGCTAGAGGAAAAAAAATGTTTTTTGATTTCTGTCCGATTTGTTGGCCCCTAAAGAAACAAGGAATCTGTGAGTTTGAATGTGGCCGAATATTGAATAATTTTGACATTCAGAGAAACAAATGAAATCTTGAATGATTTTTTAGGGCGGTTATTTAATTAAAATATCGCTGTTTGGCTCATTTTATTTGGTATTCTTGGATTAAAGACCCTTTAGAGACTGATGCAGATACTTGAACGCATTTTTGGGAGGTGTCTTGGTCGAATATGAATAAGGTGTTTGTGGAAACTTTTGTTTGTTTTTTTGTGCGTCTTGGGCAGAATAGTTTTTAACCCACTGCTTTACACGACAGTGAACTGCATTAAAATCCACTTCGTCTTTATTCGTCATGAAAACATGTAAACGGAACTTTCAACGCATTGGCGTTTGTTTCGCCAGGACTGTCTCTAGCGTTGCACCGGATGTCGTCCGAATGTCAAAGATGGCGCTCCTCATGTCACGGTGAACCACACCGAAAAAACATTCTAAACCCGAATGTTTCAATATTTATCTGAGTATTCGGCGTTTCCGCGTGGTTACAGAGACTTTTTATCTATGCGACGAGCACAGTAAAGTAGATAATGTCTCTGAGAGAAATCTGTCGCAGTGTTCGTCTCGTTTTAGGTCCGACTCTCCGATGTCCTCCGGTTTGGGCTCCAAAGCAGACAGGTGAGCCAAGTTCAGGTTGTCCGAGGCTTCTTGTTTTGTATTCTTCTCATAGCCACACAAAGAGTTAACAGCCTTTGCTACTGCTTTCCAGCCACACAGTGATGTTTGGGCTAAGACTCGGTTATTTTCCTGTCAGGGCTTCGACAGATATGATAAAGGTGATTTGGTTTAACAAGGGACCAGACAATTTGGACTCTCAACCAAATGCATGACTGTGGTTTGTCATTGGGAAATAGGTCCTGCTGTAAACGGGAAAGCTTCCCGTTCTTTCTTTCCGAACAGGTTTAAATCCTTATTTTCGTCACATATGACTCCGATGACAGCATAAAGATACTTAATTGAGGACGGCGGTATGAAGTCTTTTACTTTTATAACCCCTAGCAAAAAGTAGTGTACTTTAAGTTCATTTTATGAAGTATGCTTGAGTAGAAGTATAGCAAGTATACTGCGGTCCATGTACTTGTAGAAAGTATACTAATTCAGTACTTTTTCGGGCTAAATTGGGACAATTTTAAATTTTCAAAAGTATACTTTAAGCATAAAAAACGTACAATTTCAAGTTTACAAGGTTTTTTTTTTACAAGTTTCCATGTTTACACTACTAGTGTACTAGGTATATACTTCTAGTCAACGTTTTAGTTTATTAAAGTATACTTATGGTATACCCCAATCCCTTATGAAAGGGACTAAAACTTGATCAATAAAGTCAAGACAAATGTTTCTCTGTTTATGTTTTTAAGGTACATAAAGATGATGTAATTGAGCACACATACTATTTACTGTAAACTTTTAAACTCAGCACTGTATGATCTTGAACTTGTCAGTTTACAACTGGGGTAATATCTCAAAGCAAATGTTTGTAGTGAAAAACAATTGATTCCACTAAATTAAATGTAAGCACAATGACTTGACCTTATTCTGTACTAAAGTACAATTTTTAGTATTATAGTGCAAGTCTTAGTATTAATTTTCTTAGTCGTAGACTTTTCTTGATACTTTTCAGTATGAGCCAAGTATGCTTCACTATACTATTCCTAAGTATATAAAATGTAGTATATGAAAAGTAAACTTCAAGTATACTGCCTCAGCTGTAGTATAAATAAGTATACTCATAGTACACTTGAATAAACTACTTTTTGCTAAGGGGACTGTTGACATCAGGACCATCGCAGATGCATTACACCACAGATCACTCGTTAAAATGAACGTTTTTTGCACATAAATTCCTGAATTGTCATTTTAATGTTGGTGATTAAAGAGGTAATAATAATAATCGTCATCATTATAGTGATTAGTTTCGTTAAAGTGTTCTATACATGTATTTGTTTTTGTGATTTTGTCTCAAAGCTCGGTGTCTGAGTCAAGCAGCCTCTGAACCGGAGCCCAGCGTGAATGAAAATGAGGTTGTCGCCCCAACATTTAAGAACAGAAACCCTCGGAACCTGGAGCAGATGGCCCTGGCTGTAAAGGAGCGTGGCTGGAAGACAACCTGGCCTCATCGGGAGTTCTACCACAGGTGTGTGTCAGTGGTGAAACCGAAGACTTTTTACTGGGGGTGACTTCTTCTGGGGTGTCCTGAGATGTGAAGAGTACACATACATGTGCACACTCAGTTATTCTATATTCAACTTTTTTTATTTCTACCAGTCATGTCTTATAATCAATCCAGTCACTGTCCATTAGGCTGGGCTGTCAGATCTGTGTTCAGAAGTATTCTTTGGTTGGAAATCTAGAGCTGGTAAAGAGGATATGAGTTATTTTCAAGAAGGCCCTGAATACAAGAGCATGATACTTGATATAAACACCCCACATTTCAATAGACCACCAAATTTTGTCTGCTCTTTCACTATTTGTCTGCCATTTTTTCAGGTTGGTGTTTACTCGAACTCAGCACCATGTGAAAGCACAAGTCTTCTCCAGCAGCTCTCCTTCACCGGTGGTTTCCTGTTCAACTATAGAGTGGGCCATAAAGAGGGAGCTGCCCTCTACGAGCTGTGTGGCTGCGTGTCAGGCTGTGGGAGAAGTGCTGGCACAACGATGCCAGCAGGCTGGCATCACCAGGATGGTATACAGGGCGATTCCCTGGACATACCGCTCTGATGCTGTGAGTTCATACAGCAATGTTAAATACGTTAGTCTTTTTTTCCCCCCAAATGTTGTCTTCTGCTTCAGATTTCTCTCTCTTTTGACGTCTACAGGTTCAGGCTTTTAAGACTGCAATGAAAGAAGGCGGAATCATTCTTAGTGAACCCCGGAGGAAATACATCGGCACCTGATTTAGATATCTTTGATTTCTTTGGTCTTTCTGTAAAAAAATGCTGTTTCCCTGTCTCTGTTTTGTTTTGTAAAATATGACTATGCCTTCATTAATACAACAATACCAGACTGTTCAAATGTTAAACAATGAAAATAAATAAAATGAAAATATTAAATGAAAAGCTATTTTTATTCTAACTATAATGGAGCAATTTGCTTTGATAAACATGGAATTAGACATGTCTTAAAATGTGTTTGTATGCGCTAAGTAATAGCTTTGCATGCGCAATGACACTGCAGATTATCTAAGTGGAATGCTAAATATCAGATTGCTAAAACTGCATTAAATGTTAAACTGTCAGCTCTAAAACATGACTAACCCTTCTGGACATCCTAGTTTTTCTACAAACCCCAATTTTAATGAAGTTGGGACGATGTGTGAAACATAAATAAAAACAGAATCCAATGATTTGCAAATTCTGTTCAATCTATATTCAATTGAAAATACTACAAAGACAAGATATGTAATATTCAGACTTATAGACTCCATTGGGTCTGAGTTTTTTTGTGCAAATATATATATAAAACATATAATAAAACAAATTTTGAATTTGATACCTGCAACCTGCTTCGAAAAAGCTGTAATAGGGGCAACAAAAGACTGGAAGTTGAAGAATTGCTCAAAAAACACCCTTTTGGGTTGAGTTACTTAATTGGAAATAGGTGAGTGTTATGATTGAGTATAAACGGAGCACCCCTGAAAGGCTCAGCCATTTACAATCAAGGCTGGGGCGAGTTTCACCACTTTGTAGTCCAACAGTTTCAAAACATTCCCCAATGTACAATTGCAAGAAACAGAGATTTCATCATAACATCAAAAGATTCAGAGAATCTGGTGAAATCTGACTCTACCACCCAAAGCCATAAACAACGCTCAAAAACGCAGCTGGCTTCTCAGCCAGAGCTCATCTGAGATGGACTGGCGCAAAGTGAGAAGTGTGATGTGGTCTGATGAGCCCAATTTGTTTTTGGAAATCATGGATATTGTGTCCTCTGAGCTCAAAAGGAAAAGGACCATCCAGATTTAAGTTCAAAAGCCAGCATCTGTGATAGTTCGGGAGTGTTAGTGCCCATGGTATGGGTAAGTTGCACATCTGTGAAGACACCATTAATGCTGAGAGGTGCATACAGGTTTAGGAGCAACATATGCTGTCATCCAAGTGCCACCTTTTTCAGAAATGTCCCTGCTTATTTCAGCAACACAGTGCCAGCCACTTTCTTCTCATGTCACAACAGCATGGCTTCTCAGTAAGAATGCAGATACTATACTGGCTTGTCCAGACTTGTCTCCCGTTGAAAATGTGTGGTGCATTAAGAAGCACAAAATACTACAATGGAGACCCTGGACTGTTGAGCACTTGAAGTCATACATCAAGCAAGAATGGCTTTAACGCTTATTTAGAGGAAAGGTGCTGTAACAGTGGTAACACATACCCTTGTCCCAGCTTTTTTGGAATCTGTGGCAGGCATCAAATTCAAAATGAGTTAATATTTGACGAAAATAAAAGTTTAACAGTTTAAACATTAGATTTTTTGTCTTTAAAGTGTATTCAGTTGAATAAAGGATGAAAAGGGTCTGCAAATTATTGTATTCAGTTTTTATGTTGTTAACGTCATTGGAATTGGGGTTTGTGTCAGGTATTAATCATCTAAACTGTGTCATTTTTGGTTTACATATAGTTTATGCATTCTGTATAATGAAAGTCTACTGGTATCAATACCAAGTTAAAATATTAGTACTGTGATGAAATGAGCTGATGAAGGGCTTTTAATGGTATGGCTTCAGTTTGTTCTATGTGAAATGTGGTGACGTTTAGTACATCCTCAGAAATTACAAAAGTTAAGTTGAAGAACTGACATGTTAATCTACTTAAAAAGCACAAGTACACAGTGATGCTTCTCTGTTACAGTGATTTGAGAGTATAAAATGAGTTATTTTCCACTCCTCAGATAAATTGTTAAATGAATTCTTTTATTTTTCTCTCAGTGCTCACTGTAAACAGGAAAGAGGTGCAGACAGTGATGAGCTTAACATAGACCGTGATGTGTACAAGAATTTAAAAAAGAAACCATCTGTATCATAACAGCATGAGGTTGGCTCAGGCAGTGTGAATGACAGTTTGTGTTGTGGGACTTTAAAGTGCATGTTTTCCTTATTGGTGAGCATGCAGGTTAAATACAGACAAGCGTGGGTTCATCAGCTTAAATTTAAAATATTCCTCATCAGCATCTAGTGATCACATGTCTTAACAGTGTTTGAAAACTAACCTGGACCCATTGAAGATAAATATAAATACAAGAAAAAACCCTGAACACTTCAGTCACACACATTGGTATAAAAACAAAGCATGCACCAAGGTCATCAGCAAATATGTGTTCCATATATACTGTGTACATTTAGATATTCATTATGCTTTCATGCAAAACTTTGAAAATCACATTTATACTGCAATCAAACGGAAAGGGGACCAGCAGAAGAAAAATACACAACCTCCATGTTGTAGTAAAACCACTGAAAGAAACGATCACAGAGTCGTGTTTCATTCTCAGGTTGAAGGCACTCGCACAGCACTGGTAAGAAGAAAAAGTGACATTGCTTCTTGACATACTGACATGATAAAAAGCTTAAAAAATTAAATATGTTCATTGGCACATTGGAATACATTGTTTGGCAAACACACTTGTGCCATAAAACTGGCCCTGACTTGGTCTTTAATAAACACAGCTTGAATATAGCCAAATCCGAAAATCTATGGACAATGCAAAATAAACTTCTGATGAGAGAAATTGTGAGACACACTTAAACACAGTCTCACATTCAGAGTAACCTTAAGAAGAGCAATTGCATAGATGTTGTTTGAGCAGTGACAGGAGAGCTGACGAAGAGGACGTGGGATGCTACATGGAGGGAGAGACCAGTATGGTTTGATATGTTCTTAAAATATAGTAGATAAAAACAGAATTCATCAACAGTGAACCATCAGGTTTAAAACAAAGATATGACAATCATAAATTAAAGCGTTTATAATCTTCAATATAAAGCCAGAGCATATCAGTGTATAAAAACCTTGGCATGTTAGTGGAGCACATTTTTTAGGAGTCGTCTCCTTCATCAAACATATTTTTTTTCACTCCTTCTCGTGTCTCTCTCCCTTCTGTAACTTCCGACTCTTCCACCAGTTTGATCTCTTCAGGGTTTGCTCTGTCCTCTGTCTGGCAGACTTCCAGGTTCAGGTGAAACGTCAATGCATGCCCTCTGGTGGGTCAGACCTCTCCGCCCCATGCTACGTCTCCGCTGCCCTGGAGAGCGCCTCGGACTGCCAGGCAGCTGAGAAAAAACAACAACAAAACAAAGTGCGGGAGACACACCTTTTAAAAGTGACTGGTGGTAATTCATTTAAAGGAGAGCTGTTATCAGCCACAGATAATATAGAACTATCGTGGCAATAATGTCACAATTCAGTTTCTTTAAACACATGGCAACTTCTCTGTCTTCATTTGAAGCTCTCTATTGTCAGTGTTTCCCACACGTAGGAAATACTTGGTAGGGCCAGCCAGGTGTATTTACTACCTTTTGTCTTTTACAATAACCACCTATGAGCATGTGAGAGGCATCAACTGGTACACCGCTGCATGTACAGATTGAGGTACAGACTTATCTCGTGATAATAATTAGGCCCCTTATGCCATTGACTCAACAATGTTCTGCAGCTTTTTGTTGAATATATACTGTACTCCTGCTGCCTGCACTGTATGACAGCAGCATTACACTTCCATATCATTGATGAGCCTTCACACATGCAGCTCACCTGCTTTATTTACATATACCAAGTCTTATATTAGAGATTGCAGTTAATGTTTTTTGACCATCTTTATAAATAGAAGTACCCTCAAAACTGTAAAACAAAGCAGATACACAAAAAACTAAATGAAGTCAATCAGGGCTACGTAACCCCGCAAACAATCCTCCTAACTGCCGGATCATTAATTTTTTAAAAAGGAGATTTACACATTTAAGACTGTTGGTGGTGGGAAAAGGGCAGTGTGATGGCATCAATTTTTGCCCTGGGAATTCCACAGAGCGTTTTAAGATATATGATAGACTGAGAAACTAGTTATAGCACTTCTATTTTGTGTTGTGTTTTAGTCATTAACAGAGATGCAAAGATTTTAAAATCAGGGGCACTACTGATAACCTGACACACCAGATGGACCGTTCAATGGACTTCAGTAGTACATTTGGTAAAGAGCTCATAGCAAGTGTTTGGGAATGGGCAGAACCTTGCAATAGTATATCTGGCAGGTTATCAGATGATAGTTCAATCAATCACATTCATTCTATCAGATAACGTAGCACTCAGACACTAAAGTGAGCCACTTCATAAAACAAATCCTCAGCAAAACATGTCGGAGGTGAAGCGAAAATATCCTTACTATAGAGAAGTTTGAGTGATGGTATTTTTTTTCTCATTTAATGAAGAAATGTGGTCAAGATCTGATAAAACTGTTACTAAAGCTGTTAGCATCTATGCTGATCTCTGTACAAGCAGTCACTTCCTGCTGTCATCGCGCTCGTAGCTCCCAGCTCTTACTGCCCCAAAGGATGCTGATTGGGCCGCTCACAAAGTAGACTGGAGCTTGGCAAGATGGATCTGCCTGATTACAGACAATAAGTCAGGCAGATCCAGCTGCACTGCAAGGTTACACTACTACTTACATAAAAAAAGACAATTTAGCCAATTACCAATCTATTTTTTCAATACTTTTGATGTAATTCTTCCCTAATGCCAACATCTTTTGTCACTTCTGACCTTAAAAAAGATTAGACTTCGTGCAACAGTTTATTTCCTATGTCCAATAAAAAAAATGAAATTATCAAGGCGTGCTTGATGACTGCATTTTGTTGATGGAATACAACATCTAAAGAACTGCATTTGACATTTGTTTATGCAACATTATGCTGATGGCTGCTGTTTTTAGAAGCATCAATATGACCAATGTTAAACCAATGCATCTGTGCATCCCTAGTCCTCAATAGTACTTTGATAGTTTAAGCACCATGAAAGGTGAAAACAACGTAACGAAACTATACATAAAGAATATGTTGTCATGGGATCAAAGATGTTGAATCAATACCAGTTTACCAATAGAAATACTAATAATGCTTCTGGCCTTTCTTTTTTAGGCATCATAATTAAACCCTATGTTATTTTTTTATAAATAAAATTATTACAAATATAAATAGTCATCAGGACCAACTGTTCTAATATGCTAGCAAATCTTAGTGGAGTATAACAACAGTCAAATAAATTGATTCACAGTTACTTAAATGCTTTATACAAGTGTCTCATGCCTCTTTTTAACACAAACAATCTTCAGATTTCCTTAAATTACAAATCAGCTTAAAACAGCTGCACTATGAAGAACGTAACTGACTGGTGCTTAAGTTACCTGTACTTTATCGTCATCATCCAGCTCACTGATGGACTGCATGAGGGAGAAGAGATTCATCCTGCCGCTACGATTAACACTTGAAGCTATCTAAGAGGAGAAAAAGAAAATGAAAAGGATGAAATGAGAAGGAGCCAAGAGAGGACAGTTGAGATGCAATGTGTGTTTTAAAATATCTGTGTGAGCTCACCTTTTCAGGCTCATTAAATGTGATGGCAGGACCTTGGTAAGTGACTGACTTGGGTGAAGAATCAACAAACACCTGGGTGATAACATAAATTAAACAAATCAGCAGGATTTTAAGAGCTCATATTTTGCCTTAACTCTACTTCATCTATTCAGTTTTGATGACTGATGGAGGATGTTCACAATCACTTATTTTCTAAAAAGCTTCTAGTTTTCTTCACAGAGTATCGTTGACTCAGCTGTAATCTCTCCGTTAAAACCCCTTTGAGGCCACCTTCTCCAAATGGGTCCAATCTTCTCCAGTGGGTTAACAGGTCAACTCTGTGGCAATTGGTCAGTTCAACTCGGTGTCGTGTTGTCAACAACTCTACATTCATTATACTGTCTTTGCTCTGCACTGGGCTTGCTACTTGACCCAAAGAGCTTAAACTGACAACATAATAATGGTAGCACATCATACTGGTAGATAAATTGTGTGTGTGGGGGGGGTCATGACCAACATGTCTGAGAGAAAAGCCAAAATGTCAAATGTCAAAGTCAAAAGCATGACAAAATAGTCATAATGTTGACAAAGAGCAAAAACAATGAACTTAAAAGTTAACTTGTTGAGATAAAAACATGAAAATGTTGATCAAAAGGACTGAATGTCAGGAAAAACAAAAGGTTTGGACAATGGAAATTTGAGTCAGTTCGGTTGAATTTAAAAAAGAAAAAGGCCATTTGATGATGATAAAGTTAAAACACGAGAGTAAAGTTGAAAAGTATAAACAAAAGTTGTATTTAATCCTAATACTCTCCTTTCATTATTTTCTTACTATTGACTTTCTGTTGTCATTGTGACTTTTCTTTGGTGCAAAGAGACTAACAAATCCTTCTCCTCTCAACTCTCTGTCGCATAGACACTTCTTCATATTTCAACTGCTAATGATTTTATCTTATTTTAAATTACCTCTACATCTTCTTTTTCATCTGAACTCTCCTCCTCCTCCTCCTCCTCCTCCTCCTCCGATTCAAGTTCCTCATCTGCATCCTCCTCTTCTTCCTCTTCTGGCTGTCCTTCTTCTCCCTTCTCCTTGCGAGCTGACTTTTGCCTTTGGTCTCTTGACTTTCGCCTCCAGAGGACGCTGTGTCGTTGCTGGCTGCACAGAGAAGGAAGAATGCCACACAATTGTCCAAACATCTAAACACTAAACCAAACATCTGTTAATCTTAAAAGTCACAGACAAAGTTGTTTTACACACTGATTAATTTTAAGATGATATTTTCACATCAGGTCATTTGGTATAGGTTGTCACAGCAGACAGTAGGTCTGACCTTGCATTGAGGATGCCATTGTAGGTCTGCAGCTGCTTCATGAAGCCCTCGTTGGGTTTAATGATGGACCGACAGTCCCTAACATAGTTCAACGCCACATCCAAAGTCCAGTGCTCCTGCTTCATGGCATAGGCGATCACCGTAGATGCAGAGCGAGAAACACCCATCTTACAATGCACCAGCACAGCCTGTCCACTCTTTCTACAAAACACAAACATAAACAAAGATCACTGATTGGTTTTAGTAATTTTAATTGTCAGCATTGTTGGAGTGAGAAAATAAATCAGCACAGGCCTTGTTCAGGGTGATGTGTCCACTGAATGAAACATAATAAACCAGCAACACTGTGTTTGTTTTGTATGATTACGGACCAGAAACTTCATAATTCAGTTTGTAGACATTATTCACAGAGCTTAAACTAAGTGCAACAGTACAAAACCACAAAACTGATAAAATGTATTTGCTTTGAAAGAGCTGTTGAAAATCTGCCCTCGTGATACTGGAAGTCACTGTGTCTTTGCACAAATTATTTTAATTTTGGTTTGCCAAGCATTTTTCAGTCCTGGGTGCTGAAGCAATTTATAGGTCTAGTGTGGGGGTGTCCAAACTTTTTAACTGAGGGCCGGTGTAAGAGAAATCCGAAGACTAACAGGCCACCTTTGAAACATCCCAACTTTAAGGTAGTAAAGTCAGTAAAACAATGTAATGCCTAAACAGCCGACATCACAAGTTTTCTTTTGTGGCTTGACAAGGCAAATAGTCAACCATCAAATCATCAGTTCCTGATTAAGGGTTGAATTACGCCCTCCCCAGCACATAGGGAGAACAAACTGCACAAAGCTGACACACTTTGTAGGAGTTTTGGTGCTTTAAGAATGATTGGGCAACATGTTTTGCAGATTGGGTGTTGAGGTGGAACAGATGGCAGCGCAAATGAGTAATAATTCATGCTGCTATGCTGCCATGATTGATATGACTTCATTCATCAGGGCATTAAGATTTTTTATCACTTTGGTTACACACATACTTGCCATTCATGTTTAAGAATCCCTCAATTTAAGCATTTTGATGCAACTAAGAAAAAAAACACTCAGGTTAAAGGTTTCCTTTTAAGAATTAACCAAGTGCTAATAACAAACAGACCGTGGGCCATAGTTAGCCCCTGGACACCCCGGTCTAGAGGTTGGACAAACTAAATGTGCTGCTTTTTGGCAAGTCTAGCTTTTAAAGCATTTTCTGATGTGTTCTGAGTTTCAATACTACCTTGCATTGTTGATGAAACTGAATGTGTCTGTCCAGTGAGGCAGGAGGTCAGTTGATTCCACATCGTATACTCTGATGTTCATGTATGTGAAGGATTCTGGGAAAAAGTTGTCAATCTCCCTTGTAACATTCAGAATATATCCCACACTGGAAATCACATGGACACAAATTTAGACATTATAACAGACATAATAAGACAGAGTATTAAATAGGCCATGAAAACAAAGCTCAGAGCTAAATAAAGAGCTGGGATACTGACTTGTTTTTCTGCAGCTCCTCAAAGTTAGCTGCATTCCACTCAGAACCCTAAAAACAGTCAAAACAGAGAGCAAAGGTTTCACAGTTGAAAAAGACAGTAGCTGCAGAGTTGTCTTCCCTATCGCTATTAACACTCATCTCCCACAAAGAGGAAGTTACAGTCACATGAACACATCCTGGTGAAAACACATTTCTGCCACAGCACTGACTCAAGCACAAGAAGACCTTAACCACTTGAGTATAAAATAAGAAAGTACAGTCTTGAAGGTCAGTAATCACTCACCAGGTAAAGGTAGTCGAATATTTTAGAGGGCTTGTCCATCTGAGCCATGGTGACCAAAATCTCATTGTCAATGTATTCTTTAAATGGTCTCATGTCAAAACCCATCCTGCTCTGCAGAGCAGAGTGGACCTGCAGTATTAAAGGAGGGACCACTTCAGACTGGTACACAAATATTTGACCTTTTTATTTTCTTTAGCCAAGCTCCATGACCTATAACAGAGGACAACTTTCCCTTTCTGCATGACTCACCATTCTAGACGTGAGGTTGTCCAAGTCTTCAGTCCTCATTATATCTCTGAGGTGCTCTTTGATCTGCCCCTCTGTGGAAATTCGTTCTGCAGAGCTTGTCATGCAAGAAAAGTTAGAACAGCAGACATGCAGTGAAAAGAGATACGCACATCTTAAAAGAGCCCATATTGCGCCTTTTTTTAAATTTTATATACAATTTAGTGTGTTTTACATGTCTACTCCGTGTTATAGAGGACTTCTAGACAAGGGACGAAAAGATCACTGTATCAGGACTTCTCCCTTTTCCCCTCTTAATGCCGCCAGTAGCTGCTTGAAATGGTAGACTGGTCAACTAATCATAGTGGACTGGGCCCATGTGGGGACGGGGGGGTCTTAAAGAGACAGGAGCTTTAACAGAGTGTCTCAGACACAGAGAGAATACAGCTGGACCAAAGGCACTCAGTTTGTGAAACATAGAAGGTTTTTAACCGATTGTGAACATACTCGAGCAGCCATCGCAAATTAAAACATGAACCTGAGTCAAGACAAAATATGGGCTCTTTGAAGTGTAATCTTTGGGACTTTGGTTTTACCTCTGTCCATCACTGTCTTTACGCACTGACTCCAGGTCATCCATTGCCTCCCACTCATTGAGGCAGAATCGGTCTGACTCGATGTGTTGGTGGTAGTGCTGAGCCCATTCAAGGCCATTTCCTGGGATCACCGCTGCCTTCACTGCTCGCTCACAGCAGCCGTGTAACACTTGCAGCACTGACCTTACAGACAGACAGATGATTAGTGTTTGGACAGATTGTAACACTTACATGAGAGCAATGTGAACCCCAGAAAGAGGCTCTCAGTGTCCTTTATGGTGATCAAGTGAACCACTTTCTTTGGAGTATAGATGGATGAGGTTTGTATTACTGATCCATTATCACCTGCTTTGGACGACAGTAAGCACAGCTCATTTAAAGAAGAAGGCTGCAACTCCCACATAACAGCTGTACAGCTGTTCACAGGGCTGGTGTGATAGTTCTCTAATAGCTTAAAGTTACTGTGTGAAACTTTCACTTTGTGTCAGCAATACCTTACTCTTTTTGGAGTGGACACTGCACAAATGCCAACTCTGACCCAAGAATGAAATTAATATGGGGGTCAAAGGTCAAGGTGATTGTGCTTCATTTTTGTATCTCACTTTTAAACATGATATCTAACCAACGAACCTATCTTTATTTTTCAAACATTGCACTAATGCTCACTCTGACTAAAGAATAAGGTGATAAGATCAGAGGTCAAAGGTCACTGTGTTACAAATCATGTCCACGCACTGTAAAATGATGATGGCCATGGGTGATGTAATTTGGTATCGCTATCATGTTAGTTTAGATAATTTTAAATCTGACCTAATAAACATGAATCTCACGCAACTTGGCTTGTGAAAATGATTAAAAACTGAACAGATTTAGGCTTTTGTCTGATGCAAAAATTTAAATATAGAGAAGGTAATAACAAAATAATCTACTGAATATAGCTTTCGTTTTCTTCTGACTGATGCTATTCTTCTTGACAAAAATGTATGTGCAGTTAGACTGACTTCCTGAGAACTGATTTAAGGTAAAATAGTTAAGTGTTACTTTCAGGTTTTGCTTTATCTCCTAATACTTTCATTTTCTTACCCTCTGATCTGATAGCCATTCCTTTGGTTCTATTTTTAACCACAGAACAGTTTTTATTACTATACATACAGCACATTACATTGGATTAAATGGTTTGTGTGTATAGAAATCTATTTTAGTTCCTTGAGTGAACAGAAACCTTGGCCTCTCCAGCTAAAATTTGCCTAAATCCATCTAATACACTAGAATATGTTGAGTGCCCCGGGCAGCCACAGTTTAATAAAAAAGAAAGATTAGATCAATGGCAAAACGTTTGCTTAAAGTGATGCACTGGGTGCCACTGTCATCACAATGACGTTTCTTGCATTGATAAAATGGTGTCAGCATTTTCACTCACCACATGGTCTGCATAGAAATAGGCTTGAAAATCCTGGTCTCTTCGGCTGAGGTCACACTGAAACCACTGTGGAGACGAATAAACAGATATAAGAACAGAAGTATGTCAGAGAAAGTCAGACTGAGAGGACACTATTTGATGGGCAAAGAGATTATTCATTTATTCAGTGTAAATTAATCATGTGAAGAACGTGGAGGAAGAACATGAGAGGAGAGAATTCACACAGCTGGAGGTGTGATCCTGTGTCAAACTGAGAGTGTCGTACATGTGGCGCTGAGCTATGACAGTGTATTAGTTGAAATTCTGCTGTGTGAGCAAAAATAGATAAAGAGCTGCAAACTTTATAGCTGATTTCTCCACTTTCTTCCCTGAAAATGACAAATGATGATATATCACATTTATAAAAGCTGTGATTGGTGATTAAAACTATTTTAATCAAATCATACACATGTGGACAAAATTGTTGGTACCCTTCCATTAAAGAAAGAAAAACCCACAGTGTTCACTGAAAGAACTTGAAACTGACAGAAGTAATAATAAATTAAATTTTCTGAAAATTAAAGAAAATCAGACATTGCTTTTGAATTTTGGTTCAACAGAATCACTTTAAAAAACAAAATAAAGAAACTGGCCTGGACAAAAATGATGGTACCCTTAACTTCATATTTTGTTGCACAACCTTTTAAGGCAATCACTGCAATCAGGAGATTTCTGTAACTCTTTATGAGACTTCTGCACCTGTGTACAGGTGTTTTTAGCTGTGTGTTTTGGGTCATTATCCTGTTGGAGAACCCATGACCTGCAACTGATACTAAGCTTTCTGACACTGGGCAGCACATTTCACTCCACAATGCCTTGATAGTCTTGAGATTTCATTGTACCCTGCACAGATTCAAGACACCCTGTGCCAGATGCAGCAAAGCAGCCCCAGAACATAACTGAGCCTCCTCCGTGTTTCACTGTAGGTACAGTGTTCTTTTCTTTGTATGCTTCATTTTTGCCTCTGTGAACATAGAGCTGATGTGACTTGTCAAAAAGCTCAAGTTTTGTCTCATCTGACTTCTGGGACATTCTCCCAGAGGCTTTGTGGATTGTCAATATGCATTTTGGCAAATTTGAGTCTTGCTTTTTTGTGATTTTTCAACACTGGTGTCCTCCATTAAGTCCACTTTGGCTCAAACAGTGATGGATGGTTTGATCTGGTACTGATGTACCTTGACCTTGGAGTTCACCTCTAATCTCTTTGGAAGTTGTTCTGGGCTCTTTGGTTACCATTCATATTATCCATCTCTTCAATTTGTCATCAATCTTCCTCTTGTGGCCTCGTCTAGGGAGGTTGGCTACAGTCCCGTGGATCTTAAACTTCTGAACAATATTTGCAACTGTAGTCACAGGAACATCAAGCTGCTTGGAGATGGTCTTATAGCCTTTACCTTAACATGCTCGTCTATAATTTTCTTTTTAATCTCCTGAGACAACTCTCTCATTAGCTTTCTGTGGTTCCGGTTCAGTGTGGTACACACCACGATACCAAACAGCACATTGACTACTTTTCAACCTTTAAATAGGCAGACTGACTGATTACAAGTTTTAAGACATGTGATGATAATTACAGGACACACCTTAGTTGAACATGTCCCTATGACCAAATCATTTTTAATCTTTTCAAGGGGTACCATCAAATTTGTCCAGGCCGGTTCATTATTTTGTTTTTTAAAGTGATTCTGTTGAACCACAATTTAAAAGCAATGTTTGATTTTCTTTAGTTAATTTTCAGTAAATTTTATTTATTATTACTTTTGTCAGTTTCAAGTTATGTCAGTGACCACTGTGGGTTTTTCTTTCTTTAATGGAAGGTATCAGCATTTTTGTCCACGTGTGTAGCTTCTTATACAGACTACTGAAAAAAAGTAATAGTACGGTTGTATGTGGCTCAGTCTGATGTGGATTAGCTCTGGCTGTCACATGGTGATGTGTCCTCAGGCAAGACATTTAAGCCCAAGTTCCTCCCACTGCTGCGTCAGTGGCATGTAAATTGATATGAAAGGGTGTGAATGTGTTAACTAATACTGACTGATAACTAACAGAGAAAGTCCAACCATCAGTGAGTGAATGTGAGAGGGAATTGGTGTGAATGGGTAGATATGACCTGTGGTGTAAAGCTGCTTTGAGTAGTCAAAGAGACAAAAAAATATATATTCTCAAGTCCATTTACTTTATAGCAGATATTTGGTGTGCTATATTTAGTTTCCCTGAACATCTAGTACAATAACAGAGAGGGAACCTTTGGTTTACTTTCATTTTGTAGCAGAAACCCATGGTCCTCTGCTTACATAAGGCTCTAAGAGAGCGATAAGAGCAGCCGTAATTTATTGAGAATGATTCGGCTCCAGAAATAGACACATTACTCATTCGCATTATCTCTGGCTGCTGTCCCAGACATCGGGCTGCCCCGTCTGTAACGCAGCTTCGAAAAAATCCGAGCTTGTACTTTGAATTTGATCCTGTTTCTGATTTTTTTCAATGTTTCTTACTAGAGCTGAACAATATGTAGTTTTAACCATCTCAGCTGTAATGTGCACATGCACCATACACTGCAGGATTTGCAATGGCAGTCAGAGGACTTGAAGCATTTTATGTTGCCACTGTTTTTCTGTGTAATGGGAACATAAACTGACAGATTTCCTGTTAACCCTAACCCTCTATCATAAAGGTTTGTACACAGAGAACATAACTTGTTGCATGCAGAATCTGTGTGCCTCATGCATGACACTGCTGCTGCAGCCACTGAAACACTAGTGCAATGGCTTTAAGAGTGACCATGTCAGCTGAGGACACTGAGCTGAGTTCCTCTTTCTCCATCTATTCTTAATCATAACTACTTAAATACTCATTACAAAGGTGGACATCTAACCAAACAGGCATTCATTAGGAAACTTTTTGACTTCAAAATTGATCCAAAGAACAACAACCACAGATACTGATAGCTAATGCTAATTTTACCCATAGCATCGGGACACTCCAGACAAATGCCCTGCAGTGCAAAAGGGTAAACCTTCTTTAATTAGGAGTTTAAATATTCATGGGCTACTGATAGAAGTGTTAAGTTCAAATGTTTACTCCTTTTCAACAACTTTATACTTATCCCAGATATCCCAAGACAACATTTTTTGAAGTTTAGCCTACTCATACATTTCGATATTGGATATTGCCATCATCCATGACTGGAGACCAGCTGAACTGCAGTATGATACAAACTGAAAACAAATACAAGGAAACTTTTATCAACAAATATCTAAACCCAAACTCCACCCTAAGGCCTAAAGCCTACGCACAAACCCTTCCCATACTTAAATAGAGTCAGGTCTAAGTGTGAGAAAACATTTCTTCATGGAACAAAATATTTTCAGTCCTCTACCAACAGGCTTTGGCAAGAGAGGTTGCTGTAAAACTTAGCTGGTGTCACATCCTTTACTGCACAGCTGTAGCGCCTGCCTACATCACCAAGTTGGCCAGTAAGGTCCTGCCCTCCCCAAACACTTTCTATGGGCTTTTTAAACTGTCTTTCTGGCATGTCAGGATGTTTTTTTTAAGCATACATTTTATTAAAAGTGAAGGAAGCAGCGGGGGCATGGATGGACACATTTATTGTGTAAAAAACATTTCAAAGTTTACTTTGACTTTTTAAATGACTGTGGATATGATTGATTAGGAAGTCATCAGTAACCCAGTTCAAGTGTACTTGTAAAGTTTATGAAGAAATGTGGAGCCAGCCCTCTCTCCTCTGTGTATGTCTATGTTTGTATGTGACCTGCTATAGCCAGGCTAAAGAGTGCAATGGGAGACCAAGTAAGTTAAATATCTACATGAAAAATAAATGTTTAAATATTTAATTGATGTATGAAAAAGACACAAGATTCATCTCTATAGTTCTTATAAAAATTTACTGCAAGAGAAACATACTGCATCATTTTTACACAGAATTGCACAGCCATATTTCTTACCCGTCACCGTCCAGATAAACTTGTGTGTCACTCCATACAGGCAAAACCAGGCCAATGGTGCATTGGTTGCTGCAGAGGGGAAGGGAGGACACAGAGACAAGAGACAACTTGTCAAATCTGAAACAGATCTTATTAACCAAATGGACTTATGTCATCTTGTGCATTCTTTGTGACACATTACACCGGTGTCTTGTTTACACACACCTGTCTGAGTTGGGGAAATCCATTCCCAGTAGGATGCTCTCCTGTTTGTTTCCGAGCGTGGAGACCACGATCAGATATCTGACTCTAACTGGGCTGATAGACTCCAACTGCACTGCCTGCAAGACAGAATGCAAATTGTAAGAGGATGTGAAATACTGAAAGTAGAAAGAGGAAGAGGCCCTGGATTAATCCAAGCATGGCTATAAACATGCTCTATACTGACCAAAATGTTGAGTTCCACCCAGCTGTGTCACCTTTACCATGTTCTTGAGAGTTTATATAACCTAAGGGGGCCACAAACAGTGCTTCTGGGCATTTTTTTCCCAATGTAGTGAGTGACTGTTCATTATTATCTCTGACGAGCCCCTATCTATTTTTTGTTTGTAAATGTTGTTAGGTTGACTACAAAACTGGCTTGCCCTGTGTGATAAATTCTAATTCCCAAAGCCCAACAACAGCATTAATTTAACAAAAGCAAAAGCTCATGCAGTGGCACGTGGCAATAACAATGTTAGATGATTGTTGTCCTATTAAAGCAGCACTGCAGATCTTTTGAGCCTTCAAATATTCTCTCCAAAGTCTGTTCAGTGGAGCTTGGTGCTGTAACAGAGAGAATGGTCCCCCTCCCTTCCCCCCACAGCGCTTCCCTGCTCTGTTTAGGGACTATGTAACTTTTGCTCCCGTGACGGGGACACATATTGGGAGATGCTGCAAGAAGTGCAAACTGCTTTACGGCACTACGCGAGATTTGGCTTCCAGCTAAAGAAGCCGGTGTTTTGCATGTAGCAGTAGCAGCCAAAGGGCCAAAAAGAGACTATCGGACAACGCAAGGAATAAAACTAGAATTAACATTGGAGCCCTCTTTGCTTGGTGGCGAGAGCATCGGGAGATGGAAAATTGCAAGACAGACGCCGAGCTTGCAAAGTTACTGCTGGAGAGGTAAGTTATGTTTTCGTCGGGTTTTCCCCCATTCAAAACTTGGTTTCAGTCGCTGGTTGCTCCGTAGCATTGCATGCTTTGTGTAACTTGGTGGACGTTGTTTTGTCACTAAATGCTACCAGCGGTTATTTGCCGGCGAGTTTCTCAGATTGCTGGAGATATTCATGGCGCCATGACGCTCGGTCATTCACTATTTCACTATTTCTTCTATGTCTTCGGACGTCCCATCGACTCGCTTCTCCCGGCTCTGTATGTCAACAAATGCACGTTGCTGTGAGGCGCTGTGTTACGACAGTGCAATTGCACCCAACGACCAGAGAGGCCCCTCGAGAGCAGACAAACCTGAATCTTACAAAGTGGGGCTTTAAGTAATGATATTTATTTGTTTTCAAAAAGGTCATTTCTGCTTAAACTTAGGATGGACTGTTTCTTTGCTTGATCCTTGTGGGCCCTTCTATGAGTCTGTGCCCCAGAAAGCTTTACCATTTTTCCCTCCTTATGGTTGGACTTGCTGATTACATCCTGTCCAGGGTATTTTCATCAGCCATTCTAGGGATTCAAATCAAGAGAGTTGATACTTGGTTTAAAGAGTCCATATTTTGCTTTTTCAAGTTATACATCCTCTCTGAGTGTTATACATGTCTCTGCTGCATGATAGGGTACTTCTATGCACAATAAAAAGTTAGTGGAATCAGGACGTCTCCTCTTTCTTACTCGTTATGGCGCTGGTAGCTGCTTGGATTGTTTTTTTTTTCCAAAGGCCTCCCTGAATAGACCTACCAGTGCGATGTCCTGAACATGTAAAGCTACCTGTGAAGTAAATCTTTGCTAAATTTAGAAAACTTGACATGCAGTTACAACCTTGCAGACCTGCTGGATACAACTGATTCAATGTCTGTAATCAGGCAGATACATCTTACAAAGCTCCAAACTGGTATGATTGAGTCAGTCTGTGGAGGCACCGCTTAATCAGTGTCCTTTGACGAGAGAAAGCCAGGAGATACAAGCGTGACACAGTGAGAGGCCAATGCTGGTCTGCCATCAATGGCTGCTCGCATAGAGATTAGATATTTAGATTCGGCCCTCTGTGCTGGCTGTTTTAATAGAACTGGACAAGATATACTGAAGTGTCTGTCTGGCATGTCAGGTTAATGCAGCTAAGCTGTTCACATGTGAGCAGCAAGGGCAGCTTTAAATGATTTTAAACTAATCAATGTGTGACATGTGAGACATTTTGATTGCATCAAACAGAATCATCTTACATACAAAACTGTACTCAAAGTTCCTGTATCAGAGACTGTCTGGTTTAAATGTGCTTATAATACTTCTTTTAATAAAGTACAGGTGAACTGGTCCAGTTTAACAAACATCAAATGCCATACATGTTACATCCTTTTTATAAGCTGATGACATGTAATATAAATTAACACAATAATGCTTCAAATATGCAATAATAATAAAAAGAAAAAACAATTAATATACTGGCAATTTTCCATTTACCATTACGTTTTCCCAACACATCTATTTTCACAGCGAGTATTTGGTCATTTAGACAAGAATACTGCCTCAACTAACAAGAATTTTACAGTAAGTGGCAAGCTTTACGTCAACAACATTGGCAATGAACTATGGGAAATTTGAAGGATACTGACTGAAGGCATATACTTTTCTGATGAAAAAAATTCAAATTTAAGCTCTTACAGATTTTTGGCACTTAGCATTCAGGCACTTACTGTGAACACCTTGAGACAATATGTCCATGAGTGCAGAATTCAGGATTGAGCCATAAAACATGTCACTCTCACATAGTAATTGTTGTGAGGAGACTAAGGGCTGATATGTATGGCAGTTATATCAGCAGTAAATCAGCAGAAATTTTCATATCTGCAGACACCAGAAATATAAATAATACTAGCCATTACCAACACCACCCAGGGAGGACGGGACTTCCTGAAGAGTCAGTTACAGATACATGATAACAATACCTGCTCAGAAACAGAACTGAAGTGTACCAGTTTTATGATATTTATGTGAGACACATTCACGCATGCACTGTACAGTGGTGCAGCAGTAGGGATGGGAAATGAAAACCAGTTCCAGAATTGATAACAGCAAGCTAAATTAATCAATATAATTTGCCTTTATGCTTAACAATTCCCTTACCAGTTCCTTTCACTTTGGTCTGAATGCCCTTTAACTCAAGGAGGACACACACTCATCAGAGGCAGTTAGCAAAAATGACAACAAAGATGTCCAAGATGCAATCATGGCAGACAGGAAACAAAAATTGGTCACAGTTTTGGCTTAACTAAACACAAAATGGCTGTAACCATAGACATCTATAGAAAGGCTTGATGGCTCACGTACGCTGTTGGCCAATGGCGACCGACGTCCTCACATGGCAGCCATCTTGGTACAGGGCACTTGCTCACTCATAACACTGACGTCTGTCAAGCATGTCCTCACAAATAAGTGTTGCTTGCTCAATTGGCAACTAATTTTAAATGGTTGACTTTGTCTGAAACGTCAGAGATGTAGTTTTAATACTGCATAATTAAGATTATATAATTTTATATAATGTAATATTAATATATTAATGTAATATTTCTTATAACGTTTATAATAAACCAAACTGTTTATAAATCCGTCAAGATTTCAGCAAGTAAAGCATGAATATGTTCGAGCAGGTGTCTTACCTTCAATTGAGTACTACAGAGCAGAGCAGAAATGTGCCCTGTACCAAGATGGCCGCCATGTGAGGACATCAGTGGCTCTGCCTCGAGCTATCTAGCCTTTCTACACATGTCTATGGCTGTAATTCCCCAACATCAGTGTCTTGTGTCTGTGTGATGTCAACCAAGGGTGGAAACACCAGCAAAATGCATAAGCATTTGTAAGTGCAGCAGGTCTTTAAGTATCAGGAGGGCCATGTGTTTGGCATTGTTGCAACTGAAAATTTATGCTGGCCTCCCTTTTTTCCACACAGAAAATCCACAGGAATCAAAAAGGGAATCAATAAATGTAATGGCATTGGTATCAATAAAATCTTATCCCATTCCTATGCAGCAGGAGGTTCTGGTGCCTTACAGCAAGAAGGCTTCTGGTTCAACCTTGCATTTGGACAGGGCCCTTCTGTGAAAAGTTTGCATGTTCTCCCTGTGCATGCATGACTTTCCTCTGGGTGCTCTGGATTCCTCCACAGACCAAAAACATGCTTGTTGGGTTAAACAGTGATTCAATCTGCTCCAAAAATGTAAGTGTGTGAGAACTGTTCTGTTTCTTTATAACAGCTCTGTAATTGGCTGGTAGCCAGTTCAGAGTGTACCCTGAATCTTGCCCAATGTCAGCTGTGATAGGCTACATTCTCCCCTGCCAACGTAAACAGGTTAAAGCAGTAAAGACAATAGATGGAAAGCTGGATGTTTTCACAGATTAAAAGAACATTTTTACTTAATAAATACAAATTCTCTTTATAAAACACTTTAAATTTTACCGATTTTGACACATTCACATAAAAATACTCACCAGTTTGATGGTGTCCTCTGGTCTTAGCTGTTCCACCATTGCATGAATCTGTCTGTGCCGTTTGTCTGATGCTTCATTGCTTTCCTTTGTTGGAGACGTAGGGGGTGGAGAGGTTTCTTCATGAAGGCGCTCCCTCTCACCCTCTTCCAGCAGAAGAACAGCTCCCTTCACAAGGGCAAAGCTCTCCCTACAGACAGATCAAGAGATGGGTCTGGATAAAGCTGCTGCGATTTTTTTAAACTAGGGATTATTTTTGTTGAATTGGAAAGCATTTATCAGATAAGTTTACGTCTACCTTTTCTGAAGTCTTCCTCGACTTTGGGGGCCTTCATCCTAAAAAATGAAATCAGATAAAATAAGATAAAATACCAGAGGAACTCATAAAAGCACACTGAATAACCACATCTATTTTGTGTGTGAGTGACTCTTTATGGGTGCAAACCCCTTGATGCTATATTTCCACCATACCTTTAATTAGAGTAAAGACCATTTTCAGGTTTTAAAAAGTTTTAATTTTAAGAATTATTTAAGGCTCCAGCAAGCTGTAAAATTTGTTGTGCAGGATGTTTGTGACAGAGAAGTGGAGTAAACATGAAAATGCACCCAATAACAAAGTTGTTTGACTTGTACTATACTATCTAATAAACTACATTAAAACACAATATCTAATGCTCCCAACACAGTTTATTTTAAGCTCTATAAAAATCATTATATTCATGCAAGTACTGAAACACTGGATTAGACTTTCTAAGCATTAAATAAAGTGTGGGCTACGTCTTTCCTGTTGAAAAATGTTGACACCAGAGGACGGAAAACACGTTCTGTTATTTCTCAGGGTGAAGTGTGGTGCAACACAGATAAGACACAGTGGAAGACTGAAGTGAGGAGACAGATACAGAATGACAAAGGCACCGGAGAAGAGAAATTAAAACAGATACTGAAAGTAAAACTATAGAGCAGTAAGAAGTATGAGTGCAGGAGTAGAGGAGATATAGAGTTTAGAAAGGAATAGTAACAAAAGTTTACAGAGAGAGAAACTGGAGACAGTAACATTACCTGTTACGCAACTGACAAGTCCAGACAGAGTCAAGAAAAAAAAAAGGAAACTAAAGAGGAGAAGTGGGCAGGCGCCAGGAGTGGAACGATGAGGGTTTGAAGAAGAAAAAGAAACAAAAGAGAGAGCAAAATTTAAGATAGTAAAGTGATTAGATCCTGTGGCAAATTAATGCATAGAATGAGACAAACAATTTGGCTGGCAATGATTAACTTGGAAGGAATGAAGACTGTGAAGAAAAACAGTTAAATTTATGATACAGACAGAATGAGCAGCAAAGACACAGGCTGGTGATTCAGTGCTTTGTGTGATATTACAAGAGGATTAAACAACAAAAAAAGCAGTGAGCTTACACTGACAGTAGATGATTAAATCACTCTCAAAATTACTTTGATAAGCATGTATCTGTTTACCTGAAAATCAATAAACACAATCATATCTCTGAGTAACTCAACAAGCCTGGCACTGTTGTTAGGGGGTCGCGGGCAAATAAGTTTAGGAACCACTGGTTTAAACTGTAGCAAAATACTAAGCACACTGATTTTATACAACAGGTGAATGAATCAGGGTTTAGTTCATCAAAGAGTGGGTATATCCCTTTGGCCAGAAAATTTGACTGTCCAACTTTTAATTACTTCAAATGTACAAATGTACACAAATATGTGTATGTGTGTGTGTGTGTGTATATATATATATATATATATATATATATATATATATATATATATATATATATATATATATATATATATATATATATATATATATATATATATATGGAAAGCTGGATGTATAAATCCATTTGATACTTCACAAGGCACTTATGTGGGATTTACTGCTCTCAATGCAAAACTTTGAGGCCATTTTATAACTATCTGCATCATTCTTGAAGGAGGGTTATATTGAACTGAATGTCTAGAACTCACAGGAGCGGTGGAGATGGATGGTATTCTATGCAGTCTCAGCAGAGCCATGGCACAGTGCAGGTATGTCTCCACTAATCCTACTGCTGTGGGCAGGCTCAGACAAGCTCGGCAGGTTCCTCAGCCAAAAGTGTGTCAAAGGCGGAGCAATTTGAGGTACTCTTTCTGAAATGACACATAGACACTTTATTACACCTTATAAATAAGCCAAATACCAGAGATCCCAAAGAATGAGTCAGAGGAAACCATGTGCAAGAGATTTGATGAATTGGATGCCTCTGAACATACTTTTGTAGATGTTAGGGATGACGGATATGATAAATGCTCTTAAAATGAACAAGAAGCAGCAGAGAAACTGCTGTATTAGTTTTTGATAGGCTATCACGAATGAGGAAGATATTTGATATCTAGGCTAATATTGTTATAATTATTATAATACTGCCTCCGTACTCAAGCAAGCAGAATTAAAATATCTGCTTACTTTACATTGTAAGGTGTGCTTAACTAAACAAAAAGGCAATACTGTTCTTATCATATTTTCCTATAGGGATGCACAATATTATCGGTACAGATGGAAATCGACAGATGTTGGCCAAAAAAAGCTGAACATTGGTATCGGATGATATTAACATTTTTACTGATATATCGGCAAAGTACCCAAATGTACCATAATGCTTTCCCTTATCATCACTGTATAGGTACATTTAAAAATCAAGGCTTTCATTATTTTAAGAGTGAAGAGTTGTTTAGTCTTTTGACATCTATTCCTTACACAAATTGACTGTATCATTGAAAGCAACCAGTCATTTCTTGTTAGTTACAGACTTTGTGCTCTTGACTAAAAGTACTATTATTGGTATCAGCAATAATAGGTCAGGAAATATCAGCATATCAGATATCAGCAAAATCCAACATCAGGCATCTTATTTTCCATTGTACTTTAATTACACATTTCTGTGAAACAGTGTTAAAGAGTCTCCAAATTCCAGAAAATAGTGACTATCTTTAAACACGCGAGCATATCTGGTCTTAGGGGTCACACGACTGAAAAAACTGAAATTACAGCTAAAAATTAGCTTGAATTTTTTTTAACTTATAAAATTTAAAGTAAATATTACTGTTTAAGTATACTAAGAGAATAGTCTTTAATAGAAACCCACAAGCACAACAAGACAAAGGTTTGTGTTCAACAGCTTAAAGAGACATGGAAGCACCCAAACTAAGATTCAGCCTTACATGGTTTTTAAGCGCAGACTGCTGACGCTCAGTTTGGCATGAAAACAGTGGTAACGCCTTCATTATATGGCATCAAGTGTTTGATATGGCTCCGGCTTGTTGCATGCAAATATAACAATGATATATTTAAATTATTTCGATCATGCGGGTTTTCACACAGGTCGGATCTGTTCTGCCTGCCCTGAGCTAAAATGGACAAGAATCGATCCTGCTTTTCTCCTCAAACAACAAGCGGAGTGGTGTAGCCTGAAACAGTCCAAGCTAACTCTGCCATGTTCAAGACTACATTTGAAAACAAAATCTCCAAAATGGCATTTGTCTTACCTGTCCCTCTCCTGCCTCCGCTCTGATTTCCTGCTTTACACTGCCTCTCGTTTGTTTCTCCAGCACTCGGAGCTCCTTATTCCGCCTTCTGTTGCTCTCACTGGGTGAAGACTTCACCATTTACAGCTCGGAGCAGAGGCAGCCACAGCAAGGACACGAAATGCAGGATAGGACAATGACGTCACACGCGGAAAATCTCTACGCTACGTTGACCCCAGTGAGAAGTGAAAGTAGGGAAACACCCATAATTAAACTTTTACTGATAAAAAAAATGCAGTTTTTTTTCTCCAGAAAGATTTTAGGGTCCATGACTGATAGGGGCCTTTAAAATATTAGCCTCAGCAACATTTTGCCAAAGGTATTTTTAGACGTCTTTACAAGTCACTTAAAAAATGCACACTTTCTTATTTTCTGTTCAAAAAAGCACCACTTTGACATATTTTACATGGCTTAACTCTCATAAAATTACATAAATATCATAACATATGCCATTTAGAACATTTATTAGAGGATATTAGTTCAATGTATGCATTTATCTACACATTCAAATATCCTAATGGCATGTAAAATGTGTGGGTCTTCAAAACAGCAGGTGTTTTAGGTAAGACATCTGCAAAAGTTTAAAATGTTTGACTGGATGAATAGGTTAGAGAGTCATGATGACTGATTATATGATCAGTGAGAACATGTCAAACACATATAGTCCCAATGCCAGAGTTACTTTAAACAGACAGTTTGATTGACCATTTATTGTATGGTTTTCAGTTAAGGAGTCTTTTTCCCACTGTTTTCTGCATATGTTTGTCTTTAAACAGTTCTACTTGACTGAAATGATTGTAAGCAGTCAATTTTTTAAAAATGTATTTCGTCCTATATATTAATTTATTGGCTTGACAAATGATTTGTTCAAGAGACTATGTAGAGCTGCTTTGAAAAGGGCCCCAATGTGATTTCTGGTTTAAAAGGTTTATAAATCCAATACAGTGGCACAACTGCAGAAATGATCAAGAGTACTTGGACGCATGCGCAGTGTCATGAATGAGCAGGAGTGCTTCCTGATATGTGAGGACCGTGTGAAGTGTAGTTTTCTTGATTGTTGTGCAGAGACGCTGAAGGTTAAAACGTGGAAGCAGCAGCGTGGAGACTGTGAAGACGTCCAGCATTCCTGTAGTTGCACACTTTTGTGCTGTCCGGAGAGGACTTTGCTCGTGTTCGTCCTGTGAGGGGAATGAGTGCAGTGGGCAAACTTATGAAGGTTTTCGTCACGAGACGCCTCCCGCAGGAGGGGATGAAGGTCCTGTCCTCTGCTGCTGCTGGAGTGTATGCATTATTATTCACCTTTAAGTTTTAAGGCAAAGCAACATCTGTTAACCACTCGTAGAGGGTGTCCTCAACGTGCCTGTTTTATCCTTTTACTTGAACTGCAAATGCGTTTAGAGTTTAGGCTGGATGTTGCTCGTAAAAGCTGTATATCATGTAATATCTGAAAATGTAATGTTCACTGTGTGCAGTGAAATACCAGAAGTCAGCATATGTGACTGCATGGATCTTTTCTTTAAAACTGCGTCCTGTCCTCCTTTGTCATCATTGAAACAGATGTGATGTGTCCATGTGGGACTCAGACGAACCTGTGCCGAGGGCAGAGCTCCTCACAAGTGTTCAGGGTGCTCATGGTCTCCTGTGTATGCTGTCAGATAAGGTTGATGCAGAGCTTCTGGATGCTGCAGGTTAGCATCATCACAGTGCAGAGCTTAGTCATAAACATCTCAGTCTACTTATATCCAGGGCTGAAAAGTAATTAATTACATCTGCTAAACTGTAATTGAGAAGCTTTTCGTGTACTTGTACTATTTTAGTAGTTATTGCTAAACATTACCTGCTTTTACTTTTACTTGAGTAAGTTTTGGGGTACATTAAGCTACTTTTGTCAGCATCTGAGTACTGAGTAAATAAAATAGAGCTTCAAAGTTTTCCATCAGCTAGCCCAAGGATAGGTCACATATCAGAACTGTAAGTTTAGAAACACATTCATAAGTAAATGTGATTTAATATCTATCAGGGCAAATTGTTAAGCTTTCTATACATGTGCCATTGTATGATTCTTTGGTTAAATACAATGTGCCTATGCAAAATATTCTCAGTATCCATAATATATTTTCGCTGAGATCTTGAATATAACCTCATATGTGTTAGAGCAACCCGCTACCCCGTGGTTACATTACTAGTGTAAAATGCTGTCGTATAAATTATACGATTATACAACTACACAAACAAACTGGTAAACTCATCACTCTGCGGCTTTTATCTTCTGTATTTGACAGAAAAATGTAGCTACTCAAAACATTCAGTACTTAAAGTATTTCCTAAATCATGTACATTTTGCTTTTAATTGAGCAGACTCATAAAGGATAGCTTTTACTTGGACTTGAGTTTATTTCATCTAAGTAACCAGACTTGTACATGAGTCAAATATTTGTGTTGTATTTCTAATTTCAGCTAGTATCATTAATTTGGCTTGTAACTGCTAAGCCTTGATACAAATTTAGCCAAAACATAAAGAAACAGAAGAAATACATATGCATTATCAGTTAAGTGTGAGAATTAGATCTACTTGGATAATGAATTTACACCTGAGAGGCCTGCACCTCAAAGATACCAGGGCCTAATTAATCAAGGCTTTCACTAAAATCTTGGAAGTGAGCTTTAAATGTAAAGTACTATGTGTGGAAATGATAAAAGCAAATACAAGATATGTTACTAGAAATAAGAATAACTTCATGTACGCTGTGAAGTTAATTGTGTTTTTGTAAGCAATGGATAGATTATAAATAAGATTATTTATAAATACAAAAATCTCCACTTTCCCAAACCATGAAGGAAACCTTACATTTTTTCATTTTATTATAACCGTTGAAAAGGCAAATTATTCATGATAAAAAAAAACTTTTCACTGCTCTTGTAAGATTTAAAGTGATCTGTTGTTATTTTATTTCTTGTTTGCTTTATTCACTTAACACAGAAACTGAAATTAGCAATACTATGACAGAAATGTTGCACATAAAACAGTTGCACATATAACAAATTGTTGTTTTATGACTATAATCAGTGACCAGTTTTTGTTGGGTGCAAATGTCCCCCCAGTCAGCCCAATAATTGCTTCAACTCTTATTATTATTATAAAAATATCAGTATTAATACTCATTATTCAGTAGAGATAACCTACTGATCATTTCAGCAGTTGTCTTTTTGTATATTCTAATTCATCTTTCCCAAATTCCAGGGCCAAACCTGAAAGTCATCAGCACCATGTCCGTGGGATTCGACCACTTAGTTCTTGATGAAATCAAAAAGCGGCAAGTCATCATTACAAAACCAATCATTGACAGGCAGCACCTTTAACATGTCCTCTAAGTTGTAAAACTGTGCTCATTTTCTAGTGGCATACGTGTTGGATACACTCCAGATGTCCTGACTGATGCCACAGCAGAACTGACAGTAGCCCTGCTGCTGGCCACTGCACGCAGGTTACCAGAGGGAGTGGAGGCAGTGAAGAAGTCAGTCCTCTTTTACAGAAACCACTTGACTATGGGTTCAATAAAGGCAGAAGCTGACTGAAACCATTGGCAAAATGTTTTCTTGTTTCCTGTCAGTGGTGGCTGGACCTCCTGGAAGCCCCTCATGCTGTGTGGTTATGGTCTGTCAGGCAGCACCGTGGGAGTCATTGGACTGGGACGCATTGGTTATTACCTTGTTTACTACTGAATTTGATTGGATTGGATTGAACTTTATTTGCAACACATGCGCAGTAAAATGCTTCAAGGAACTGCTATTGACATTTTAAACTAGCATTGTCTACTATTTCCAAATCATTTTGAACTTGCCAAATAAATAGTTGTCTTTCTGACATTGTGGTTTAGGCATGGCCATTGCTCAGAGACTTAAGCCATTTGGAGTGAAGAGGCTGCTGTACACTGGGAGAACAGCCAAGGATTATGCAGCAGAAGTTAATGGAGAGTTTGGTAAGAACATCTTAGCAAGGTAACTGGGTGAACAGTTAAGAGCATAATGAAAGTCAGAGAGAGGAAAAAGTAAAACAAAAAGTACAGAACTCTTTAAAAAATAGATTTTGGCTGTGTTTCATCTCTTTTTTTCTTTCTTCCTCTTTTCTCTTTGTTAAACAGTTCCCTTGGACACACTTATCTCTGAGAGCGACTTTGTTGTTGTTTCCTGCTCCTTGACACCAGGAACTCAGGGGCTGTGTGACAAAACCTTCTTCAGCAAGATGAAAAGCACAGCAGTCTTCGTCAACACAAGCAGGTAGACTTGTGGAAATCTTACTGTGGAAATTTAGATTTGAGTAATGGCCAAAATAATATGCAGAATGATTTAGAAAACAAAAATACTTATTTTAATTTTTACCAGCCTTAGCCTATGGAACAAACCTGTTTTTTCAATCATATGGTCCAGATCAGTACAATGAAAGAATCCTAACACTGTAATAGACGGAAACCAACAGAGTTAGAATTTGCAAATTTTGGCTTATTGTTCAGTAAAAAGTCTCAGAGAAAACTAATTTTCAATGTAAAATTCATTTGTCTGCTCTTACCAGTTAGAGTGATCTTACTTGGTACCTGTGCTGCATAGAGGTGCGGTGGTTAATACCAACACCTAACACCAAGACAGGTCCTGGTTTGAATCCCTGGCCAGACAAAGAATTTTGGTTGTGAAGGGTTTGGTTTTGGGCTGTGCAGAGGTTAGTATTATTGCATGGATGATGGATGGATGGAAGGTTTGAGTTTGGGTTCCCATACATGCACAGTTCCTCTGGCTGTTTGTCAGGTGAATTACAGACCTTTAACTGCTCGTGAGAGTCAAGTTTTGTTTCTCTTTGGCTATGTCCCAACTTGGTAACGTTTTCCTTTCAAGAATGCGTTTCAGACAGATAACATCACAGTGGCTTGTTGAATCAGGTCCCATTTAAAATGCACCTCTTTAATTTGTCAGGAAAAAAAACACTTTTCCTGAGCCAATACATGATTCATCAAACACACTCTTCATGACTCACATATTCCAAGATTCATCATGCACCAAATCAAACAACTGGCAGACTCTCAAGGTGCGTTGTAATACATTTTTAAATGTAATTGATTTCAACCCAGTTGAATATCTACCAAACCTAATTTAAGAATCAAAAGAGGCCTTGAAACTGTCTTATCTGATGGCAGCACACACACACACATACACAATTATGAAAAAGGAATAATAAACGTGTAATTATTACTGTGCCACATGACCTGATGCACTTGTTGGTTTTTTCCATCTATCATTATCTGTAGGTGTTTCTATTTTTTTCATGTTTTCATTTATTGCATGTTCTACAGTGTCCAGAATGATGGGGTTAAGAGCTCTAAAATTTGGTGATTGCATGAAGAGTGTTACATTGGCAGTTTTTGCAGCCAGAAAATAACATTACATTTCAGTCAGTGCTGAATGCATTTTTCAGTTTCTCTGCATTACAACAGCTAAAAAGAAAGGCACTGGCTCAGTGACATACTTTGGCTGTAATGAATATCTGCCTCACGCTTTATTTTTTTGACACATGCATGGATTCTGATATCAGGAATTATTGCCTTTAGAGGAGCTGTAGTAAACCAGGAGGACCTGTATGAGGCACTGACCAGTGGAAAGATTGCTGCAGCTGGACTGGATGTCACCACACCTGAGCCACTCCCAACAACCCACCCTCTTCTTACGCTGAAAAACTGTGGTGAGTAGACAGGATGTGGAACATGTACTTGACTCTTTTACCACTTTTTCCCACGACTTGACAAACTTTCTCACATTTTTCTTATGCAGTGGTGTTACCACACATAGGCAGTGCCACCTATTCAACGAGAGGCGTCATGGCAGCCTTGGCAGCTCGAAACTTGCTGGGGGGTTTACACGGCGCAGAGATGCCGAGTGAGCTCACCTTCTAGTGCCTGAGACTGAGCTGCTGTGCTTCAATACTTTTGAAAACACAATTCAGTAAAAGTACTGAGTGGAAAATTTGGACAACAGAATCCTTGACTAAATGTAGAAGTTACTTTAAAGATTAGCCTTTTACTTCTTACCTGTACTTTAGTCTGATGTTAACACTCCATGTCTGCTGTTATGAAGCATCGTTACACCCCAGTGTTGTTGTCAAGATTAGGACACTAAATGATTGTCTTTCAATAATTCTTTATGCGCATTAATTTTAGATACATAAAAATTGATAAGTGCAACTCATTTATTCTCATCACTCCTAATGCAGTTGTCATAATATTTCATTGCACTCACATCAGTTTGGCTAAATTTCATCTGTTTCAATATCATGGAATATAAAAAATACAATTCCAAGCATGGTAAAGAACAATAAACATGGGCAAAGCAAAAGTATATGCAAGAGTTAATCATTTCAAAGAATTGATGTGGAGTTATTACTTAAATAAGAACATTTTGAGTCATCAATACTTTTTTAAACTGTGGCACTGACACTTTACCAGCAAGTGTATGCTTTTTAAACAGTGTGCAGGGGCCTGCTTGCAATAAGTTAATAAATACAAAGAAAAATTCTCAGAATTGGGTGCTTAATAATAAAAGTGTTTCCTGCAGGACATTTGCAATTTCAGGTGGTCAGTCAAGTTGTTGTCTCTATCTGTGAGCTGTCGTATAGCTGAATAGCTGAAGGGAAACTACATGTTTATGACTCACGGCATCAAAACTATCAGCACCAAAGTTTTAGTGTAGCTATATCATCTCATCATAACTAGCAGCTGCAATTACAAAAAAATGTCTTAGTTCATAATAAACCAGAGAGGTTCAAGGAGAATAAGAGCATTAACAGGAGGGACATAAAGAGTTTCTCATCCTGTCTGGTGCAATAAAGAGATTTACATGTTGTGAAGGTGGCCACCTTAACTATGAAGTGTTGCAAGTAACACTAAAAATGTATCAAATTAGGGATGCACGGCATTGGATTTTTGCAGATTTCCTGAAATTGTAATATTTTAGAACTAACTGTAGCCAACACCAATTCTTTCAGTAAAAGCAAACCTCATATGCCTTTTTAAGAGCTACAAATGGCACTTTATGGACTGTAGATCTAGAGAGATAGATACTTGACTGGAGTTAAGCATCACTATTGTTGGAAGCTTTTCAGTTAAACTAACTAAACAAGTCTGCAGGTCAGTTATTTCAATTTAGACCTGAAACTTCAGTTCCAAAAACCAACTTTAAAGTTTCAACATCTGGAAGGAAACAAGGAGACTTTGGCTGTGGTCGGTCATTTAACTGTGCTTTGACCTGCTCAGATTTATGCGCACATTGTGCTGATATTTATGTCTGAGACAAAGGCAGAAAAAAATCTATCTGCAGATACAGTAATTTAATTTTTGGAGCAGTTATCTGCCAATATCACTAAGCCAATAATACTGTGCATCCCTTAACTAAAGGGTTTGACTTCAACAGTATCAGAAATAAATCTAAAATCTAAAATTCTGCTATTGTGACAACCATACCATTACCAAATGAATGTCAGACAGGTGGGGTCACTGCAGGGAGTCCTGGAATGACTGGTCATCCTTCCAGTTCAGGCAGGTGTTTTTTGAATGTTTATACAGATGTGAGGACTGGCTGAAACGTTTGCCACATTTAGGACAGGGATAAGGCTTTTCCCCTGTGTGCACTCTAATGTGCTTCTTACAATCGGTCAAGTTCATGAAGGTCTTACAGCAGATTTTACAGGCGTACTTCTTCTCCCCTTCCACCAGCAGCACATGGTCCTCTGCTGCTGCTTTCTTGCACTTGGATAGAACATCGTCTGAAGCTCTGGTAAGAGATGGACGATCGTCTGAAGGAGAAATTTCTGTTGCAGCCTCTGACCCGGGTACAACTTTTGGGGCAATGCGACGGAAGGTTGTTGGTCCGGAGCTTTTTCCAGCCCTGGAGGGCTGGACATTGGGGGTTTCGAGATTAAGACTTGGCCTGATGCCACTCAAAAACCCTGTCAGAGAGTTCTGGGTGGGCTGGAGGATGAGTGTGTCACTGAAACCAGGGTTTTGAGTTGGAAGAAGCTGCTGCAATGGGACAGAGGCTACAGGAAAAACAAGGGAGGGGGATGGATCAGATGACTGAGTGGAGGAGGTGTTTGCTTCTTCTGAGTTTTGACAAAAATCTCCAGCAGCTGCAGGGGAGTCACTGGCAGCTGCTGCAGCAGTAGCAGCAGCAGTGAGGCTCGCAAGACTATCATCGTCTTCCAGAACTCCCATCACACTTTCAGTACTGGGATTAAGGAAGCAGGAAAAGGCAAGTTCTGACAGGCTGTCAAGGCCTTCACCATCTACTGGCTCCTCACATAAATCTCCATCTCCTCTCTGAGCATCAGGTTGAAGGTCTGTGCATAGCTGAGACTGTAAAGAGCTAACATCAGCCTCTGATGGACAGGGGGTGGTCATTTTCCCCTTATCTTGAGGGGAGTTTATGATGGCAGAGCAATCTTGAAGGGGAGATGGAGGCGAACTGTTAGCTATTGGGTCAAAATCAGGGGAATAAGAGCTCAGGTTCTCCTTCTTCACCTCAATCTTTAACATCTTTGTATCCTCCCCATCCTCCTCCCCTTCATCTCCCACCTTTACTTTGACTACTCCATCTCTGCCCACCTCCCACAAACCTACTCCCCCTGTGCTGCTGTCTGACTGGCTCGGCAGCTGAATCTCTTCTGTCTCTCCTTTCTTTGTTTTGTATTTCTCCTCAGCTTCCTCCTCCTCATCTTCCCAGAGTCTGTCAGATGGGGACAGAAGCTCCTCTCCTCCATCCTCTGTGCCTATGGTGCTTCTGGTTACAGTGGGTGAACACTCTTTGTAGTTTCCCTCTGGCAGTCTGCAGGACCTCTTTCTTCCACTCAGCGCGTCTTCATTTGACTTCCTTTTGTGCCTTATGAGGGCTGTAGAGCTCTGTCCGTTGCTCACTATCCCCCTGATTCTCTGGTCTTCAACCCCACCAGACTGACTAACCTCCACACCTTCATCCTCCTCATCATCTCCCCCATCTATGACCAATGTGACCTGCTGAAGCAACGCCATTCTGTCTGTATTTGAGGTCGAACTATGCTGCTGCAAGGACCTCCATCCTTTAGGGGGCGACGCAGGGAAGTTTTTCTTGGACAGGTGGAGCTTGCAGGCTTTGACCACAGTATTCAGGTGCAGGTGCGATGCAGCCAGCAGCACATCCATTACATTAGAGGACCCCAGAGAAAGGGTGGAGGTGTAAATCATCTCCAGCAAAGTAGAGAAAGCCTCTGGAGTCACCACCTCTGGATCTAACTTCATCATACTTGTGCCTCCACCTCCAACTCCACCTGTATCAGCTCCTTCTGCTCCACCAGTCTCCTCACCACTGTCACTGGAGCTCAGCAGAGCCCTGAAGTGGGAGCTGCATGCTGCCAGGATGGAGCGGTGAGCCTGGAAGCGCTGGGGTCCCACCACCACTACACAATCACACAGCTGTGCATGGAGGCGCTGATGATTGAGCTGACGGAAAATATGCTGGAAATGACCTGGAAAGTCCATAATAGGCGATGAGAAATGTCTCTGATTCAAACTGAAAGTCTCAGTTCAGCTTCTGGCAGAACAATAACACAATGAAGGTCATATTAAAAATTGACCAAGGTAATTCTGAGCGTCTTCCTGTTAAATCCTCGTTCATCGGGCACACTGGACCAGCGAGGCATCACACAAAAGCCTACCTTCATGCGATGTGTAGCAGTGTTTTGTCTGTTGGATTTCCTAGAGATGCTCTCTGGAGTATGGGCGGGCCTGGGCAACAATAACACGGAAGGATGCGGTCCGGACTCAAGCTTTGTCTCCAAGAACGGCCCGGAAATCTGCGTAGCTGCTTCCCTCCCGCTGTGAACACTGTAATAGCAAATTATACAGCGTTTCCCGTCGGCAAACTGATGTTGCTAATTCACAAGACCGGTTTGGTATGACAGAGGCGTCCTGTACTTGTCCTCTCAACAAGCCCTGACAAATACAACACTGCCCCCAGGTGGTGAAACAGCTTACATCTTTTTCAAGTTAAACAGGGCCTGTTAAACAGTCTCTTCACATTTTCCCTTAGACCTCATAGAAACCGAAGGCTGCACTTGTGACCTTTAAGTAAAATAATTACAAACAGACCAACAGTATACGTTTTGATACACTTGAAGGTCATAGGAACTGGGCCACTGCAAGATACTATATGTCAGTGGTTTTCAAACTGTTTGCCTCAAGGAACACCTTGTTTATATCCATGTAAAATATCATCTGTATAGTATCTTATCAGTCTTTTCTATATGAATAACCTTTTACAGACAGCCACGTTACTCACAGAATACTTGTATACAAATATTTTCAAGATTTTAGTAAGCTTTTTATATGTCATAAATTCAACATACATTTAAACTTGGGAAATTATGTTTCATTTTTAAATACATACTACTGCATGTCAAAGTGCCCCAAAATAAAAGGTATGTCATCAAACCCAATTTTATTTAAAACAAATGAACAGTTAATTTTAATGAAAATTCAGTCATATTTCCCAATAACTTTCTAATCTGGTATTATATTTGTTTTATTTTAATTCGTTTTTAATTGTCAGTTACTTTTCGAAAAGTAAGCAAAGTCTTCAAGTATTTGCAGAGTTAGGCAACCATTCAAGTATTACTCAGATTTAAATTGACATAAAGGTTTACTTGACTTTAACACTTCAGTAGCCTGAAGAACAGTACACACATGGACAAAATTGTTGTCCGGCCAGGCCAGTTTCATTATTTTGTTTTTTAAAATGATTCTGTTGAACCACAATTCAAAAGCAATGTCTGATTTTCATTAGTTAATTTTCATTAAATTTTCATTTATAATTACTTTTGTCAGTTTCAAGTTATTTCAGTGAACACTGTGGGTTTTTCTTTCTTTAACGGAAGGGTACCAACAATTTTGTCCACATCTGTATTTGACCACCACTGGACACGTTAACCACATAAAATATTGAGAATATATGTCAGTGATTGAGTTAAAGCAACATATTGTATTTCATTCGATTGAAAATAAATGCTTATTATATTAAACTGAAAATGTTGATTTACCATACTTTACAGGAGAAAAAAAAGCATTGCTATTTTACATTAACAACCCAGTTACAGTTGACTGGTCAGACAGCAAATGCAAGATTTATATGTAAACACTAACAACAGATACGTTGGTATATTTTGTTCATGCCAAGTTGGGAACTGTAGTCTAAACTAGGGATGCATGATATTATTGGCATAATATCAGTATCCGCATATATAAAAGCTCAAAAAGTTAGTTGTCATCAATAGTAGACATGAAATTTCTGCCTATATTTTTACATTATATATATCAGCAGTACATGTAATCACATTTCATGTATTAGCCCAAATGTGCCATATATCTCACTTTATCACCATTTAATGCCTACATTTAGAAAACAATAAAGTATTATTTACCATGGAATCAAATGTTGTGTTTTTTTTTTTGTTTGTTTTTACAAGAAAACTTGCAAAACTAGACTGTCACAATAAAAGAAACAGGTCAATTCCAATGTAGTCAAGATTTGGGAGTGTAAAAACATTCTAAGTATCAGATATTGTCAAAAACCCAGAATCATACATCCTACATTTTGACTCGGTCATCTAAACCTCAGAATGGAGAAAAGAAACACAGAGCATCCCGTTACTAAATTATTTGTCGAATTATTTTATTTATTTATTTTATTGTGATTTGACCTTATCATATTCAGTCAGCAGAGAGAGAATGCTAATGAACGTGTGCTCATTAGCACCCTTGTAAGAGTTATTACCAAAAAAAAGGGCACATACAGCGCATTCTTGCCACTGAAGAGGGCACTAAGTTTCCCGTGTTTTTGAGGGCACTTTAGATATGTTTATATGTTATACAAATGACACATTATATAGCCTTAAGACAGACTAACTGGACAGACTACTCAAGTTAGTTTGTAGTTAGGATCAGCATCCACGAGAACTGTGTAGATTCAATGTTGGACAATGAAGAACACACAGAAATAAATAAACAAATCCCTAGGGGGTCTGGGGGTTTTCCCCCAGAACATATTCAATTAATTTTGTGCATTTTAACACCATATTAGAACCAGATAATCCAAACTGGTTCTGTGAGATATAACTTTGGCTCAGTATAGATAAAAAAGGGCCCAACATAAAAGTCATTGCCACAGTAATGTTTCATAGTATTTCTTGGCCCTAATGGTCTTCTGGAGTTTAGTGTATTGCCAACCAGGAGGGCACTTCAGCGTGCGTTTTGCCTCCCAAGAGGGCACTTAAGCGTGTGTTTTTCAACACTTGGGCCAATTGCCCAAAAAGTCCATCTGTAGATACAATAATTAAGTTTTGTTTTTTTTTGAAGTGGGGTTGTGTGAGGTATATGGCATGAGCCTGAAAGTGTGCCACAGTGTCAAAGCGCAGTTTTTGCTCTGTTCAGAAAAAATCGGGACACACTCTAATGCTATACAATGCTCTACATAATGCCAGATTCTCCACTTACAGGTGTAGTCAGCAATGTGGGAGAAAACGTCTAGAGAGGTTGTTGATATTTTAAGTGTAAACGAATACAGACCCACCTCTCCCTTCATACTCCACCCCCGAAGTTCACGGACGCACATTGTCATGGAAACGGCTGTAGAAACTGCGTTGCTGACCAACATGGCGGAGGCTGGACCAGCCAATGCTCGAGGGTAACTACCGTGTCTTTCTCTTACGCTAACTGCACACGCTACGCGACCTACCTACCCACCCCCTCACCCCACCCCCCGACACACAGGATTTACCTGCTGAAATTCAGAGCCCAGGCTGTGTATTGAAACTGGACTTTTTCTTCAGCAAGCTCTAAGAAGTGACAGCTTGTGGATGGTGAGGAGAAATACGGTCATTTTGACAAACAATGCTTCGGATTAAGATCGCTGATTATGCCTTTAATTAAAAACAATTTTGGTAGAAAACAAACCATTAAAAAACAGCATGGGGTCACAACAGACACTTTGTTTATATCCGCTTAATTTTTCACCACACTGCTGCTTTGATCAGGCACTATTTTGAGACTCAGCACAGCCTACGTGTCCTTCCACCAGCAGCTGCAATACACAAATAACACTTCATCCCAGATAGATATTAGCCAAATGTACAAATGTTTAAGGATTATCCTGCTAGACCAAGCACAGTAATTTTGACAAAGAATGTTTTTATGGCTCAGTTTACCGCCACAACAACATGCACAGAGCATGCTATCAGGAAGTACACTTATCACTGAAACCATGGCTTCTGTCTTTACAAAATAAACAATCAGCTTAAGTCGATTACTTGCTTTGAAGATAAACTTCCATTTGGCTCCTCTTTTTGGTCCCGGGAGTTTGTAAAACAGTGAAGTTGGTCTGTGCAATTATAAATGTCCATTAAAGCAATGACACTTTGCTCACTGCCAACGAATGTATAAAAGCTGATAGTATCCTTTGATCCTGAACATCCTGAGGTGTTTTTTCAGTCACTCTCTTATTTCATCCAATTTGATGAAATGAGCTCATGATTAATTCACCTGAATCAACAGGTACCGTGTTTTGCTCAGTCCTCCAGTTCTCATCGCAGATTCCACCATTTTCAATTCAGATCTATTTACTCTCCATCTGCAGAGTTTCTCTTGTGTGTACTCCAAGATGTATTCAAAGAATCGAAAGTAAAAGGCAGTCCTCTTCATGGCAAAAACATTAATTTATTCCATTTGGTAGCCTCTGTTTCTTCTTGTGAAACAAAATAGTTGGTGCTGCTGGTGGAAGGAAGCTAGGCTGTGCCGTTTCTCAAAATAGTGCCTAATCAAAGCAGCAATGTGGTGGAAAATTAGGCAGATATCAACAAACTGTTTGTAGCATGTGATGTCCCCATGCTGTTTTTGTGGCTTGTTTTCTCCTATAATTCTTTTAATTAAGTGGAGAATCTGGCACCATGTACAGCAATATATAGCATTAGCATCTGTCCCAATTTTTTTCTGAGCAGAGAAAGAACTGAACTGTGACACTGTGGCACGTTCAGGCTCATAGCAGGTACCTCACACAACCCCACTTCAAAAAACCTGAACTATCCCTTTAGCGTTAAGGTGATCAGTCTTTTATCACTGAATGCCAATTCTGAACATTACTTCCTTTGACTATTATTTCTCGCATTGTAGCCAAACTCTTCCTTTTTTGTCTCCTTTTGTTTGTCACGATTCCTCAGTCTGCAAGTCCATCACAGATATGCCTGTTTAGCACACACCTGGTTCAGCTCAAGGTGTTAAAAAGAAGTTTTTCCTTACCCCATCACTCATTTAAAGACAGTTCTGTTTTTGGGAATGGTTTATTACATTTACTTCATCTGAAATTATATTACTCTGACTGATTTTGATCAGCCCTGTCCCTGTGAGAACAGAACCAGCACAGAGGCTTAGCTATACAGACGGGCGAGGAGCTCCGCATAATTGACTGAATTTTAGGTGAGGGCAAACTAACCCAACAGCTTTGGAGTGATGGTACACAGTACTGAAAATATTTGCAATGCTTTACTTTTATGCTCATAAGCCCCATTGTTTCCAGGATAACTGAGGCTCATGTATTTACTATCAAAATGAGCAACAAATAGAATACGAAGTTATTCCTTTAAATGTACAGTGTTTGCTCTTAGTTGATTGATGTGTTGTTTCTGTAAATAGTTTAGTAAAAAGCAGTCTGAACCTGCTCTTATGAGGTGCTGAGATGAAATTTGTTCTAAACTAGCGCTATACAAATCAAAATTGATGAATTTCACATTGTTAAGACTAAGACAGAAATAGATATTCATTAACTGTAAAATAAGTAACCAAATAATGACCAGTTAAAATGTGGTAAATATAAAAGAAATTGATTTCTGATAACTTTTCCATTGATGACTGTGGGTTTACACCATATCGCCCTTTCCAGAGATGTTTGAAGCTTTTGCTTTGCTCCAGCAAAAGTCAATAAAGTGACTGAGGACATGAGCAAGCATTCTTCTATATCTCTGAAAGGCATCAGTGAAGAGCTGTTCAAAAAAATGTGTTTCTTTGGGAACATATAAGATGCTGAGAATATGCAAAGGCAGATCTGACACAGACAGCTGTGTAGAAGTGTGCAGACAAAAGCAGTTTGCAAGTTTGTTTTTGCTGAGTAGTTGAAAAACAGATATATAACATTATTTTTTTGTTTTTTATTTTCAGTGATTTTTATTCTGACATTAAGAGGCAAACATTTTTTCATGAGAAAATTCCATAGTTGCAGTCCTGCATTTTACATCATTTGATGCAGGACTAAAACATTTCAAATGCAGTTGGACAGTTTCTATTCAACATGTGCAGGACTGAGCTGTTTGCTTTCAAGTAACAAACCCATGATGAAAACATTCACACAATCATAGTCCCATGAATGTGTGAATAGGACAGACACACACACACAAGCAGACTTTGCCTTTTACCATGTTTAACAAGAAAGGCTGATACACAAGACTAAAAATGAAAGTGAGAGGTTTCCTCAGGTAAAGTGTCTGACAGATGCAGGTCATTATCAAAAGATTGTTGTAATGGCCTCCACTGTCTGCTGATGGTCCAAACGGTCTCTGATGGAGAAACTCTCATGGATGGTGGTATGAAAGAGTTGCTCGGCTCATATGCTGTCCAGCTTCTTTAACACATAAGGGGCTGTGAAAGCAGAAAATAAAGTTGATTAGCTATAGTCACAATTCACACAGATTAATAGGTGCAGTCCTCTTTCACAAGTGCTTAATCAGAACAGCATGGGGAGCTTTAAGTTCTGTAGTCTAAGATTTAGGTAAGATACTTTTGCTGAGAAGTTGTTTTTTTTTTTATCACAAAGCAGTGGTTATCAACAGGTGGGTCAGGACTGAAGCGGTCCTCAGTGTAGCACAAATGTCTGTCTGGAATAAAAATAAAAGAAGCACAAAGTCTGCAAGGTATGATGTCCCTAAGCAAACAATACTAGGGATTTACAATATTATCACTATGATTTCAGTACTGGCCAATATTGACAGCCGATATACCAGTAATTAATATTGGCAGTGATATCTGCAAAATACACAAATGTACCATAATGTGTCACTTCATCACTTCTGCATGGGTGCATTTAAAAATCAAGAGCTTAACTTTTTTAGGAGTTAAATGTTGTTTTCTTATTTTTACATCTGTTCCTCACACAAATAGACTGTCACACGGAGAGCAACACATCAATTTTCAAAACCTAAAGACTTCGTGCTCTTGACGAAAAATATCAGTCACAGAGAAAATGAGTATGGAAATAAATGCAAAAATCCAATATTGTAAATCCCTACCAAAAACGTAATCCTACAGCATTTTATAAAGTTAACATTGTATTAAAATCCTACAAAACAACCGTAATTTACAATTTGTCAAGTGAAAAACAAGTAAAATACATGCATGTCTTCAAAAGGCTTTTGTAACCATGTGCTCTACAGGCTTGTTAGTTTTGTCTTCTCATTATTCAGATAAATTAAGTCCAAACTATAACATTTTGCTTCGTTTAATTAATAAAACTGGATTTTTCTCAGAATTTGCAGTTATTCATGATGGAAGTCATATACCTGCTGAAGATACACAAGCTGAGAGCCACTTGATTAATGTATACTGTTGCTTTGTTGGAAACCTTCGTTTTCTTTCTGTTCTTTAAACGCTAAATCATATTTGAATGAGACAACGACACGATGTCTCGTCTAAATTACTTATAAAGGCTTCACCGAGTTGTTTTCAAGAGGAGGGAGCATACGTAAAGAAAGCCAACGATGACAAACACAGCTGCAGCCTGCATTGTAAATATCATTCAGAGTGTCAGAAAAAAAATCATAAATTTAGGTTTTCAAGTGTCAGAGTAATCTCAATGTCATCTGCCTGACTAGTTAGTTACTCACTGGCTCTGAGGAGAGCGACGTAAATAAGAAAATTCCTTAGAGATGTGATCACGTCTTGTCTCATCTTTTTCTTCATCTCCTCTGGGTCCATTTTAGGTCCAAGTCCTTCCAGCTTAAACATGTTTGCTGTGGTTTTATTCGGTCTTTTTCTTTAGTCTGCCTCTCGTGTGAAAAATCCTGCGGCTATAACAGCATGAGTGAAGCAACCTGAACCGGAAGGACGTACAAGGGAAATGACGACATGTACGGCGAACACGGAGGGACAAACTGCTGGCGGACATTAGGAGGCGAAGAGTAAATGTGGCATCCCTGACCTGATAAGAAAAGAGCCCAAATGTGACGACGAACCAAGAGTTTTGTTGCGAGTACCTCGGTCATTAAGTAAGGCACAAGGTCTTTTTCTACTTATTAATATACTCCATGCAGTATTTCTAAGGAGCAGTTGTCTATTGTGCTGGTTATATCCATCAGTTTTTTCTTTGTTGCATACTTTTCAGCTCTATGATAGATGAAGCTCAGCTCACCATACAAATAACAAAGGCATTTGTTTAAATGAGAAAAAAAGAAAGAGCTTTCAAATGTTCCAGTTATTCGGGGGACAGGCCTTCATTTTTTAAGCATTGAGGAAGGGTAAAAAGGATTTCAACCCAAGGAATCAGATGTCAGGCTGAAATAGTCTCCATTGCTTGGATCAATACATTGATTTATTTTGGAAAAAAAATCATTAATTAAAGGGAGCCTCAGGTCCTCACAAAAAAAAAAAAAAACTCTGCTTAAGGCCCAACTTTGGCCAAGGGCAGCCTTGCACCTGACAAATCTTTGGTTTTAAGGGCATCAGTCGTGAGCTTCAGACTTGAGTTAAAGCAACCAGAGTTGGACAGTAACATAGTCTTTTGGTAAATCACTAATAACATTACTTTTCTGAGTAACTCCTAAAGAGGGGTGGATAAGAGAAAGAGACTGAGCTGAATTTCTGTCCATAAAAATATAAAGGACGTTGTTGTCTTTTTCAAACTTTGTTCTAAAATTGGCTGTATATAAATAAGGGTGTGTGTGAAGCCTAAAAGTTTTCTTTGATGCGTATTAATTATAATGTACAGTGTTATTTTTATGAGGAATAATGATTAAGTCATTTATAACCATTTGAACAAATGTGCTCAATACTGAAAACATCATTCATATATCAACCCACGTCCCATTTTGCAGCATGATACTCCATCCCTGTGTGCTGTTGGATTATTTGAATCACTTTATGGTGACCATGGATTTAAGATGTAAACAAGGCTGGGAGAGACTTTATGATAAGCTCAGTCATATGTAGACACTAAATGTTTTTAGAAATTGTCGGCAAAACCTTAAAAAACATAATATAACAAACATTTGATTTATGTTTGGGTGAGCAAAACAATAAATCTGCCGACACATGATTATTATTATTATTTATGTTGTTGTTGTTATTATTATTATTATTATGATTAGTGTGTATGTATCTCAGTGGATAGAGCTGACCTTGCGGGGGATGGGCGGGGGTCCTCCGGGCAGACAGGAGAGGATGCAGAGAGAGAGAGAGGCAGAGGGAAAGAGAGGAGGAGGGGGTGGGTCGGTTATTTCTGAGCTCAGGGCCGAGGATTAGAGAGTAGTCCCAGTACGATGACAGCATCCAGCACATAGCCAACCCCCCCGCACACACACACACACACACCACATCACCATCACCATCCGGCCTGGGGAGGACGCGGCCGTGGATATTCCTCAGAAACAAACATCATTTGCCCTCTAAAATCTCTGCATCGGGGATCTTTTGTGGGCTCACACCGCCACACTCCCGGTCCGCCAGTGTCCTCCTCCGACCACGAGGTGAGTTTTGTCCGTATTTCCCGGTGTTATTGTCTGACGAAGGAGCGCCCGGCTGTGGACAAGGGGCGCCCGCACCTTGCATCCATTCGTGCCGTTTTTGGCCTGTTTTTTATCCCACCGTAATGAATGATTAACGCCATGCTCGTCCTCACTACGCCTGCAGGCTTTACGCGTGTCCATGTTTGGGGGACGCGGTGGACAGATTTAAATCCGATTAAAATTATAAAGGAAGCAACTAAAGACTGACCTTTTTTTCTTTGTTAAGCTCCTGGTTTTACTTGAATGGCTGCGGTCAGTAATTAAAGTTAGTGTTGGGTCCGTGTGACTTTAAATATTGATTATTTTAAAAGCATTTATAAAACGTTTACAGGCGATGGACACGGTCGATATGTAGGTTTTCACTTTCACTACCCATTTAAAGCATAGTGTGTGACATACATCAGTACGTGGCAAAGTAACGGTCAAATTTGGGTCATTTTCACGCCACATTGAATGGCACTCATCTGCGTATTCACAAACACATGTCTGATGCAGCGGCAGTGGAGATCTGCGCAGTGAAACCTCCGTCCCCGACTACAGATTGGAGATGAACAGGCTAAATCCTGACGGATCGGGGGGGGTACCAGGAGTCTCGGTAGTAAAACACACACATTATGAATGGGCGTAGGCGATGTGCAGACACTCCAGGACAGTCGCCTCTCATTTTTTCTCTGCTCGTATCCTTTGGCCAGCAGCAGCCTCTGTCCTGCGCTCCTCAGTGCCGTGTCAGGCATGACAAGCTCAACACAACTAGACCGGAACAATGCGTTTCGCTGTTCTGAGGCCTTCATTTAATGCATGACATGATTTAATATGACCGCTGATTGAGGCTCCACGTGTATCACCACAGCCTTGGAGACATCATTACTGAGTATTTTCTGACAGCGTCATATACAGATGCTCACACAAAGAAACACCCCTATGAATGAATGGATGAATGGAGGTATGGTGGTTTTATTAATTTAGGGGCCAGGCAAGGGCCAAAACAAGGCTCCTCCCCATAGCTGAAAGCAATCATGTTAACAGTATATTATAGGGCTTTTTCTGATCTAGCTTGTAAAGTGCAATGATTTTCCTTTCACATCTTTTTTTTGTGTGTGTGAGAGAGAGCACTGTGTGAATTGCACAAATATATTGGCAACAGTTTAGACAAACAGGTAAAACTGGCAAGGAAAGGTGAGGTGCCAGGAGAGTTGCTTGTAATTTTCAGTAATTTTTTGTAAATTAAGTTTGCTTCTTTCATAATTATGCTGATTGAATTTAATTTTTCCAACCCTTTTTTAGACCATTAAGACAGGATACTCTCTCACTCTTTGGGTTAAATATAGGACCAAAAATCCTTCACTCTCTCTAAATGGCACCAGTGAGTTTGCAATGTTTGAAAGTTTCCTTTTCTGCTTGCCAGTCTCACCTGTTTTCCTAAATGTTTATTTATTTGTGGACCCTAGACAGCATCTAGGGAATTGTTAGGATATAAATACTGAAGTGCACTGTCAACATTCCAAAGAAAATGGAGAAAATATTTTCAAGAAGTCTGTGCAACTAGAAAGGACTTCGTCTATTAGTTATTACAAATTATAGCAAAGAAATTCAGAGAAATACAATATAATTGAATTGCAAGCAAACTTCAAACCCTATCTCAATTACCCATTTAAGTTGGAAGTTGTTGGATTAAACATAAACAGACAAGGATTTAGGAAAACACACCTATACAAACATTTCCAATGAATTTGTGCAATTAAGACACTGTGCAGAAAGTTGTTCTGCAACATCTAACAAAAAAAAGAATTCCCTTATTGGAACAAAACATTGGCATGCCTGGACAAATTGGTTAGACAGAGTTATGAACAAGGGAGACTCATTTGACTTAATATTGCCACCTCTTGGTTTCATTTAGCCTGTATGTAGGAATCTGCAACATCTATAACAGAAATAGAGAGTACTGTCTAAAGTGATCCAGATTGTTGCCAATGTCTGATGGGTGAAATTTTTGAGGAGCGATGGCCACCTTGTCCAGTCATTGCTATTTTTTTGTAATTTCTTTGGAATTATAGAAATCAAATTTTGCCTCAACTTGGGTTGATATGTTCAATTTCAAAGATAACTAGAGGGAATGCCTAATATTATCACTACAATGTTGGTATTAGCAGATAATAGCCAAAAAAGTTTATGATCTGTATTTTTAAAACTGTTATATTGGCTACATATCTGCCATTAATTCCAAGTATATTAGGTGTATATCATCAAAATACATAGATAGATAGATAAAATACTTTGGGAAATTCAGGTTCATTCATTTATCAACAAATTTGTCATAATACCTAAGCATTTGTCATTGGATGTCTACATTTAGTAAGCAATACAGTATCATTCCTTGTTGAAATAAATGATGTTTTCTCAATTCAGTTACATCTCTAAAACAAATAGGCAAAGATTAAGACAGGTAATATTGATAGATACTGGTAAAATCAAATACTGTGCATCCCTAACTGGGAGAGTAAATGTCCTAAATGTAAAAAAAAAAAAAAAAAAAAGTTTAAAAAAAAACTGGATACCTCTGATTTGCCTCTACCCTCAAAATATCCAAGACACTCTGTTAGAGTGCTGTACGTTCACCTACACATCTTGATCATTGAAAGTATGATTTGATCCATATCTTAAATCCACATACATTGAGGCTTCTTGGGGCACAAGGCCCCAGGCAATGGCCTTACTTTTCTTAATAGTAAAACAGTGTTGTGAGTGTCAATAGTGTGAATCTTATTTGATCTGGCTGTAGATGCTTCGTGTTTGCTGTCTGCACATTTCGTGCGTGCCTGTGCTGCTCTGCCACTGCTGAAGGCTCTGTGCTATGACTCAGGGATGTATGCTACAACATGTGATGGGAGATGCTGCTGTTTGCTCTGAGGTCACTCTGCCAGAGGAGAGAAACACGGCAGGCAGAGCGTTCACATCAGAGCAGACTTGATGCCTGGCTGCGTTAGCCTCTATCTGCCCTGCTTACTGCTCCTGTGCCCCACTTATTACTGCAGCCAGCCAGACAGCCGGCTAGGCAGCCATCCTTTCCCTCTCTCTTCCTCTCTGGTCTCAGCTTCATGTCTCTAGGGCATGCTGTGTTGCTGGGCTGATGTGTGCTTTGCTTCAGCCCCAAGCCTGGACCAACTGATCATTGGATGAATCAATAAGTGGAACTGTTCAGGAATGTGATTCATATTGTTGTTGCTATCGGGTACTGGAAGCTGCTAATTTATCAATATTGGTTTGTCTTAGCAAGCAAAATCAATGAATTAAAGGATTCAGGTTAAAGTGGTAAATTGTGGCAGAGAGTTGTATGTATGAATGGTTAGATGGATAGTTGTGTAATCTAGTGAATTTACAGTTTAGTGTGTCCCACAGAGGTATACTGTATTTTGGCAGTAGGGTTGCTGGGTCGGTTGAGGGATGAAGTGGGTCATCCTGCTCAACTTAAATTACAATATGTAGATCACTTTTTGTGTGCCTCTGCTCATTTGACAATAATTATACATATACAGACTTATAGGAAGTTTCTCCAGTAACATTCTGTGCACAAATGCCTGAAAAATGTTCAAAAGACATTACAAGAAGCTTAATTTTGTACATTGGATGTTGCACTGCAGCTGGTGCATTCACAGAACAGATGTATTAGCGTAGTAGTTTACAACTACTCAATCCAAAAGTGGGTCAAGGTGCTGTTTTCAGTAGGTTGCAAATGACCTCCTGAAAAACAGTAAAAGAACAAAAACCAAAACAACAATTGCATTAAAACACTAAATGCACAGGAACTCTGAGGGAAAGTAAAATAAGGGCCAGTGTCAACAGCTGCCATGTTTTGTGCTGACACTGCCCACAATCTTGGTTACAGACCGCTTTTCATCAGTGTTTAATGTTGCTAGGCTCTGACAGTTAACTTCCATCTCTCTTGGTAGTATCTGTAAGGTAATTTCAGATATTTCTGCATGCCTAATATGCTGCGTCTTATCTGGAAAAAACACCCAAAAAACAGAAATTTAAAGCCAAGCAATCATGTCCTACCAGCCACTGTAGACCTGGAATTTGTTTCCTCGAAAAGAGAGTCTTATCATTTAATCCTCTGCCGTTGTTGTTGATAAATCATCATCTTCGTCTTGAGTTTGATTAGTAAATGAAAAAGAAGTGAAATTAATGAGTATAGAACTGTCCCAAAATCAAGCTGTTTTTTCAACTAACAGTGCTGTGAGCACAAAAACAAATAAGCAACTAATGCTGATGTTGTTTTTCAGCTCAAAGCACTGAATACGCTAGACTACATTGATTTAGAGAGCACTGCCTGTGCAAAAAAAGGTGGCTGTGGAAACAGGGCCTACTTTTTTTATAACCTCATATGTAAATTTTGTTTGTTTTCTTGACGTATAGACATATTTACCTCATCATCTTGAGATAACAAAGCCCATTTCCTACAATAATGTGTTAGTTTGTCAAGATTTCAAGAATACAATTAAAATGTACACATTTTTCTATTTTCAATCATATGTTTGGATCCATCTAATGTCCAAAGATCAACATTTTTCATTTACTACAACGCAATTAAAAAAAAACAAAAACTCATCAAACTTGTGCAAGAAAATGCACAAAAAAGAACAGTGTTACAATTGCCCCTGTTAGGACATTTTATGCACACATTTTATTTTAAACTTGTTTCCTGAGGTAACATAAATGACAAACAGCTTGGTCATCTCAAGAAAAGCATTAATCAAGTCAAGTTATTATTTAGGTTATAGGAGTAAAAGGGGTGTTTGCCTGTCTAAAGCATTTGTCAGTCACAGACCTTTTGCAACTTTTTTTTTCATTCCACAAACACATTCACAACCCACTTAAAACAGGCACACAAACCACCCAGGACCTTTAAAAAAACACTGGCATAGATGGGATAACTGCTGGTATAGGAACAGAGGTAAATTCATTCTCTTCCTTCAGACTGTACCCGAGTTTCTCTCAGAAGGAAAACGAAGACGTGACCTCATTGATGTGACAGCTCCATGGTGATGGCACAATTGACTGGCAATGTTGCCATAATGTAGGCCAACTCTGTTTCCTTGTAAAGCTAATGTAAAATGTTAAGAATAAGAACAGAATTATTCCAGTTCAGGTTTATCCTCTCCTTTATTTTCTTTGCTTTCATAAAAAAATACTTAAAAAAGTGGTGCTGTGGATATATATCTAAGTATTTTTCCAGAGCCCACAGGCCCATTGTAGCTGCTGGCTCACTGGCTTCGCTCTTATTACTTTTACTTAAAGATAAGCCCTCTATTGTACCAGTTTTGAAGGATCACTGAGGAGAAGGAAATTGTCTCAGACGGGAACAGAAGAGGCAGACAGTTTTCCTGACTTACAACATCTATCATTCTCAAACATCCAAAGACTTTCCCTCCAGACATCAAGATCTTCCTCTCGCCCATTCTCTTACTCCCTTGTTGCTGTCTGTCCCTCTCTGGCTCTCTAGAACCATCAGAACCATCAATAAAAATATGTAACACAGCACAGCGAGCACACTATTAATTTACAAAAGACCCATTATTTAATAGTTCACTGGGGAACTCAAGCCTCGCCAGGTCAGTGATGAAAGGGGAAATGAAAAGAGTGGCGCGTGGTGAGCCCGGTCTTCATAATGATAATGGAATGAGCTGACAGGCTGAGTGAAAACAGGAAATGTGCTTAAGATTGAAGACAGGTAAAAGAGAAATGAAAACCACAACAAGCAATAACACAATTAGATGACTTAAACATCCAAAGTGTTGTTTGGGAATAGACTTTAAAAGGATTTGTTTATCAATTCCTTGGAGGACAGTCTTCCATTTTACATGGAAAAAATACCAGTCACTGCCACATCATACACAATCAGACCTTTTTTTATAGACATACCATCCCTTTAGACTTTTCTTTGACCTTTAGGGTGCTGGGAGGTGATAATATTACTTAATAATAATAATAATCCATTTTATTTTTAAAGCGCCTTTCATGACACCTAAGGACGCTGGAGGCAATACATAGCAAAATCAGAGCCAAGTAAACATAAAGCACTACTACAGGCTTATTTTGCTTTTAGTGAAGTCCCACCTACCAAAAAAAATGTCATACTGACTAGCATGAGATGGATCCATTGGGATGCTCTGTGAGTCTTAGGCACATAAGTCAGTGTTTTTATAAGCATAGTTATGTTGAGCTATTGTTATAACTATAGTAGCTGGAACAGGATATTTAAAGGGACTGTCTCTGTCCTTGTATACATACTGCAGGGGTTATTCACTTTAGGGGGCATGCCTGTGTCTATTATGGTAGATGATGATTCGCTCCCTTTTAAATTTTCATGAACCCTTTACTTGTTGGCCTTGCTAGCAAGTTGGCAAGCAGCTAAATGTTTACTAAATGTAATAAATATGAACAGCTTAATTGTTCTGTGCATCAATAAATACTCCATGCTTTTGTTATAATCTATATGCATTCTATCTCCTCTTAATTATGGTGATTAATGGAGACAGAGCTCAACAATACTTCTGCTACTCTTAACATTTATGCATTTAATTTCCAGGCAAAGGCTAAGTGCAGAGGCTGTGGATCATGCACAGAATGCCCTGGCCAGTCAGGTCAGACTTAGAAGTATACTTGCTGTAAAAAAAAAAAATAATAAAAAAAAAAATCTTCAAACATATTTTGAAATGTGTCGGTAGAATTTTGAGAAATTTGTATGTTTTCAGACAGGCTTACACGTCTACATGGATTTTAAAAGTCCAGTTTTTGACAGAAAAGCAGCAATTTGGGTTTTGAGCCTAGTGCTAACACTAGTATTCCATTATATTAGCAATGGCAGATCTCACATGTTAATATTTTGCTCATAATGTCTATATTTACTTTTTCACCTCAATCATTAGCAAATGATATGTATATTTAAGGCTAATGGGAGTAGTACTCCAAGGAAAGGTTTAAGGGGTCACTAAAATTATGCACTATGCAGTATATCTGACAAGGGACAAGAATTTGAGTGCAAAACCTAAAGGCAAGCCTTTTCACATCTGTTTATAGATTTCATATACAAATCTGAACCCTATTAGGATTCATTCACTGGAAAATATAAATGTAAATACCAAAATGATATGCCAATCCATCTTTTAGATAGCATATATACAGTATTCATATTAAGTTAAACTGTTGACCTTCTGTTTATTACCAGAACTATTAGACTTGACCCTTTCACTTTTTTTCAAATGGTCAAGAGAGGAGAAGAAATTGTGGAAACTCATGAGCCATGTTTATGATAATTCCCTTTGTTCTTTGTAGATCTGAGTTATGCTATCAGTGTAATAGAGAGTGATATCCAAAAACACATTTGATTAAAAAATGAGAATCAGGAGATGCAGATAGCTAGTAATTATAACTATGTCCCCAAACTCTGTCCAAACATGTTTGAAGTGGCGTGAAAAATATCCTTTCTATCAATAAGTGCTTTCAGTGTTATATGTTTTTCATTTAATGAAGAAATGTGGTCTGGAACTACATTTATGCATTTATACTTAACGGAGACAAATATGGTAGGGATGCACTTGTGGTCTGGGCACCCATGAGTTCGTCACTACCATAAATTCTTATTTTCAGTAAGACTTTCTCTGAAAACAAGATATAGCATCTCAAGAGGCTAACCTCTAATAAATTTGTTTGCAGCAGAAACAAATTTGACGGCGACAGGTCTATGATTGGTCCATTGATCTGTCACTAGCTTTAGTTCTTACTTTAGTCCACTTGTCTCCACCTACCTCCCTCCCTTTGCCCACACACCCAACACAGCATCGTGTGGATTTGCTGTTCATCATGAGACTGGGGTCCACATTCAAGATTTCCTGCTGCTTAACAGAAGGTTTTTTCTTGCCACCATGATGGAGGGATTCATGATTGGCTATATGGATTCATGTTGGGTGTTGGATGTATATATTTGTATATATATGTTTACGTGTATTTTTATATGTATATATGTATCTATGCATATATGGGTATCCATAATATGAAGAGCTTTGAGCTCTATTATGAAGTGTCTTGAGATAACACTTGTTATGAATTGGCGCTATACAAATAAAGATTGATTGAGATTTATTGATTGGAACTGCAAAACTTCTGGTGAAGCTGTCAGAATTTATGTTCTCTGTTTTCTCTCTGAATCTATGTTAATCTCTGTAAGAGAAGTCCCTTCCTGCTGTTGTCATGCTAGTAGCTCCTGCTTCTACCTGCTTTAACTGACATTGATTGGGCCGTACCTCTTCAGACCATGTACAGTCATTTTGGCTGGGAGCTTTGCCACATGGATCTGTCTTATCACTGCAAAGTCAAGGTTTGGTAGGAATTAAAAATATTGGTAATGACAGCCGAGAGGTATTGGATTTTGGAACCCATTCCTATTTCTCTTTCTTCGAATTATTTTATCAAATCAACATCAGATCAGCTATTCCCCATTAGGAAAACAAAGTTTACCTACTCTTTAAGAAAACAAAGTTTTGATGGAGATGCAGTTGGCAAAGAGGTTTCGCGTTATGCTTCAGTTCTGTGGTCCTCATGGTCCTTGAAGGCACTTGACTGATTAAGGCCCCAAAAGGCCTCTTCATTTCTGTCTGTGATGGTATTCTATATTTAGTTTAGTTCGGTGTAGTTTAGTCTAGTTTAGTGCAATCATCTGTCACTGCAAAAAAAAAAAAAAGAAAAAAAAAAAGAGAAAAAAAATATCCTGTTAAATTGACAATAATCAATGCACAGTTATCAAGGTAACACTATTCACAATATTCTTCTTCTCCCGGTTTAGATCTATTTTATATATTACAGCCTTTGATTTCCATCTTTAACCATTTCATAAGGACAATGTTCCCCCTACTATTAATTGAGTGGTGGCCCACCACTTATGTGGCATGAAGTACTAAATTTTTAAAATTTGCTTACAAAAATTATTTGCCTCCAACAGCTTCAACAACATGTTTTATTTTGCATTTATTATTGTGATGGACTATTTGGATTGTATGTGTATAAGATCAAAGAAGAACAGCTTCATGGATAGTAATCTAATGTATTTATCACTAAACCACAAGTTCTACATTCTACAAACACAAAAGACTCCAGAAGAACTTTATCCAAAAGCAGATGTGATAAATGGAAACCTTATAATCCCTCTCTGATACACTCTGAATGTCTGAAAGATGAATCTGTGTCACTGAGAACCTGAGGAGCCTGGTTATTAATACATGAAGGAAAAAAGTCTAATATGAGCTAGTTTTTAATTTCTTCAGATCATGGCGGTGGGGATTTTATTATCTTTTAATGAATTTCTTTATAATTGTCACAGTTTTATTAGTGTAGAATTGTTTTTGACCTCTTAATAGCGCAGTATCTTAACTATATTAAAATTTTGAAAATAAATATTAAAATATTCATTTTTTTTTTTTTTTGTCGGGGATCAAAATAATGACAGCCAAAACCTTTCTATCCACTGCAAATACTGTAATACTGCACACTGAAAACAATCTTAAAGGGATAGTTCGGGTCTTTTTAGGTGGGGTTGTGTGAGGTAAATGACATGAGCCTGAACACGTGCCGCAGTGTTGCAGCACACCTCTCTCTCTGTTTGGAAATCTCAGGACAGATGATAATGCTATACATTACTGTACATAGTGCCAGATTCTCCACTTAATTAAAAGAACTGTGGGAGAAAACAAGCCACAAGAACAGCGTGGGGTCATCACACGCAACAAACAAATTGTTTATATACACTTAATTTTCCACCACAACGCTGCTTTAAATAGACACCATTCTGAGACCGGCCACAGCCTACGTGTCCTTCCACCAACAGCATAAGGATCTTACTTAAATTTTTCCAAATACACAAATAATATTTCATCCCAAATAATGAATAGCCAAACATTTAATGTTAAAGGATTATCTTGCAGGACAAGCACAGTAATTTTGACAAAGAATGTTTTTATAGCTCAGTTTACTCCCACAACAACGTGAATACTCACTTTAAAGATAAACCTGCAATCGGCTCCTCTTTTTGGTCCCTGGATTTTGTAAAATAGTGAATCTGGTCCGTACAATTATAAATGTCCGTTAAAGAGACTCTGTGTGATGAGAGCTGCTGACTGCAGACGAACATATAAAAGCCGATACTATGCTCTGATCCTGAACATCCTGAAGTGATTTTTTTCTTAGTCACTCTTATTTCATTCAGTTTGACGACATAAGTTCATAATTTATTCACCTCCAGTTCTCATCGCAGATTCCACCATTTTCAGTTCAGACCTGTTGACTCTCCATCTGCAGAAGATTCTCTCGTGTGTACTCTGGTTCATATATGTATTCAAAGAATGTGAAGGAAATGTCCTCTTTGTGGCAAAAAACGTTAATTTATCCCATTTAGTAGCAACTATTTCATCTTGTGAACAAACTAGTTGGCGCTGCTGGTGGAAGGACACCGACTGTGCAGAGTCTCAGAATCGTGGCATGGTGGTGGAAAATTAAATGTATATAAACAAACTGTTTGTAGCATGTGATGACCCCACAGTGTTTTTGTGCTTTATTTTCTCCTACAATTCTTTTAAATAAGCAGAGAATCTGGCACCATGTACAGCAATTTATAGCATTAGCGTCTGTCCTGAGTTTTTCTGAACGCAGAGAGAACTGAGCTGTGACACTGTGGCACACGTTCAGGCTCACAGCATGTACCTCACACAACCCCACTTCAAAAAAGCCAGACTATCCCTTTAACGACTTCTAGCAGCAGACAAGTGCACATCTTTAGAGATTTATTCTTCTGCTTAACTTGTTGTTCTTCACTTTTACAACTTTTGCATTCATAAAATCTGAGGTAATCCAGCTGCTTCACATAAACCTGAATCACTTTCCCCTAAATCATCCAGATACCCACACTCTATTTTTTGCCAAGATTTCTGCTGTTGGACTGAATCTTTGTTGATCTCCATGTCCAAATTTGTTGGCAGCAACTGTGAGTTTTAATGAATCGTTGAGTTGCTGAACTGATGCTGAGCCATATTCTGTGCAGCTGTGTCCGGTTCGTCATATTTGACGGTGGGGGAGGACATGTGCGTGCGTATCTGTGTGTGTGTGTGTGTATGTGGGACAGATTGGGCACAAGATGTCAATAATAGCCAACTGGTCCTTTCTAAATAAAAGCTGTTCAGTGAGTGAGGCCTCTGTGAGAGTCTGTTTTCAGATTGTGTAATGCTTCACTTGTTTATCATATTAGGGTGAGTGTGTGTGTGTGTGTGTGTGTGTGTGTGCTTCACTTCTTATAACTGCAACACAGAGCCCTTCAGTCTTCATTTATTACTAACAGCTGATCAACGCGACTTCTTCGTCAGAACTTCCCTCCAGTCAGTCAGTTTGTCATAGCCATTAGCCTGGATTATGTCAGCAGCTGCATGTGGACATATTTTCCGTCTCTTGGGCTCAGTCCAGGTGTGTGTGTAGGTGTGTGTGTTTGAGTGACCTGCTGTGGCCCGGTCTGGCCCAGCAGTGCTAATTGGTCTGTTTTCTGTCCAGCTGGCTGCACAGAAGCTGCCAGTTCATTGGCACCTCTCAACCCCTGAAGAAAGGGGGAAAGAGAGAGAGAGGAAGAGTACTTCTATGAACTGTGTGCACACAGTCAGTTATTCAGGTTGGAATAACTGACTAATAGGACTGATATAGAGAGACATGTGTGGGAAAATTAACAAGAAGGTGGGGAAACTGTCTCAAGGAAATGGGAGAAAAACAGCAAATAAGGATGCACAAATGCATCTGTATAACACCAGCATTGGTGCCCCTTTTACTAACACCAACTTATGTAATGTATAGATGTTCACTCCATCACATCAGATTAATGCTGGCATCAAGTACACCCAACTGCTGATTCACAGAATAAGCTTTTTATTGGGCAGAAGAAATAAACTGTTGAACAAACTTTGCAAACATCAGGGCAGGCATTGCCCCATGTGCAGCACCACTTGAAAAAAAGGATTCTTAATAGTCAACCTATGGTTCTGTTTGCACTAAGGGTGTCAGATGGTTGGTACTCTGATACCTTACAATAGTGCATTTTCTTTTTTAACAGGTTTGACTCTGTCAAAAAGTATCGAAACTTTAAAATTGTAGTTTCACAAGACAGGTGCTAAAGAGAAGAATAAATTCATTCAAAATACAAGAAAACACTTTGACCTTTATTCATAGGATATATCCCATCATTTCATTGGGAAACAGCCAATAGACAGTGTCTGGAGTAGAAAGAACCTCCGTACAGAAACCTACAAGGTGGTTGGAGGAACATTCAGTCTGTCAGATTCATTAGACTTCAATCAGATTTAAAAAAAAAACATACAATGGCACAACTTCTGGCACAGCTAAATGCTGCTCCTTTCTCCCCAAAGGAAGCTTATTGGTCCAGTCATTCTCTGATCAAGAGCAAAAGTATCAGCTTGAAGATTTGTAAGATGGACCTGTCAAATGGCAGGCATGGAATATTGCAGTTCCAGCTGCTTTCAAGGTTACTTTTACACGAGGCCCTGCAGAAGGGGAGGAAGGGATGCAATGTCAGATTAAGTTGTTAAATATCCTGATGATAGTATCACTTATAGCCAGCATGTAAGAAAATGTAAATAGGCCAATGAGTTGAGATATTTTGCAGCACATTGCTGTATTGATGTTTGATAATGTAACAGTCTTTTATTAGTTAATGTTTTATTGAACAAAAATAATTTCTACTGTAGTTTTGCATTTTGACCGTTGTTACTTTGCAGAAGAGGATTAAGGCATTTGACTTCTGTTAAATTTATTGTTGTTGTTTCTGCCACTGGGACAGGCATGCAAGTTTATCTATGGGACCATGGGTTATATATACTGTATAACACTGACTAGATAATTTAATAATTTGGTAGGCATCCAGTATTGTGTTCTTAAAATACATAAAAATACATAAATACATAAAAATAGTCTACTTTGTCAAAAAATGTGATATGTACCCCTGCTTTCTGTATCCCAATATATTATGATGCTACACTCCTGTGTCATGATTAGTACAGGACTGCCAGATTCTTGCCAGAAAGCATTGAAATTGTGCATACAGATTTGCAAGGATATGGAAAATAAAGAGACATGTTTACCTTTTTTTAGCAGGTACTATGTATAATCTCTTTTGCAGATTTGTGTCAAAGACATTGACTGTAAAAATACGAATCAGATGAAGTCATGTGAGGTCTGTTGTTTCATAATCACAGATGCACTTGGAAGGCTTTAGATGCCAATCCATGGATGCAGCCATACTGTAAATGCCATTTAACTGAACTTTGGATCAAACCACTTAGGCAGTGTTGAGGCAGGACTTAAGGCTGTCTGACAAATAGCTAACCTATGGACTTGTAGCCATGTAAGTCGTGTCCCTTATTTCCAAAATGTGAATTCCTCAATGAAGTTAAAACTGGTGCAATACAAAAAATATCCCCTTTCTGTACAGTTAAAGCCTTTAGAAATATTAAAAATCATGAAGTCCCACACATAATCACACAACTTCCAGGTTTCTTGCAGCCAGCCCCAGACAGGATAAACATAGCACTGTCACACTTTTAGTTTCAAAATTAAAGCACAAACTAAAAGTGAAATGACCATTTCTTTGTAGAGAAACTCTCCTTACTCATGCTGAGGACTTTTATTCCCAAGTTGTCCCTGGTCAGTTATACAATAAATCAATTCATTACAGAGATTACAGATAATAATTCATTACTGCCACAACATGGTAAATATGGCTTTCTGTCAATAATTTGATATTTTTTGGCCAATAAACAACAGCTTGTGATGAAAATGGGTGAAACTTCTACTCTTAAGATTCTATAGACAAAAGCACTCATGCCAGCATTCTGAAAGCCTTGACTTGTTAACATGCATGTGAAAATGAAAACTGAAGTGCATCACAGCCGTTACACAGCCAACAAGCATCCAGTCTGCATATATTTTGGGCTGTGGTATTGAAAACCAAGCAGTGCTGACAAAGGCAGCCAATGCAGAAGTACCATAACTGCAGTTCCTTGAGTCGAGCGTCCACTTGAGGCTTGCTGCAGTAAAATATGAAAGTTACATGACTGATTATGGGAAAAGGGGACTTTCACAGCTGAAATAAACAGATTTACAGTCTGTTTCAACAGACAGCTCTGGTCTAGAGTGGTGTAGATGTAGATAAGATGCATTGATGCACAGTCAATAATCTTTGTCATGCAGGGTTTGCAGCTAGACTGCTGTATCAGTTTTGTTTCTGAGGAAGAAAAAAATATTATTATTATTATTATTATATATTATTAATGTTTTTTTATACCATGTCTGTTTTGAATTCATCAAGATTTTGGATAATTAGTGACATGACTGACATGGCTATAAGCCTGCACACTGTCCCTATGAGTAAGACGGCCTTAAGTACCGCCTCAACTTGGCCTGTCTGTCAGTAGATGGACCCAACGTTAGACAGAGGAAGTGTTTGTAGTGTGACCATCAAACAGTTTATGTCACTTTGACTTTGTCAAATTCTTTCTACAATCAATGTTGACAGCTGTCAGTATTGTTAGATAATCTTTTGGTAGTAAATAGCGGTGCAAAAATGAGTCCTAATATGCCTAAGAGAGTTAGCATTTTAGCACCTTTGGTCTCAAATGCCAGTAGTGTATGGGATTTTACAATAGCCTTTCTGATAAATACCTGAAATGTGGTCCATGATGAAAACATACAAACAAGACTTCAATATGTTATTTTGCAACATATAAGGCATGTGATAATGCCCGCTTTTGAATTTTGAAGCATGATTATGTTTTTAAAAGGATGGTGGCTAGCAAACTGCTAACATGGACTATAAAAATGGCCAGGGACCCTAATCATTACTGATAGTTTTTAAGTAACAGTAATACATACACCATAGCCACAGCCAATGACACCAACTTGATCAGGTCAATCAATTAAAAAGTGATTCTCAAACAAGAGGTTACGATAGAAGTGTGGTAGTTGCTTTATCACCGTGTTGCAGTTTTATAATAGCATGGTAATATCTTTTTACTCTTGCCGATTACATTTGAGCTTAAAAATTGTGAAAATTAAGTTCATTCATGAAGATTATCATGATGAACAAAATGTGTAATTTGCGTGATTTCTTGCTACTCTTTGCTACAGACATTATCAGCAATGATCCAAGAACCCAGTGAAAAATCCCACAGACTTTTATTCAAGAGAACCAGTGCAATGCTAACTTCCGTGTCAGCTAATAACGATTTTTCATCCCTTCACCACTCTGTATCATCAAAGTTTTATACTCCTGTAGTGCACCACCTCTGCTTGACACATTCTTTTCATTGTCGAGGAGTGAAAAGGTAAACTGAGGAGAGAAAGTTGGGTAAGTGAGAGGCCCGGCAGGCTACAGTGAGTGCTGATGAGCTGTGTTTGAGCGTGTTTGTGTTGGCAGCTTGGGGACTAAAGGGCACGACTGCACAGGGCAGGACTCACGATTACTATTGATTGTGAACCAGATTAGGAGCAGACTCATCACCAGTTCACAGACTCTTAGGCTTTACTGCCAAGGATCAGATGGAAATGCTGTCACACCAATAGAAAGATGGGAAACAATCTCTTCATTTGCCTGTCGTGGAGTGAAAAAATACAAAAGCAGCATGACAAATGGGCTGTGTTTTTGTTTATGTAAGACTGATCATAAATCACTGTCTGCAGTGTGGGTTTGTTTGCCTCTTAGTTGTTGAAGAAATGCATCACTGGTCATTTTTTTCTTCTCTCCTCCTTTTACTTCTCACTGTAGATTCTTCTCTCTTTTCTTTGCCCTGCAGCTTTTACTCTTCACTGCCCTCTTCACCCTCTTTAAAATTCTCCCCCATTCCCCCCCTCGCTGCAATATCCTGCCTTTTCTCTCCTTTCTTTTCTTCTCTTTTGACCAATTCTCTTTTCTGTATCCCTTCCCCTTTTCTCAGCCCCCTTTAGAGCCTCCCCCTTCCCCACCCCCATACATCTCTCCTGTGGCTCTCTCACTCTCTTCTTCTGTGCTCTGCTCTCCGTGTTGCCTCCGCTGGCAGAGTGGCAGAAGGCCTAGCTAGCTGCATTAGTGCCATGCATTATTCATGTGCCCTGCAGTCTGTGTGGGTCTAGGTCCCGTTCTGGCTTTTCACCGGGACACATGGGCCTTGTGAAAGAGCTCTGTTTGTGGGACACAAGGCCTGACGAAGGAGCTACACAGATGGGACTATCAATACCTTGATTTGTGTTCTACTCTGTTAGATGAAAGCTTGGGGGGAGTTGGAGTTTACTTCACAGATTGACATTCATATGCACAATGAGGCGGCTCCCTTACACAAGATCAAGAATGTTTATTTAGTGGCAGCCCAGCTTTTCACAACAAACTGCGTTTTTCTCCCCAAATCAGAGGCCAGCTAAGGTTTCAGCCATATCTGCCCCTGACGTTCATATGAAAGACTTGGCCTGGTTTATCATTGGCTGAGATCCCCATCTGCCTGGCAGCATTTTGTCTCTCCCCATCCAGATTCACAGGCTGTCCTCTTTGCTATGAGAGCGTGCCCCAGTAAGAAATGTTAACTGAACTGGGCGGTATGAAATTTTAATTTAGACAACCAGACATGGATGGAGTGCCTTCTCTCTACATCATAGTAAGAGAAAGAAAAAGAGAGAGAGAGAGAGAGAGAGAGAGAGAGAGAGAGAGAGAGAGAGAGGGAGAGCCTTGGGGACCAAAGGAGGAGCCTCCTGGAAAACCACAACCACATAGCTGGTTTGGACTCACATCTGCTCTGCTTGACACACTTATATGTTCTCTCTGAAAACATCAACAACTAAAATGGTTTAAAATCTGTGGCAGATTCAGCTGATCAGATGTAATCACACTTGAAATCTTATCGTCTCACACCTCATCTCAATTATAGACCAGATGTGTGTTTATTGTTCGTCTTGTGCATAGGATTTGACAGCTCTCCCTGATAGCACTGATCTGCTCTGCTCTTTTCTACACAGGTGGCCGATACCAGACTGGGATTGGCCCTGATGATCACAAGGAGCCCCCTCCACCACTTTTCAGCCAATCCTGGAGGGGCTGCGGAGCTGATGTCTCAGAGGGCGAGAGGGTATTTGTGTTCTGGAGTCCTGAAGAGACAAGCCACATCACGGTGAGTCACACTCTCAAAGCCTTTAGATAGAAAAGCGGATATTTTGTGCCGAGAGGATTTTAGGGCTCCTCAGACCACATTTTTGCTCTGCCCTTTTCACATGTAATTAACAAGATGGTTAAACAGCAGTTATACAAATACATACTTAACCAGTCTGCCTTCACACCTTTGTGACAGCGTGCATCATCAGGATAACAGTGCGGGGCTGTGCTTGTGAAAAGTTAGAGCAATAAACCCACTGAGCTAAGGATGTGGATATATATATAAAAATGTTGGGCTGCACTGCCCAAAGAGACTGTCATCTGAGACGACTACCTGACAAGGCAAGGACAGTGAGGTTAAGGAGAGGGAGGGAGAGAGTGAGAGGGGAAAATGAAAGGCTGTTGAAGAAATAGCAGCAAAAAAGTCACCTGACAAAGCTCTGACTGCTTTGACACTGAAAAGCTACAAATGTTCTGCTCATCCTCAAAAGAGTTGTGTACCTTGTTTTTTTGTTTGCTTGTTTGTTTTTAATACAGTGAGTTTATATTTTTTAAAAAGTGCTAGTTTCTTGTCATTTTCTTAAAGAAAGGGTTTTTGTTACCTGTAGTGTCCCTTTCTTAAAGCTGCACTTACACACAGCTGTTTTAGCCAACTTTTGGCAGCGTATAGTCAAGCTGCGTGGAGCTACGTCAGGCCACGCAGAACTAGGAACATAATTTAGGCAACACTGATGTTTGTTGAGTACATCAAAAAATGTTTTGCATACTTAAAAATTTCAAACGTTTGATCCAACACATTTGTGAAAACAATCAATAGTTGACCTCCCTTGCGGGGCAATGGTGGCACAGTCTGACAGTGCACTCTGTCTGTAATTGGAAGTTTACAGATGTGTCCTTGGGCAAAACACTTAACCCCAAGCTGCTCCCACTGCTGCATCTGTGGCGTGTAAATGGGTGTGTAAAGGCATGAATGTGCTAGCTCATACCGATGGATAACTGACATAGAAACTCTGAACCATCAGTGAGGGAATGAGAGAGTGAATGGGTGTGAAGGGGTACCCCTTACCTGTGGTGTAAATTGGAATGGGGATTGAAAAATAATAGAGAGCATAATAGAACAGCAACTTGCAGAGCATTTATCTATACAGCACTGCACTGAATATCAGGAGCATGTGTTTGATGTTGTTGCCTCTGTAAATCTGTGTAGACCAACTTCTGCTCTCACAGAAATCCACAGGAATCGACAAGGGGACCATTAAAGAACTGGATCAACAAAGCGAATCGTTTATGGCACTGGCATCAATTAAGTCTTATAAATTACCATCCTTGGATGTAAATCTGCTTTGAGTAGTCAAAGAGACTAGAAAAGTGCTATAAAAGCTAAAGTCCATTTACCACTTACCTTTGCATCCCTCAGTTACAGCTGCATTCATCTGTGGGCTCCAGCTGTTTCCTCCTTAGGACTGGACTCCTGTTGTATGATTTGAGGTGCCCTTTTGTGGACAGCTGTCTTTCGTCCTTAAGGAATGATATCAGAATACTGAGAGCAGCTGCTGCTGCGCGTGGTAAAATGGCACATATGTCTGCTTTTTATTGTGCTTGTTTAGTGATGTCGCAATATGTATGTACACCGTGCAGCGTCAGGCCAAAGTTCCCTTAAGTTGAGTGCACTGCCCATGCATTCCATCTATGTTGGCGAACATTTTGTCCTCTATTAGCCATATGGAAGCATCGTACGCCACTAGCACAATATTTGTCTACAATTCAGATACATTGATCTGTGTTGAACACAGCAAAATCGATCCCTGGAACATACTTTCACCGAAATTTTGACAATTTCTCAATGTTGGGCAATGCCAGATACCATAAGCTGATGTGTGATTGAGCCTTAAGCTGGAAGGAAATATTGAACAGCTCACTGAGCAGAGAAGCCAGGGAGGGTATGAACATTTTGAACACTATAAACATCACGGAGAGGAAAGACAGGGAACAAAATTGAACCCCTGTTTGCTCCATCTGAAGAGGGAGTATGTGAGGTGTAATATTGGTGGGAGGGGGGCATGTGGACTCAGTGGGAAAGCTTTGTAGCGACACTTTTGCTTGATTGAACTATAATAAGGGCTAAAGTGAAGCACCAAAATTTGTGTTATTTGTAGGGATGGGAATTTAAAAGATTTTATTGATGCCAGTGCCAATTCGTGATCATTTCCTTCTCGATTACTGCAGATTTTCTGTGTGGAAAAAAGTCGGCCGACACAGATTTTTTAGTTTAGTTTAATGTCAAACACTAGGCTCTCCTGAAATTGAATGTCGTGTTGCAAAGACTACTGCCTCCGCAAGTTGCTGGTTTTTCCAACCTTGTTTATTAAGATTAAACCACAATTTTGTTAACATCTGTCTCCTGTCTGTCATGATCACATTTAGGACTTCTTTATCAATTCTGCCAGCCACCTCTGATAAGAGCATGACATCCTTGATATGCAAATCAGGGAATTCATTAGAGAATTGTTTAGCATAAAGACAAATGATATCAATTTCTTGAGGTGGTTGGTATCAATTCTAGGGGGGAATTGGTATTGAAGTCCCATCTCGAGTTATTTTGAATGTTCCAGATGTGTTGCTTTTGTACAAGATCTGGGTACCTATTGTTTATCCTCCAATACAATGCTTTAAATTTTGTTTTTATTAAAGAGCCAATGTCACAGTTTTTGCGTTTTATATGCCCCTTAGTGTGTTTTACATTCCTCCTCCAAGCACAAGCAAAAAAAAGCCCCCAGCATCAGGACTCCTTCCTCTCCCCCTCCTTACAGCACCAGTAGCAATCTAAATCAGTCTGTTCTTCTGGACCCCCTGGATAAACCTACCAGTGTGATGGCCTACCAATCAGAGCTGACTGGGCCCACATAGAGAGAGGAGCCATTAAGTGGCAGGAGCTATGAACGCAAAGTCATCAAAAGTGAACATAATATGGGCTATTTGGAATATCCACTGAACACATGCTTTCATTCCCAAGATATAGTATATAGTACATATATAGTATATATATATATATAGTATGTATATAAAATATTGCCAATCCCAAACCCTTGTTTCACTGCTGCTCTAAAGCACTGATATCATATACTTGAAAAATGGCCACTTTTTTTTTTATCACACTTGAATTTTTCTCCAAATTTGTATTTTTACCTGCCAAATCATTTATATATTGTTTGCTACTAGTTCCACGCAAATTAATGTTATTATTCCCCAAGACCTTTTTTTACAGTCCACAAAATTTATTTTGTACACTATGCATGTGCATGGAGATACAGTAAAGACTTTTTATTATGATTCCCTGGTATGGTGTCCGTAAATTTAATTCTGGTTTTAATTTTAATTTTCACAGTTCATGTATGTTTAGGAGTTAAATGATGTTCAGTGATTGATCAGATGTCTGTATTTAGACTGGGACTCTCTTGTACAGCTGTCATCCACCTCCCCTCACTTATCCTCCTTCAATCTGCCTCAATCCGGATCAGCTAGAGGTGCTAAAGTGACACCCTGACCAGTGTGGGCCCGCGCAAATCGAGGGGCTGTAATCCTCTTAAAGGACAGACCTACACTGTTTGCTTTACTAATACAGAAAGAGGTTAGTCATCACTGGGCTCCAGCTAGTCATCACTTTGACAGGGGAGAGATGAAGTCATGCTGTTGTAGCTGCTGACTATTTACAAAAGACAAGGCAAGTGTACCTATATTATATTTTAATGTATCTATTTATTCAGCTTGTATTTCACCAGAAGTTATAGAAGTGTCTTTTATATGGGGGTTCTGGCCAGGACAGCTGCATAAAGGTTTTACAACAAGAACAAACTACAGACCAAAACAAATATAGCAGCAATGAACCAATTATCAATAATAGTATTAAAACATGTGGGGACACTGTTCAAGTATAATAATAACAAAATACATCTGCTATTTATTCTAACTATTAACAGGTAAATGAAAACAACACTCTTGCTTAAGAAGAAGCCTACTCTTAAGGCTGCTTTCCAACATGCAAAATATTTAAAAAATGCCCTTATCAGTCAACCTTTTGTTATATTTTTGCACAATGTTGCATTCACACAATTCTGATATTGAAAAAAAGAAGTCTTGAAAATAAAAAATCAATAAGTCAGGGGGTAGAGATCTGATCGCAAATACTAATGTACTGTATATGTTTCATTTTATCATAATAATTGAATGCTGGTTTAAAACACACTTAGCTACTTATACTTACAAGTTTTTCAGATGTTGGACTAACTCCGATATCTTTTTAATAAACATTAGTAATGTTGGCTTTGTAGGAAAATTACAACAGAGAAGTGAATCATAGACATTTGGGTAATCAGCTAAAATGTAATTTTTACATTCCAGTATCAATATCTATTCAGATTTTGACAATTGGTACATTACTTATTTTCATTGGATGTTTCTCAGCTCTCTTGACAGTCTATTAGTGCATAGATTTCAATATATGCTACTTTTTGAATTCCTGATTTATGTTGACTGAAAGGCTCAAATAATGACAAGCACACAGGTAGCTAGATTGATTCCCAGTCAGGTGGGGCCTTTATGTGTGGAGTTCACATGTCCCCCCCGGGGGAGGGGGGTTAATTGGTGACTTTAATTTGCCCTTTGGTGTGAGTGTGTGTGTTATGGTTTCCAGTCAGCCCCTGTGATGGGCTGGCGACCAGTTTAAGGTGTACCCAGTCTCTTGCATGACATCAATGGGGAAATACTCCAGCCCCCTGCAACCCTGAAAGAGAAAAGAGGTGTATATGATGGATGGATGGATGTCCTCTTGGGGCTTCTGTACATTAAAGATTCAGTGTCACATTGTTTTCCCACAGGCTCACATTTGTCCAATAAAAACAGGTCAGCAGTCTTTTTTTGACCATTCTGTTGAGAAGAACTCTTCTTATCAATGTGCCTCCTCTCACAGCAGCTCTACTCTCATTGATCGCAGTGCAGTATGTATTGTTTCCCCATAACTCAACACTTTAAGTACAGTGGAGCAATAGCACTCCAATGAGGTTATCTTTCTCATTTATTGGACACCGGCTTGTTTTAAGATGACACATACTGATGCGGCAGGGTGCCAGAAAGCTGTGCTGTTTATAAGGAAAGTCTTGGCCAGCAGAAGTTTTCTCTGTATTTCAGAGAGCTGATCAAACTCAACTCCATGCAGCTGGCTGCTGCTGCCAAGATACAGATCATTAAGGTGTCAGGAGGACATTCGTCATCATTAACTGTATTGATCAGGTCCGGGTCACAACTTTTCCAATCGCTGCTAAAGTTTCTTTTCACAATTTAGGTCCTTATTAGGTCAAAAAGTCCAAGTCCGTCTTGAAAGGCAAATTAAATATATATTTTATTTTATATATTTTCCTACAAAGCTTTTTCTGTTTCAGGTAAAGGACTGTTTCAACAAAAATTATTATCATTATCACCTGTTTGGTTTAACTGGTTAATAATACATCTGACTATGATCTTAGAAAATCCCTGACTTTGCCTGAGCAAACATATCAGAATTGGTGCTAGTTTGAAGGCAAAAATAGTCACAACATATGTTGATTTGATTTAGATTTCTTTCTGTTCACTCTACATTTTGTAAATTAATAAAGATGAAGAATAGAAATTCATAACGTTAAAAGGTCTCTTATTGCACTGTACTAGTACTGTATACATAGTTGTAATGTGTAGCAATGTTCTCTAATGACTAAAGTCCAGGCTAGTAAAGCACCTAGAAAAGTCAAAAGTAAGCATTCTTGATTTGACACAGAATCAGTGTGTCAGTGGGTAAAAGATGTGAAGTTGGTTCTCAGTTGGAGTCAGTCTAATGCTAGCTGTGCATTGCCAGCCTTGTTAGCTGTTTAACGTCCATGTTTCTGTACTGAAGTGCTCACTCTGCTTTAGTTGTGTGGTTTTATGTGAGAATAACCTAACACAGCCTATACAAAGCTCAGTTTCCATTTTCTAGTTCAAAATGCTGTCTATCTGTTTCAGTAACATGCTGCCAATGCTGTTCATTCCATAGCATCTATTTAATTCCCTTTATATATCTGGGTTGTTGGGTATTTCTGTGGCAAGGCGGCAGCCACTAAACAAAGTCACAGTGGTTACTAGAACAGGTAGCTGTGTGGTAGTTCTGACAGAGTGTTTGACCAGGATTTTGAGTCTGTATTGATGAAAAATATAAAAAATGAGTTGAATTCAATTGTGATTCTGTTGCTGGCTATTAATTTGTCTGACTTAAAGAGTGAAACATGTGAACCAAGAAGACATTTAAAAGCCAATCAGAGACACACACTAATCACCCACACCGACCTCCACTTCACTTGTTTTGAATCAGGACTCTTCCTATCGGCAAAGAGTGTGTAACAATATTTTGAGCTTGAGATATTTTTTGAGCTTGGGCCTTGTTCACAAAGAAGTATCCATTTAAATTTCATTTTGCTTCATGCTCTGGAAAAACTTACAAGAACTTCTATATTTCATTCTAATGCTGTCAAAACTGATCCTCGGCCTGGTCCTTACTCCATGAGTCATGAAAGGCTGCAGCAGATACTTTAAGAATGGCGAGTAGAAATGGATAAAGAATGGTCTTATGTATGGCAGGATTTGCATCAAAGCTCCTTCAGTTGACTCTCTCTGCAAGACCTAAGTTTTCTGCATTTACTTTTTGGGCTCTAACTTCCTGGCGCAACTCAGGGTGGTGCACGGTTGCGCAGCCTGGCGCACCCCCCGCAGTGGTAATTTCGTCCGGCGCGCCGCCGTGCGCAGCCAATTTGGCAATTTGGTAGACCGGCTGCGCCGAGATGGGTGTGACGGCGCACCAGGGGGAGGTGTCGAAAGATTCAGCTTGGTGCAGTGACAATTTCGTGCCAAAAAACTGTGCGGAAGGTGTGCTGAAAGCTTGCCAGCTCCAACCTGATCTATTCTCGGCACAGACTAGGTGCACCCTGGGCAGTGGTAATTTGGCTGACAGGCGCACAGTGCGCACACGTCACCAAAACCTCACAGGCAGGTTTTCCAGAGTGTCAGGCACATTTCAATGCAATAAACAATCACAGCAACCACTATTTAATGTAACCGTCTGAACCAGCACATACATTTGTATCTATATTAATTGTTCCGTCACATCTGATGTCAGATCAGAGACGTTTGTCATAACTAACGAGTTCACATCTCTCAAGCCAACCACAAACAGCCACATCATCTGGTACGGAGTATCCGGCTTCTCTCATCCCATGAAATTCAAAAGAAAAGAAAAACGAGAGAGACGCTTGCTGAATAAATGTAAGTCACTCGGTGTCTTAAGGATTTACCTGTGATTGCCCATATTTCTCTATTTTAACTTTAATTTGTAACGTGATCTAAAAAGATGGAGTATATTATTGCAGGAGGATGAGGAGGAGATATCGGGGGAAATATTTCACTAAAGGATCTGCTATTTGGTGATGACAGACCAGGAATGCAGGTGGATCACAAGCATGATGAATGGATTAGCCTGCTGCTGTGTTTAAATGTAATTATCACTTAATTTTGTACTCATATTTATGAGACCGGGGACCACAATAAAAAGAAACTCCTAGGATATTTTTGTGTTATCATTTTAGCTTAAATATGTGACTGCACCTCTTGCTGTTTACATTTCTAGTCTATATTGTCTGTATTATATATTGTATTGTATGTTGAGTCTATACTGGTATAAAGAGAAATCCAAAAACAAAACTAAAACAAAGTCAGAGGTTTAATCAGAAATCAATACATTCAATTTCTCATAAACAGTTAAGGCTTGTTTGGTTTTGACACATTTCGATATTTTTTTTAAAGTTCGTTATCTCATTCATGTAAACTAAGAACAGTGGGTGACTTCTCTTGAATCTGCATCTGTGGATAAAATGTTTGGCAATAATAATTAAGGTGTTATGCATCATTTCTAGTTTTTTTTTTGTATTATAATACCTTACTTAATGTCTTTGTATTCAAGCTTGGGCAAGTGAGTGTCTTTTTCAGATATCCAGTCTTGAAATACTTCCCAAAACACTCTGGTATAAGTGCAGTTAAAAACAAGTGTTCTAAGGTCTCAATGTCACAGTCACAAAAAACACAATAGTTTTTATCGATGTTGAATTTTTGTCTCAAAAATTCATTACAAGGATAGATATCATTTACGGTTTTAAAATGTGTTTCTTTAGCTTTTGGTGATATCAGTAGACTGAGGCATCTGGTTCTTATTCTAATTAAAATTTCTTTAGGATAATCTTTTAACAGTTTTTTTCTTTTTCATGGTAAAGGGAAGAGATTAGACGTGAGGGCCCCACGTATAATTTTGTTAGTACATCTTTTATCTATAAAATTCATATCATCTATAAAAAGTGACGGGATCACAGGTATTCTATTGTCATAAAGCAACATTCCTTTTACCATGTTCGCCATGCTTTGTGGGATCGCTTTGATTACTACTGAATATTGTTGTTTAGTACACTTCATATTAAATGTATTAACAAAGTCATCATAGTCAAGAAAGTTCCCTCTTGAGTCCATTAGATGCAGAATCGACCAAATACGTCCCTCCAGCCAGTCATTGTAAAATAAAGATTTTCTTTTAGATTAGATACATCTGTTATTCCAAATAGGAAAAGAGTGCGGAGTAAAATTATGGCTGTAAATTAGTTTCCAGTGCAGGAGGACCTGTTGATGAAACTGGGGCATCTTAACTGGTAGCTTGGATATACAAAAGTCACATCTTAGCAGAAAATCGATTCCACCACATTTCTCAAATATTTTAGAGGGAATATGAAACCGAAATTCATCCCCGATAGTAGTCTATAAATAGCATTGCTAGCATTCTCAAATCAATCTAAGGACATATCCAAAGAATGTATATATTCATCAGCCTTTTCCACTGATTACGACCACTGGCCATGTTAGTTTCAAAGTAATTAACCATGTTAACATAACAATAGATGTGCCTGTCTTGGTTATTGCTCAATAAGAAACTGCACATCCACAACAACACAGTATAAAACCCAGTGGGCCAAGTAGTTTAAATTTAGCTTTCGTTAGATTACATTAGATTATATTAAATTCTTTGACCAAGAGTTAGAGGTATGGTGATTGATTATACATTGATAGAAAAAGGAAATACATAACGAAGTGAGACTGTATACACACAGGGAGGTTGCTAGCATTATTAGCATTGCTTAGCTTCCATTCCCACCTAATCTAGAAATTTTCATAATAGTGATATTCAAAACACAGATAACATTAGCAAGACAACCTATTACCTAGTCATAAACCATATTAATCTTCACTATATCTTTCTAAATTGAACGTTGTTTATCTGGAGATCCTGCAGGTCCATATAAACTCAATGGAGTTTAGCGTGGGATCCCCTGCTATCGGTAAACTCGGAAGGGGAGATGACATCACGTAAATAAGGTCTATTCCAGACGTTGAGTGTCAAAAAGCACAGACTGACAACATTAATAAAGAAAGTATTAACAACTAAACCCAGCAGAAAAGTTTACAGTTTTTTTGCTATGTGTTTATCTGAAGGATATTGACAAGATCCTCAGCTGACGTTAAAGAAATATATTGAACTGTAACATCAGGGTTATGACGAAGATGAAGCCATGATGTAGCAGCAACTGGTAACAAGTCCCTGAGCATACACCCATTCAGCTAATGATGAATATGGACTCCATTTCTTCGTCTTTCCTCGTGTTTTAATTTGAAAGAAAATTAAGACATTAAATTTCAACAAATAATTAATTCGATAAAACATCAATATCTTAGATGACAAGGCGCTGAGGACAACAGCTTATGTTTTCATGCTAGTGCCCTTCATTAAACCCAGAGAAGTCTGATTACAGTGGCCGGTTTGACAATAAACGATTAAGAGAATAGTGAAGACCATGGATTTGACCATAGTCACAGCAGTGCTTCATCCTGTGGCATATGTGAAACAGAAATCAGTCTAGAATTTACATTTTTAAGTAATGATAATCATCACCAGAAATAATTAGACCTTCTGAAAATCAATTTTGTGAATTTACCACCAATACCAATCATTAGTCTCTGCCTCTTAGTGGGTGGAACTTCTTGTCTGGTGCATAAATTGTGTAGTCGTTGCATACCCTTGATACATGCACTTTTGCAAACTTTTGAGTGAAAAATAGTATCAAATAGTTTATTTTACAGCTGCTGTCAGTCAAACTTTGATCCCTTAGGGCTCTAATTTCCTGGCGCAACTCAGGGTGGCGCAGGGTGGCGCAGCCTGGTGCACCCCCCGCAGTGGTAATTTCGTCCGGCGTACCGCCGTGCGCAGCCAATTTGGCAATTTGGTAGACCGGCTGCGCCGAGATGGGTGTGACGGCACACCAGGGGGGGGTCTCCACAGATCCAGCTTGGCGCAGTGACAATTTCGTGTCAAAAAAACGCGCGGAAGGTGCGCTGAAAGCCTGCCAGCTCCAACCTGGTCTATTCTTGGCGCAGGAGAGGCGCACCCGGGCAGTGGTAATTTGGCTGACAGGCGCACAGTGTGCACACGTCACCAAAACCTCACAGGCAGGTTTTCCAGAGTGTCAGGCACATTTCAATGCAATAAACAATCACAGCAACCACTATTTAATGTAACCGTCTGAACCAGCACATACATTTGTATCTATATTAATTGTCCCGTCACATCTGATGTCAGATCAGAGACATTTGTCATAACTAACGAGTTCACATCTCTCAAGCCAACCACAAACAGCCACATCATCTGGTACGGAGTATCCGGCTTCTCTCATCTCATGAAATTAAATAGAAAAGCAAAAAGAGAGAGACGCTTGCTGAATAAATAGTGTCTTAAGGATTTACCTGTGATTGCCCATATTTCTCTGTTTTAATCTTTATTCTTAACGTGATCTAAAAAGATGGAGTAGCCTACATTATTGCAAGGAGGATGAGGAGGAGATAAATTTTCACCTAAGGCACTGCTTTTTGGCGATGACAACCAGGAATACGGGTGGATCACAAGCATGATGAATGGATTAGCCTGCTGCTGTGTTTAAATGTAATTATCACTTAATTTTGTACTCATATTTATGAGGCAGGAACAGATTACATCTGTCCCGTGAGGTGGTCCACACAGTGACGCGCGTCGTGTCCTGTAAAAGTCACAGCGGCTCTGACCTTCTTTGCCACCGAGGTGAAATTGTCACTGCGCCTCGCCCGCGGCGCATTTAAAGGCGAGGAGAGGCGTTCATTTGATTGGTGAAGATTGTACTCGGCTGTGTTAAACCCACTCAAGCCTACTCTCCTCCCTCTCTGCCATTTGCGCCAGTGGGAGAGACGGAGGTGTGGGTGCCTCTCCCTGCGCCTGACTGCGCCGTGCACGAAACTTGCAAAATGCCCTGGACACACCCCGTTGGCGTGGCGCAGGGCAGGTGTGCCCCGCCTGCGCCTGGTCTACGAAATTAGAGCCCTTAATGTCATTGTATCAGATCATAAAAATAGCCATGGACTTCAGCTTATTAAGTGCTTTCTTAGTCTCTCTGATCACTTAAAATGCTTTTACACGGCAGGTCACATCTACCCATTCACTCATTGTTGAATCAGTGTTTCTATGCTTGTTATCCATTAACGTTTAATCACTGTTTGGCACAAAAACTTCCTATCTCCATTTTCTGCGATTTTTTTCCCATATAACAGTGCTATTGGTCACTCTCCATGTTGGTGAGTGGGTTTTATAAACTTTAAACCAAATTAAAGTAGAAAAACATTATTTGTAATCAGGACAATACATTTTTAATTCATTCAGCAGTACAGCACTTTTTTCCTGAAAAGCAGCAACTTGGGAGACAGGAGGCTCTTGTCCAGCAGCAATGATTTGCTAACACATTTACGCCCTTTCATACCCATTTACACGCCACAGACGCAGCAGTGGGAGTAACTTGGGGTTAAGTGTCTTGCCCAATGATGTGATAGATTACTCATAGCGTGCTTTATTAAGGTGCGTTCACACCGAATGCGACTTTGCGACCAAGATCGCGTTGCAAACTCAAATCCCGTCGCCTGTCCATAGCTCATGTTGTCGCCGTCACTGTTGCTCAGTGACGTCACGCCCACTCGAGTTTCACCCCGCGATCGTATCATATATCATATCATAAGACGTATTAGCTGACATTATTCCAACTGTATCCTTTTCACTCACCTACCAACCAACAAAACACTGCAGCTGATGGCCCTGCAGCAGCATCTTCTGTGAGTTCAATGTGGTCCGTCTAGGCGGAACTAATGTACTCACTAACTAATGTTCCCCACACGGACACAGATTGTTTCAATCACGCACCCACACAACGCTGATTGGCTCTCACGGCGCGACATTACCTGAAAAGTTCATATTTTTCAACTTTGGCGACGGAGCACGGCGACCTGCTCCGCGTCCAAAGCGACCCCAGAGTTCCCATCTGCAGCAACAGGGGCGCCGCCCCCATGTATCCAAAGATGCGACCAAGTCGCCCAGAACGCGTCCGTCGCATCGCGTGAGATCTGGTCGCGCGTGGTCGTGGCTGATCGTGGCTGTAAATTGACTCTGCATGGACAGTGGCCGACAAGGTCGCCCAAATCGCATTCAGTGTGAACGCACCTTTAGACTGAGCCAGCGACAACCCACATGTATGTTGCATGGGAGCATCAATTTAGAATAGAAAAATCTAAACGTAATCATCATAGAATGTTTCTTTGCATTCATCTGATTTATGTATGTAAAAATGCAAAGAATTGCATCACTGTCCCAGTAAGACCATAAAACAAAAAAAGGTAAATATATCAAAATTCCAAGATTTAATGTGATTAATCTTGAGTTAACATAAAAAACTTAGAGATTAATCACATAAAAATAATCTTTTGACTTCACTATTTCATATAAAACACATGAGACACCGCAGACATAACAAACATTGAAGTCTGATGCTGCACCTTTTCTGAGTATATTTTCAGATATTAAACCCTGTCAGAGAGTTATCAGAGGCTATACAAGCTCAAAGTCAGTGTATTGATTGGCTGACAGAAACAAAACAGTGTTGAGCAGACTTGTAAGTCTTAAGGTTTGGACAGGATTCAATGCTGACCAGCTCTGCCTCCCTGGGGTCCGCCTGAGCCCTCGATCCTTCATTATGTCCAGAACGCTCCCGCGATTAAAAAGTGGGATAAGCAGAAACTTCACAGCTGCCGAGTTGCACAGAACATGCAGATTGTAGCATATTTGAGTTCTTTATGTCAGTGTGTGATTGTGTGGTTGTGAATCAGGTCATTTATGTGAATGTGTGTGACGTGTTGTTGTTCCTTCTGGCTACACTCCTCCCCTCTCTCCTCTCCTCCCTCAGCCTCCCTTGCTCTCTGTTCACATATCTGATTATTCATCGTATTCAAGGCAGGCTACACGCTCTGAATATAAAAACACAGCAGATGAGATGCTAATTTAGCCTGAATGCACAGGCTGACAAAACAGAGCTAAACTCTGAACAGTTTCTCCCTTATTTCCTCCTCTCAGCTCCTTTCATCCTCTCTCTGTCTCCTCTTATCTCTGTGTTTTTGTACTTGCCGGGATTATGTCTGACTCATATTCTGTCTCCTTCATGCCTTTTTAGATAAATGGAGGAGAAGGAGCGATGTAGGAGCAGGTCTCCAGCTCGGAGGGCCAGTAGGGTGCAGCAGGTGGTGGGAACGATAATACGTCGCACACGGGAGTCTCTAAGCAGGTAAAGAAAAAAAAAAAGGTCTTTAAGCTCAAAGTAAGTCACTTAGTAAAAGTAGGCTACATTTTGGTTATTAAAACTACTGACTTACTTAACATGCGACCAGTTCAGGGTGTACCCCGCCTCTAGCCCAATGTCAGGTGGGATAGGCACCAGCCCCCCCGTGACCCCAAATGAGATGAGCGGTATAGATTATGGATGGATGGACTGACTCAGATTTTTGTTTCAGACCTCTGTTTTTGTAGCAGTAGAATTAAATCTATATAATCTGATTTTTGTAAATTCATATTAGGTTTACAATTTGCATAAATTCTGGCTTCAAAGGCTGAATCATCATTGTATGTATTTTCATTTAGTTTAATTTTTTTTTTATTACATTTAAAAATTAAGTTGATATACCAAAAATACATGACAACTTTCCATGGAAGCTCATTTACGCTACAAAAAAAGATAAAATAATAAAAAAAAATGTAAATAGAGATAACATTTTACTCCCATATTCATGCCTTTTCTCTTGACTTTTTTCGCCAAATGATCACTTTTTATACATTGATTTTGTCTATAAAAGCAAAAAGTTTAACTCCTCCAAAAAGGACTTTGTTCTCCCAATTTTAACTTTTTTCCGAACAACATGACTTCTTATCCTTTAATTTCTTCTTATAATCTCATATGATTTTTTCCTGAATAATTTTTGCTGTGTATCTCAAGAATTATGTTTTTTACTCACATTTGTTACTTTAGAGCTTATATTTACAACTTTTCAAAAAAATATGTTAAATTATTTTAAAGAATACCCCAAATTATTAGATAAGATTTCATAATTGTGATGCATTGAACAAAAACTGTTTGAAAAGTTTGAGTTCATTTGTCAGAAATTCCAGATAAAATGGCATAATTAAGGATTTTTGGCTTTTAATTTTTGACAAAAATTAAGAGGTCTGTCTGAGGTCTATAATTTTTCTTACTAGGGTTGGAAATGGGCTTTAGTATTTTTCAGCTGTTTGAGGCAGCGTATGGTAAGAAGTCCTCGGGGGACGGTGGGGTAGATTTTGATGAGAAAACAACTGAGTGTGCAGCAGAGAGAGTTGGCACTTCACAGCTAACAGAGGCAAAAAATGCCAACCCCAAACAAAGTGCTGTGTCAACAACAAACACAAAACTTATACTGAGAAAAAAAGGAAAATAAAGTGAAGTTTGGGGTAGAAAACAGCTTTATCCACTTCTGGGCATGTTTCCAGATTTTGTAGTGAGAAAGTAGTGTGGGATACATCATTTATAAAAAAAAAAACCCCCGCTGCAGTCTTAGTGTGTGGAAATGTGGACCAACTTTCAGAAGGACCACACGTTCTTACGGTAGTAGAAAGCCTAAGTGTCATCAGTAGACTGATTGTGATACTCACACAAATTCAGCTCTTTAAAAAATAAGGCCTATGTCATGAAATGTAAAGACTTGTTAATTTTTAAATTTTTTTTTTACAGAATAATGCAAATAATGTTTTAAAGTCACTTTCAGTCCAGAATATGATTTGAGAGGTGTATGTGTGTTTACGGCACCATAACAAAAAAACTGTAATCAAAGGAGGCATGTCTCTACTAGCAACAATATTGTCAACATCAACTTACAGTGTTTATATCTACTGCCTTTTTCAAAGACAAAAAAGAGACGATAACCAGCTAAAAGTAAGTCTTTGATCATGAAAAATCAAATAAAATGATTTTTCCTTAAGAATGATGGGTTTGGCTGTTAGACGTCCAGAATCATTGGGACCGTGGTTGATTTGACAAAATCGTGTTTGTTTTCCTAGAAATGTTTAATATTGGATCAGGAACAGGATGCTCATAAAAGTATGTCACACTTTGGAACTGACTATTTATTTAAAAAATAATTTAGACTTAAATTATGTGATTTAATATAGATCAAATTGTTATTTTTCATTCATATATTTGATATATATTTGATATTGGTCAAACACAATGTGCTTATATAAACCCACAACTTGGTGAGTGAGAAAACATTTTCACTGATAACCTTGATGTCTTAATTCATATCTTATGTCATATGTTACCTGTATATTTATTAGTATATTTTTTAAAATGTTGATAGTGCATAAATATGAGTTAAATACAATCATTTAAGTTTTGAAATTGTTCTAATTAAGGTAGTGTAAATAGAGATAAGGTTGGACTGGAGATTTTATATTTATTCACTAATAATGAACGTTTTTTTTTTTTTTTTTTTTTAATTTCCCTGACTAAAATGAAATTAAAGTAGAGGTGACAAAATTTGCTAAGACCACTTTGTGTTTTTGTCCAAACAGTAATACTAAATCTTAAATAGTCGCCAAAATAAACACAGGGTTTTATTGGGATTGTTTAATTAGAGTGTTGCCAGTTTAACTCTAAAAACAGGAATTTCACTCCAGTGTCTATAAAAATAAATTTGATTAAATTAGATGTGAATAACTCATTTGCTTTGGCCCTAAAGTGCAAACTACAAGGACAAAAAAATAAATCACATGATTTTATGTTTTTACATGTGTCTTTGTTTTTGAAATTTATTTTGTTGTGATTTCAAAACTTTTGCCAATATTTATGATTTGCTTTTGTGTATTTAAAAATAAATGTTCTCTTTTCATATATGCGGTTGAGGTTTTGCTTTGTGTTTGTTCATTTGTTGCAGGTTTTTCTTATTGTTGGTGTGTTTTTATTAAATGTTGCTATGTTCTGATTTGTTGCTGTTCTTTATTTTGTTGTATTATTTTCTTATTTATTGTTTTATTTTGCCTTTTCCTTATCTTTTTGCTGTGATTTTTTAATTGTTTTTGAATTTGATTTTGATTTTTCTATTTGTTATGTAATTTGTCGTTGAGTTTTTAAAATTTCTGTTTTGTTTTCTTATTTTTTTATTGTTTATTTAGTTTGTTGCTGAATATCTTCATTGTAGTTTTTCCTCCTATTTTTTGTTGTTTTGTTTTTTAAATTTTTTGATTTTTAATTTACTATAGTGCTTTTACTTTAAGTTCTGTTATCCAATTTGTTGTTATTTTGTTATTTTTAATGATTTCTTGTTTTTTTTCTCTTTTTTTCTTTACTCTTCTGGAGGCTGTAAATTCTACGAAAATTCCAGACAGATTCCTAAAATCATTTTTTCTTCAAATCTCTGTTGTTGTCAAGCATAAACATTTTCTTGAGGAGATCAAATACTTAGCACGGTGTAAATCAAAAGACATCTTGATCGGTGGTTTAATTGCTGTACTTGGTACAAACACATACCATGCCCCCTCCTCACACCCACACTCAGGCGTTTAACACATAGCTGTGTACATTTTCAAACCTGACTGTCCTCTTCGCACACACGAACACACCCAACACTGAGCCACAAATATGCTTTCATGAAGCACTCAGTCTCTTGTTGTCTGCTGCGTGGTTTCTCATGCTGAACAGAGGAGGCAGTGCTGAGAGGAGGAAGTCCATAAAATAACTGTTATTCAGTCTTGGGAAAATGTCTCATAATGTCACATCCAGCTGACCAGAAGAGCAGGCCTCGGGGAGAGGATGTCACTGTTAGATTTAAAGATGTCCATATGCTGTGTACTCCCAGGATGCTCTGGATGTAGAAAGCTCATAAGAATGTTGCCTCTTCTCTCCCGCTGGGGGTGAAGCATGTCTGTAATAACTGTTTTGCCTGTTATAAATGTTAGAAATTGACCTGATAAGAACTTCAGGTCTTTTAAAGCTACAGCTGCTGTTACACTAATGTGGTACTCAATGAAATGTCTTTGTCAATGTCTTTGCATGTGCTTATGTCACAACTGCAAGTGATCAGTAGATACAACAATGACCAGACGACAATTAACGTCTCAAAAGAGCAACAATAAGAAATAACATGCAATCTAATATTAGGAAAAGCAAAGAATAAATAACTAGAGTAAAAAAAAACAATGAATTGATCAGTCTAATTTAATGATTAAAGGAATTTCTTTTGTAAAATTATGTAAAAAAAAAAAAAAAACCATACAAATATTAAAAGAATATGGTGAAACCCTTAGGATCATTAAGTAATCTGATTGTTACAGGGATAAACAAAATCAACCAAAAATTGGTTTGACAAGGAGGTGAGACTTCTGATTCTTTATCAAATGTCTGAGCTTAGCGGTAAGTATTTGCATAAAGACTTGATTCAGAGGACAAACATGATAAACATCAAATCAGTTTGTTAATATTATCAGAGAAAGCATTTTAGCACAGAGCATTTTGCTGAGCAAATTTAAAGACACCATTTTAGTCCAAACACTGATCATTTCTAATGGGCAAAAGATTTTTTTTATATTTCATTTAAGATATAAACTTAATTAGGTGCCAAACCTTTGATACTTGGTTCAGTATTGATGTTGTGTGGAGGAGGATGTTGTAGATTTTGCTTTGACTGATTAATGTCTCCAAAAATGTTGATGTGTTTGAGAGCGAGGACAATTATTTACAGTTCAGGCACAGGGCAGGGCAGTTTTGGGTTGAGCCCTTTATGGGGCCTTAGCCCAATCTGAAGTTTTAGATGATGATGTAAATAAATATGGTAGGGGATTTTGGAGAAACCATGTCTGGTATTACACTTTAATGCTAAGTAAAGTAAAATTATTGTGTTTTTCACTCCTATAATGTGGACAACACTTTCTACTTTGCAACTAACATGAACACTTAAACAAAGTAAGTTTGACCAGAAATTTACAAATAATAAGTAATTAAGATCAAACAGAGTATGGTGGATTGTAAAATCTGCCCTGTCTCCTCCCTGCTCTTTCTCTTTCTCTCCCTCTTTCCTCAATTAATATTCTTTTGTGACATTATTTTTTTTTTATCAATAAATGTGCTCCCATGGGCAGTTTGTTCACGTTAAATCTAATTGGTTGGTAAATTCTAACAAAAAAACAAAAAAAAAACAAAGTTTAGTGATTCACATGTATGTGTATTTGCCATGAAAGGTGTACGCTGTAATTAGAGATTAATGATCCAGGATTAACACAGAGGATTCAATTTTACATTTTTGCAGTTACAAACTTTTTTGTGACTTGACCCAACTACAAAAATGTCACATTTAAAAAAAATGTCTACACATGAAAAACAGATTGTTAAAGTGTAAATTCTAACTCTCTTAACCTCTCAACACATACTAGCAGTGACGATGGTACAGGGGAGCAATATCTTCATGTTAGATACATTATTTTTGGGCAATAAAATGAAGAAATATTAAAGAAGGTCAGTAGCTCAGTGTCTTCAGTGGTAGTTATGGTTGTGTGTGAAAGTTGTCAGTCCTGTGATTAGGCTACTAGTTGTTATTATTTTAGGGGGCTTAAGATAAAAGTTAGAAGGGGCTTCAGCACCCCTAAAGTAGAGCTAAAATTGCCTATGGCCAAGGGTTTGAAAATAGTTCAAGTAAAATGTTAAAAGCCTGAGAGAACTCTCAGGTTTAAGTGGATGTTTATTATTAGGCCAAAATGGGTGATTCAATAATCAAATTTTTAGGGGTGCCAATTTCTGTTATTTTAGTATTTTAAGTTAAAATTATGATTGAATATTTCATAATTTATATTTGATAAAGAATTGTTTAAGGTTCTGAAATCAAAAAATGGTTCTAATAGTCAATGATCAAATAATTGAAACAACTCCATTTTTGAGAATTTGGGATGTTGTGTAATACTGTATGTCAATAAAAACAGAAGGTGACATTTTCAAGTGTATTGCTGGTATCAGATACAAACAATCCTGATAATTTCCCCAAATGAATGAGATTTCTCCGTTTCGACATTTGCTATGTTGTCCATGTGCCATTTTTATTTAATATGGAGAACCATCATGCAACAGTTCATCACATTCTGTTTATTTAAGTTTCATTAGTGTCCCAACTTCTTTGGAAACAGGCTGTGACATTTGTTGTGAATTATTACCTCTGCCAAGGAGGTTATGTTATTCTCGGCTTTTTTTTTGGTTTGTCTTTAGTTTAACAGGATAACTTAAAAAACTATGACTGGATTGAGGAACTTCAGGTATTGTTAGTCATAGCACAAGGAAGAAGTGATAAGATTTTGATGGTGATCCAAACACTTGAACCTGGTTTTACGAGACCTGAGTCTCCTTTCCTGCATGTTATTCCTCACTCTCAGTTTCTGACTATTTCCACTGTCCTGTCAGTCAAATACTGGCATAAACAGTGGCCCTCAAACAAAAACATATTTAAAAATCAAGATGAAAAATTTGTTTCTTGAACTGATGTCACTTTGTACCCCTACATGGCAGAATTTTGCTAAAAGCCTGATTATAAAGATCTGAAGGGCAGATGCATAAAATCTGATGGTGAACAGGGGCACAGCTGCAGACTGTGTCCACTTGATCTGCATGAATGTTTTTTCTTTTGATGCTGTGATCTTTACGGTAACATCTGACTCTGTTTGACCCCTCAGAGAGCGATTGCTGGGTGATGGGAGGTCGCAGCGCTCCAACAGTCTGTCCAATCAGAACTTTGTGGCCAAGCTGTCGCTGCAAATCACCAGGGACCCAGTACTGGACAGAAGCACTGGACATGGCTTCACCCTCACCACAAACGCACCCCTGCTGGTCAGGGATGTTGCCACAGGTACACAAGAAGCGTATTTGTGTTTTTGTTTCTGTGTGTGTGGTGGTGGGGGAAGTCAAATGTTTGTGTATAAGGATAAATTCACTCTGTTTTTCTGCATTTTCATAAAATACCAATCTACTTCATGCAATAAATAGAAACCCTATCCTACCATGGTTCTTTTTGAGACCTGTATCAAGATAAACCTTTATTCCAAATATCTGAAGTTGTCTTCTCTGATGGTTCTATCCCACAGAAGTGAGCCTTGGTAAAGCCTTTCCATAACTTATCATATGATGAACTGAGACTCAGTAAAAGAAACAGAAGATCTGGTGCTCCTCCAGGGAATGTTATAGGCCAAGACACTAACCGTGTTTGTGTTGACTAAAGTATCCTGTTTATATTCAGATTTTTTTTAAACATCCCATTTTAATGTCTAGGCATGTAAACATCATATCTTGGTTTTAGAAACCAGTTTTGCTCACTACAAAAACAGGATGCCGTGGCGTGTATACATTTTACCCTGTTTCTGACAGATTTTTGCCATTGGAAAAAGTAAACCTGACAGGCACCACTGCAAATAAGTGCAGTGACCAGAAAACAAAATACCAGTTTTTTCATACAAAAACATTAAGGTCTAGGTTTCTCTGTGTGCATTTGAAGCCCATATCCCACCCATCCATCCATTATCTACACTGCTTATTGCTTTGGGGGCTGGAGCCTGTCGCAGCTGACATTGGGCGAGGGAAGGGGCACACCCAGGGCTCACCAGCCAGTCGCAAGGCTAACATACAGAGACAACCAATCACACACTAGAGTCACCAATTAACCTAACAAGCATGTTTTTGGTCTGTGGGAGGAAACTGAAGTACCCCAAGAAACTCTTGCAAGGGGAGAAAATACTCCAGATCGAAAGGCCCCAACAAAGTGCAGCATAGTGCAGCGAACACCATGTTCAAATATTTTCAACCGGGGTACGTCTATTAACCAGGATATTCAAATTCATGTAAACACATTGAATATTGCCTTTACATCTAAATGTTAAGACTGTAATGAAAGGAAATTTTGGCTGGAAGTCATTTTATGCCAAGCTTGGTTTACACAACTTTTTTTTGTTTGTTATGATGGTCACCGTGCCGGATAAGGCAATCAGAGCCATAAAAGTGCTCAGTGACTTGACTGACAGACATATTAGACTGGTACATCATCTGACCACACATAAGAGGACATAGAGGATGCACGAGGACTGCATTAAACATACTTTTGTGTATTTTTTTTCCAAATGTTATAATTGATATGAAAGATTGAACTTAAGTGCTAACATTAGTTACATATTGGACTGCTGTTTCTTACTGTCAACATTTTTTAATCCGTCATTGTAGTTCATTGACAACACATTGTAAATACAGAGATGTTATTTTCAGAGCTTGGCAATCGCTGTCTCTCATTGATCTATCTCAAGTGCAACTACTTGTTTACATCCACCATGCTGGCAGCCATGATACAACACCTACTGTTGCAGTTATGAATGAAGGTTTTGGGGGGATTTTGAAAAAAAATTAAAATATTTTAGGCAATGCTAAAAATCTACATGTAAATTACAGGCATAGTGCTTTAAATTGGTTTAGATGTTTAAGTGCCAAAATTCACTAATAATAATATAATCTCATAACTTGTTCCCCTCTCTCTCTTTCAAGCACTCATACATTGACTGTCTCCTGGCATTTACACCTCAGGGCTCTGTGCCAGAGAACAACAGAGCCTTCTACACATCCTCTCTCAAATCAGTCACTATTCATTTAGACAAGTTTGAAGGAAGAGAGAGAGATACAGAGAAGCTGATCCATTACTTTTAAACCTATATTGTAAAATAAGCTGATAAACACTCTGGGGAGGGTCTTATGCGGCCACCAGTTCTGTAATTGTTGTCTGCTGCCAGTGAGAGAGAGAAGGTGATAACAGAGGACAAGATTTAATAGACAGACAAGATGCCAGCAGGAGGACCCAGCAGGTAAAAGAATGAAGACCAAAGTGCAAACATGGCCAAGGAGAGCAGAATAATGAGTGTGAAAGAGCGCACAGTGCAGGGGGGTGGAGGTGAAGAGAGGGCGAGTGGGTGATGCCTTTGGGTGTGGGAGAAATTGTTGAGTGGAGGTGAATGTGATGGGAAGAAGAGGATGAACAATGAGAATGAAAAGAGGAAAATAGGATGGAAGGGTTAGGGCTCTGACACAGGCTGCGAAGTTGAAGATATTAACAGGGCAGATCTAAGAGAGAGAGAGAGATTGTGTGTGTGAGTGTGTGTGTGAGACAGCACCAGTGGGTCAAAAATTCAGGGACAGATGGAGCTTTGAAAGGCAGACAGGGTGTGTGAGAGCATGTGTATGTGGTAACACATTTAGAGGCTTGGTTTGTGTTTTTTGTACGTGTGTGTAGACGTGTGTGTAGAGGTGTGTGTGCTAAAACTGCTGTGCCTCAGTCGTGCTTACTTGCCTGAAGATAAATGAGTATAAATAACTGGTGAGGCAGTGCAGAGCTGGGCTGGATGTGGCCCAGAATGTGTAACCCCTCACATCCTGGACAGCTCAGCAAAACACTGTTGAGTCAGCCATGTTGAATAACTGCATGTGCCATCTAGTGTGAGTACTTGTGTATTAATCTGTGTGTGTCTGAGCTGAAAGTCCAAACCCACATGTGCAGCTGTTTGTTTGTTTGTTTTGTTACATGCAGATAATTTCTGTTTTTACCGTGTGTAGGGAGTCCTGCAGATGGGATTTTGTACCCAGGAGACCAGATGCTGCAGATTAATGATACAGTGCTGGAGGATCTGAGCGATGAGCAGGTGGAAAACATCTTAAGGTGAGAGGAATAAGCTGTCCATCTGTCTATCTGTCTATCTATCTATCTATCTATCTATCTATCTATCTATCTATCTATCTATCTATCTATCTATCTATCTGTCAGTCTGTTTATCTATCTTGATGAAAACCCTTCAGTATCTGGGATCAGGGTCACATTACCAGTGCATCCGGTTCTCTCAGTAACTAAATGCTCTGTCTTAAGTTGTAATGCACATGTTGGAATGTGTGTAAGTGATTGATGTGTGAGACGGTGTGTGTATATGTGTTTGTATGAGAAAGGCCTATGGAGTAAAGGCTAAAGGTCAGAGAAAAAGTGCTTTGACAGCAGGAAAGAAAGATGAAGGATTTTGCTAACTGTGTTTGCGTATGTGTGTGTTTTTACCCAGAGACTTGGAGGATTGCATCACTGTGACTATCCTTCGGCACATGACAGTGAGTACAATGAAAACACTGATAGCCTCTCTTGACCACACACCCATACATGCACACAAAGCCTCTACCATCCATCAGTTGGACTGGTCCTCTGTATTTTGATGCATGTGAATTCAAGCTGTACAGACATCAGCTTCTCAATGTGGTGTGTAAATATAAACATGTGTGTCTGAAACTTAAGAACGCTATTGATTTCAGATGTGCAGTGAAATGTCATTTTTGTTTCATATGTATTTGGCATGAATCTTTGTGTTGCAGAACCCCAAGTCATCCATCATGTCAGCAGAGAAGAGAGCTCGTCTGAGGAGTAATCCAGTTAAAGTGCGCTTTGCAGAAGAGGTGGTGGTCAATGGGCACACTCAGGTAAGACAGTCTTTTTTTACCACAGCTGTTGTGATAACTCTTACACCCAGATCTGTTTAATCCATCTTTATTTGGTATGATTGCCTTGATTGTCATGTAGTCATTTCCTGATTTATCTGTCCTCATTTGATACTGATCTCTATCTAACCACACAATGAAAATTCTCACATCTCTCCATCAGGGAAACTCTCTTCTCTTCCTGCCAAACGTCCTGAAAGTCTATTTAGAGAACGGGCAGACAAAGGCCTTCAAGTTTGACAACACAACTACTGTTAAGGTACGCTTTAACCATTAGGAATACAATTTTATCTACAATGAAAAAAAACATTTTAAACATGTAGCTATGACAAATCACTGATGGTTGACATTCATTTGGGTTAGTGCTTGTAGGACCATACCCAACTAAGATTCAGGCTAATTCAGGTTTGGCTGTTAAATTCATTTATCAGGTCTTCTGCTTGTTAATTAGGGTCTGTAGAACAGTAAAGCCCTGTTTCAGCTGACTTGAGCATCATTTTTTGTGTAAGACAGAAATAACTCAGTGGTTACAGCAGGGGTTCTTAGACTTTGGTGTGTAGAAGATCCTATATGGCATCAGCCTCTGTTGAGGTCCCATTCAGAGAAATCTTTCATTCCTTGTGCATAGTGAGAACAAAATTAAGATATTAAATTTAAATTGTCCCCCTTTTTAAATTGTTTATTAACATTTTTTTATTTTATTTATTATAAATGTCATTCCATTTGTTTTTTGCAGTTTTTTTATTACAAGAAAATTCAGCAAGAGATACTGCAACATTATGTCAACAATATTTTTGTGTCGTATTCATAACATTTAAAATGCTTTCACTTGGGGTGTCGGTAGCTGTGTCTGGTAGTAAGCTCTACCATCAATCCAAAGGTTCGAGCCCAGCTCTGGCTGTCACATGTCTATGTGTCCTTTGGCAAGATACTTAAGCCCAAGTTGTTCCAACTGTTGTGTCAGTAGCATGTAACTGGGTGTGAAAGAGTGTGGACATGCTAGCAAATACTGATGGAACAGCAACAATTTCATCCAACAGTGAGTGACTGAAAAAGTGAGTGGGTGTTATTCAGTCAGTGTGCCCTGCAGTGTTAAAATGCTTTGAACAGTAAGAATTTAAATTTGTTATTTTCACAAATAGAGACCGAGGATGATTTAGATTATTGCTCAGATTTTTCCTATGCCTTTGAAATTTCTACAACCCCCACAATGCTCCCTGGGGACCCTCCAAAAGGGTCAGGACCACTTCTTTAAAAAAAAAAAAAAAAACACTTGATTAAAATGTGCAAGACATGTATAGTTTTCAAAGCAGCAGCCCCAGATATAACTCCTCTACCCTCGACAGTTTACCATCTGTCATCACTCTTCTGCAGTATGTCCCCTCGCTCCCATTTACTGTAGAAAGAATCAGACGAAGCCATGTGATCTGATTATTAAAGGAGTCTTTGGATTGTTGTGAAGGCCAGCCCATGGACATTGCTAGACTGTACATGCCTCTTGACAGAACTTTAGATCAACCTACTTACAGACAGAGAGGCTGTGCTGAGGTGGGACTTTAGGCTGTCTGACCAGTAGCATCTCAGCACAGACTTAAAGCCACATCAAACATGTCCCTTTTTTCCAAAACTGATAATCCTCATTCACTGAGAGCCTTATATTCTGTATGAGACATGTCTTATATATTCAGAACAAAGCCGTTTGTTGAACCAGGTGGTAAATATGTTTTTTAGAGTGTAAAAAGAAATATCTATTCGCTGCACACAGTCATGATATAAACTCAAGATTTCCTGCTGCCAACCTCAAGGGGACACTTGGGGAACTAAAGTTTTCTGCACTTTCACAATGGCTTCATTCTATTTGTGGTCTTATTAAAGAAATACATAATTTCCCTCAAAAAATCACCAGAAAAATATCAAACCCACTCTATAGACAAAGTTAGACTTAATTCCTGCTGAATTTGCACCAAACACTTTAAACTCATGTTTCCAACCAATTTAAAAAGGCAACCCACCCTGCATTCTTTTATCAAAAATAAAAATGAATCATTCATTGTTAGATGTGATTATAATTATTTATATAATAGAACAATAATGCACTTTTAAAAAATAGATACATAATTGTAATAAAATAATAATGATAGGGGCTGAAACCTGCACCCCAACAAGAGGTTTCTGACAACACAACAACTATATTCAAGGTTGATCTCTGTTGCTTGAGGTCATGCCTGGTTTTATAGTTTATAAAGAGACATCAATATTGATTCCTGTCTGTTTTTTCAACACTAAAAAACTCCTGACAGTAGCTTTACCTCCAGGGTTATGTTTTGCTCCTGGTAAAAGCTTTTTTCGAATGTCACTGCGGTCAGATGTGCAGCAGCAAGCTGGTTCAATAAGTCCCCAATCCTAATGAGTGAAAAGCTTTTTATGTCTGTTTATGCCACTATTTATTACTTGACCATGAAAAGACTTTGCCTGTATTGTCATCTCATAAGCACCTTACTTGGGCAGGTCTTTTAAAACTGTCATGCGTTGCGGCTTGCTTTAATAAAAAAAGCAAAATTTTACCTGATTGGAACAAAGAAAGTATTTTAGTTCTCTTGTTTCGATAGTTCACGCATAGCTTTACAAAAGGGTAGCACATGCATTTAATACAGAGCTAGTTAGCTGGCTATTAAATGTACAGGAAATGGTAAATGGACTTGAGCTTACCTTTCAAAACAGCTTTACACCACAGGTCACATCTACCCATTCTTACCCATTAGCTATTACATTCACTCACTGATGGTTTTAGAGTTTCTACATTAGTTAGCTCACACAAATCTACACCCTTTTCATACCGTTTACATGCCACTGATGCAGTGGCAGAAACTACGACTTAAGTGTCTGACACAGCACCATGTGAAAGCTGGATTCTAACGTGCAACCTTCTGATTCCTGGGAGGCTGCACTATCAGACTGAGCCACCAACGCCCCCAGTGTTATTTGTAGGACATATTACCATTAAGAAATTACTTAAAAGTACCTGATGCTCATGTCATCGACATTTGAAAACGTTATGGTGCAGTTTTTGAGACCCTAGCTGTGAGTAAAATAATTGGTAGACTTTATTACCTCTGCCAAGGAGGTAATGTTTTTGGGTTTGATTTTGATTAACTTTTCTGGTAATATTGATCTTGGCACAAGAAAGAACAGTTTAGATTTTGTTGGTGAGCTAAATCTGGATGTGGAACCAGGATTTTTTCAAACGTGTTTCAGCATCTCCTACTAGGGCAATTTTCCACATTTTCCATAATAACTTGGATAACAATGTCAAAATGAGAGTTTTTAGCTCTTCTGGTTTATATGTAAATTGCTGGGGTTAGCAGTTTATCTCATCTGTCATAAGCTGGCTTGCATCACAGCTGCCTGAGTGTATATCACCTGAGAGGACAATTGTCATAAATGGATAAATAAAGGACAGATTATTGAAGCAGAAAAACAAACATTATAAACTCTGTTAGATTAACACTGAACTGTCATTTTGAGTGTCTTTCATCTTTACATGCCACCATGCCAGTGGTCTAGCATTTCTCTTTTTACAGTGATGCTGCTTAACAGTACAGATATTGAACTCTTTTCAATTTGAATTTAGATTCATCAGTTTGTAGGCAGCCCTTTAAATTGGATGATGCATTTAATGTCTGTTTTAGCCAAGAGATGGGCAGACCACACCACTATTTTATCATTCATGCTATAAAACCTTTATACCAGGCATAATAAGGTGGACGTACGCATGTTAGTGGAGTTAGGGTGATCATAAAATTCAGTCTTCTACAGTTACTTTCTCTGTATATCAGCTGACCCCCTGCCTACATTATCCTCCACTTAAGATGTGTTTTTCTCCACCTTAGCATCACTGTTATGAGACCAAATAGCAGAATGAGCCTTGAAAGACTTTCTAGAAACTCATGGATGAACTAAGCAGTGAAGCACACCACAAGCTATGCTGTGATAGTCGTGAGGCAGTGAGTGGGTTTACTGTTTTTTGTATTTCTTGGTGGTTGATATAGAAAATTATTAATTATGTTGTTTCTTGAGACTTAACTTCAGAATCACTAAAATGTAAGGAGAGCTGTAGCTCCAAAGCTGTGTATTAGCAAGAAAGTTGAGATTTTGTATGGAATGCAGAGCAGGATCATTTTAGCCACTTTATAGATCTTCTTTAAATCCAAACAGGATATCTGTGCACAGAAATGTGTATCAAAGTGAAAAGCATTATAAAAGGATGGGCCAGGTTCATATCCACAGTGCACCGGTTTCTATATTGGGCAGATTTGGGCAGATAATTGAGTTAACATTGACACTCGCAGGGAAACTAAGAAGAATAATAAAGATCATCTGCCATCATCAGATCAGAGTACATCATGGTTGTCTAAGGGTGTCTGAACTGTTGTTTTTTCAGGACATTGTTCTGACTCTGAAGGATAAGCTGTCCATCCGGGCCATCGAGTACTTTGCGCTGGTGCTGGAGCAACAGTACAGCATCACCAAACTGCTGCTGCTGCATGAAGATGAGCTCATACAGAGGGTAAGAGAAATGATGGCAAAAAACAGACTTAAATGTTGTAGCTAAGAATGACACACCTGCTAAGAGTGCATGCAGTGGTCCCATTATTTCTTTGTTCTTTGCTTTTTTTTACCAGGTGGTGCAGAAGAAAGACTCCCATGATTACAGATGTCTATTCAGAGTGTGTTTTATCCCCAGAGACCCCACAGACCTGCTGCAGGATGACCCCTCTGCTTTTGAGTATTTATTTTTACAGGTCAGATAAAAAGATCACTCTTACTTTCTTTGTTCTGTACGATCTTTTTTTATTGTATAACCTCAGTCACACTGTAAGCTTTCTCCACATGAGCATGCCAAATCAAGTATCAAAAAAGTATTAAAACCATCTTAACAAATGCAGTTTAACATCTAATGTTTATCAAATGTTTGTAACATGTCTAAGCATTGTTTCAATCAGTGGTATAATTGCAATGTGCACATGTGTAATAGTCTCATTGCAGGTCTTATGTGACAGGACAGTGATGTAACTCAAAGCAGATCATGCTTCTATGTGTTTCTGTGTTTGATGGAAACCAAAACTGCCAGTTTACATATTTACATGTCCGTCTACAACAGAAGTCAGTCCAATGTCACCATCAGTAGTCTTAGCCAGTAAACAGACCCTGATGCATGCAGAAGTTTCATTACCTGCATGCTAAATGAACAAGCCTACAAAATATGCTTGTTTAGGATAAAGCTGTATTACATGTGAAAGGAGAGGCACCCATCTGCAGGGCCTGGGCGCTGCCATATCTACACGGCATACCGGAAGGGCACAGCTGAAGTTGGTCTTCTTCGTGTATTTTATTACTTATTCGGCGCTACGATGTGAACATTGTGGTCACGGGGGGGAAAGACCTTCCCTTAACACTTGCCCTAAACCTAACCACTCGAGGCTTCTTGCCTAAACCTAACCTTAGGACACCGGCCTAAGTTATCTGCCAGTCGTAGAGACTCGAGAGTGGTGTGCCCTTCCGGTAAGCCGTACAGATACGGCGGTGCCCGGTCCCTGCATATGGGTACTCTTGTCTGAAAGAGTGACAGTGTTAAAAAATGTTTTCTAAATGAATGACTTTCAGCTGATTTTTTTCTTTCTCTAGCTTTCTTTTGATCAGAATTGTAAAAATACTCATTATGTGTCTTTAAACAAGGAGACAATTGTAAGAACACTTTTAATCTTTAAAAATGTCAAAACAGCTAACTTTTCTAAGTTAAACACAAGAGACTGCCCATGGAGAATTCTCACTGTCAGAAATGCTTAGTAATGTAGTCTCCAAATAAAGCAGTTTATTTGTGAAGTCTATGGAGAAATATGCTGCTTCTTTTTGCCTTCTCGGTGTTTATACTTTTGTTACTGTCAGAGGGCTGCAATGTGCAATTAAAGAATGAGTGAGACAAAGAACTGAATCAAAAAGAAAATACAAATTGTTGCCCATGAAAATACACAGTATTTATACCAAACATTTATAAAATATATTACAAAATATATTGCAGGAATAAAATGTATCACTTCAATATCATTTCCTCCCAACATGAGCTGATGTTCTGGTGTAGACATAAAATAGTGCAATATTGTAATCCAAGTGAATATAGTCAACCATAATTACATATATTAAATACAGGTCTTTCTTGAACCATTGACAGAAGAGTGTTGAGTCTAATAACTTGTGCATTTACAGGTGTAACCCCTTAATGCCCGAAAACACAAATTATAGCCAGAAAATTCTAACTTTTTGGAGCTGAAATGTTTATTTCACTTTCTACTGAAATCCAAAACAATCAAAATTTCCATAAAATGTAACATATATACATATTTTTTGTCCATTTGATACATTAGGTGTTTTTGGGAACTGATAATCCACTTGAGGACATTTTTATCTTTGTTTTTTTTATTGTATTCAGATGGTTTTTTTAGTAATTTGTTGAGGATATTGATTAGATAGTGGTACCATAAAATAATGTATCAAATATGATACAACAGGCATTAAGGGGTTAAAGGCACATCATAACAGCCCTAGGCAAACTCACGTGTATATGTTTTTCTCTCTGTTTTGTCACAGTGATGATAACTATATATAAAGGTTATTTTTAAGAGATCTCTATAAAAGAAATACATGAACAGGGGAAAACCAGCGTCTTTATTCCAAGTCAGATTAGGTATATAATATGAGAATCTCAAAAAAGAACCAAAATGATCTCCTTATCAGTGCAAAGTGGAGAAAATATCAAACCTCTTAGGGCATACATCCATGTGGACTTTTTGCCAGCACTTTTTCAGGCATACATTTGAGACCAAATAAAATCAACTCTTTGACCTGCTTTCAGGGCTTTTGGGTCAAACTACCAGTTAAGAACCGTTGCTTGAATTGTTCTGTCAAGTAGAAACACAGTTTATAACCTCAAATTTACATCTTGACAATTTTTTAAGGTAACTTAAAGTAAAGACTTAGTAACCACCTGAATAAGCTTAAGAATGCATTTTATATATCATATAAATCACTTTTTGTTCCATGAGAAATTTTTGTCTCCTGCTGCATTCATGACTTTCTGTTTTTTAAAGTCAATCTGTCTGTACAAAAGGCAGCCTGCTTATAAATATTCTGGCAAGTTGTGTATTTTGTAATGATGGGTGATAGTATGTGGCACATAGAAATAAGGATAAAGGTTGAATGCATAAGTGTTTTAAAGTATTTATAAAAGACAGTATAATATGTTACTCTAATGTCTGCATGTATTACACTGTTGTTGCTTTTGTTTCCAGAGTGTTGGGGACGTGCTGCAGGAGCGTTTTGCAGTTGAGATGAAGTGTAACACAGCACTGCGCCTTGCTGCCCTACACATGCATGAGAGACTAGACACCTGTGGACAGACCAGGACCTCCATTAAGAGTATTACGTGAGTCATCTTTGTGTGTTTATTTCTTTTTTAGGCCATGGAGGTAGGATGTCGGTCATCCTGAGCTGTGAGCTTATTCTAATACAGCAATTAATCTAATTTATGTGGGATAAGGGGGCATGCTTAATGCCTAATCTATAAATGTGATTGAAAAGGCCTTTTGTGCCCACAAAGTTATATTCTGGCCCTTTACCCATTAACACTAACTGACCTCTCTACAAATCGATGTGTAGCAGTCATAAAACTCTGCAGGTAAAAGCAGACTTCTTTACCTGATGCAAAACTAATGATGAATAAAATAAAAGGGAATTCATCTCTTCCTGTTTTGGTAACATCTAGTATAGTAGCTCAGGGTAAAAACGATTCAGTATAAGTCTCACATTTAGCTGTCTTTTTTTTGGGGAGGGTTATAATTAACCTTAGGTACTGCTAAGTAGGCTCACTACAAAGGAGATCTCGCAGAGATTTTATTTTGTCTTATTGCCTCCATGTTTTTACATTTTACAACAAACTATGGACCAGACCCTCAAAATATTTTCAAAGTATTTAATCTATTTTTGTAAATATTTGAGGCCATTAAAACTTTTTAAAGTCTTATTTACACTATTTAAATTTAGCTGGCGGTTTTATTATGACCTACCATATCATATATATCTTGGACTATTTTAAGGGAAGGTCAGAAAACACTTTAAAAAAAAAACTGTTTTATTAACACTATGCTTGTACGGAGAGCATAAAAACAGGTTTCTATACAAACGCATGTAGGCACTGTCTCCTGACTGCACCTCTTTCTCTCTCTTTCTCTAAAGACTAATGCACCTTGATGTCCTTTTATTAGGTTAATATTGTCATCCTTGCATTTTATTGAAATAACAATCTCACTTTATCAAATCATCACCAAAGTCTGCCATAGAGAAGGAAATCACTTTTGTTGATTGATTGTTGCTATACATTGCAAAAAGTGTATTTAGTAATCCTATTTCAGGTTTTAACATGTATTAAAAGGTCATGAATTTGATTTCAAAAAGTGTAAATGAACCTTGGCAGGCTAGGCTTATGACACAAAAGAGAATGTAAATGTCAATGTATTGTATGTATGTATGTATGTTTGTTTTATTACTAACTTGACAAAAGGGCCAAAAGGCCAGCAATAGGATGGCAGTTTGTTGCTTTTGAATGTGTTGTTGTGGGGCAATATTTTCCTCAATCAAAATAAAAAGAAATACATCCAGTTTACAATGACAGCTTGCTACATTATACTGCATGTCTTTACTTGTCCTACAGAGTCACATTGGACGTGACTCCCTGTTAACCCACTCTCCTATCACTTAATAAATTCAGTGTTGGCTGGTACATAATTAAGATGAAAATTATTCTTCAAAATTATTTATAGATTGTTTCAAAATCTTCTGTAACCTAACAGTTACAAGTCAAACAGTGAAAGTCTTTAAACAGGCTTATTTTTTACAGCCCAAACCCTGCACCCAGTCATTTTGTGACGTTAGCACCAGGTGCCATGACCTGACGTCTTGATTTAATGATAATTTTAATTCAGTTAATTCAACCCTCAGGCCAGCAACTTTTAACTATTGACATACAAACTGTTGCATCACCAATTGTAGGGATGTTAAGAAGTGAATTTAGCATCTCTAAATGAGTAAACATTAGCCCAAGTGATACACTGGGTATGCAATGGCACCACCAGATTAAAGAAAGACTTGCACTTCCAAGCGTGAGTGGCAAAAAGTAGTGACTGGTGAAAGTAATCAGTGACTTTAATGAAGTTTGAATATACAGAGATTTCGGGGGTTCAGATTATGATTTGGGGTTCAGATTATACTAATCATTAATTAAATGCATAAAGGCCCTGCGAAGTGTATAAACAGTATGTGCTACTGTTACATCATGGCTTTGTGCTGTGGCTTAATAAACTTAACATCACAGCTCCAGACGTTTTTGTGAACATATAATATCAGCTGAGGATCTACAATATATTGTCGCAATGTCAAGAAAATGTTGCAAAAAAAGGTTTCTGAAAATGCTACATTTTCATCTGAATTAATGCTCATTACTGCTTTCTTCCTATTGATTCCTGTCATCTGTCTGCTTTTTGCCACACAGTGGCTGGAATTTCACTCACTCATACCTGCTGTGATGTCGCCTGGCCTGTCCTTGGTACCATTTTTTCTGCAAGCGCATAGTAGTTTCCGTAATGTGTTGCCACAAGCTAACTAAGATGTTCCTTACCAGTCCACCTGAGAGAAGTCGTCTGTCTCACCCCCCTGGGGAAATAATGCGTCAGGCAACACTGGTCACACCAGTATTTCCTGTTGTTTTTTTTTTTTAACTAAATCAATGGCTCATCTAATGAGAAACTGCAATTCAATGTCATTTGCTTTAAAACAAAATAGTTATTACTTTCAAAAATGATGACTGTGTGTGTGGGTGTGTGTGCCTGTGTGTGTGTGTGCATGATGACAGGAAGGAGTTTGGCCTGGAAAGCTTCATCTCGCCAACACTGCTGGGTAACATGAGAGAGAAGGACCTGCGGAAAGCCATCAGCTACCACCTCAAAAAGATCCAGTCCCTGTTAGAACCACGACAGAAGGTAGAAACAGTTATTTATGGATGGTATGGGATCATTCAGAGGTATAAAAATATACATCCTAACAGTTTTGTAAAGGCTTTAAGAAGCCTTTGCACTGAAATGTACAGTGACTGCTAATGTTCCTGAGGGATACAATGGTAAAAAAAAGGAGGTTATAGGAACATGATATGGATATGGATATGGATTCAAAAGTAAGCAGTTGGTCTGGTCTTGGATGATGTGGGGCACATTGAGGGGCACATTTCTCTGTTGAGTATCGTTTTGTTCAGTGAGTCAGCAGTGCCTTTCTCTTCATCTTTTTTTCTTTGACTCTCATTGTGTCTCTTTTTCTATTTCCACCGTTGTTTTGTAGGTAATATCTGCCACTCAGGCTCGTTTGGCCTACCTCACTCAGCTGGGAGAGCTTATTTCATATGGAGGACGATCCTATACAGCAACAATGATGGTGAGGGTTGGCGAGTTGGTGTAGCTGGGGGTTGATATCATAAAGTCTGCACCATTCCTTTCAATTTGTATTTTACAGAAGTAGTTCTTAGTCAGGGGCCAAAAGTGTGTTGCGGAGCTATTTTCAGTGGGTCACAACTGTGTGCCTGAAAAAATAAATGTGGCAGAAGGCTGTTATGGAGAAAAGCCGAAGTTGAATTTCATTCACGTGTCTTATTTGACTCGGTTTTGCAGTACAAGACATGACTTAAGTTAATATATTTACCCTGTAAATTTGAGATTGAACAAAGTTCTGCTTTATCGTTTCAGACTTTTGCAAATGATATCAGCGTTTACAGCCTGTTCTGAACGGGGCTGAAACAGAGCGGCGTGTAGGCAAGTCAAAATTGAAAATCTGAGTGGAATCTGGCAAGAGAACCTCAACAATATGTTTTTCATTTGGGACTAGCTTAAACTTGTTAAAAGGAGTAAACTATACAACCTTTAAACCAAGATGTTTAGCAAGAATAATTCCTGGGCCCCTAAAATTGATATAACTACTACTTCTTTCATTAACTTACCATGATCATTTTTATGAAAACCATACTATTCTATACACATGAAACTGATATTTCTCATACTTTTTGCTAAAATAAAGGTAAGAAAATCACTGAAATACACTGAATTTCACTTCTATATGCCATTATTACAAATAAATGTTTTTATGAAATCTCAGAATATTTATTTTGTTATCCTGGGTTGACAACCATGGTCTTAGAGTGTCAATTTCTTAAAATCTGTAAAAACAAAACAAAACAAAACAAAACAAAACAAAAAACAAATAAAAGTTATAACTGGAAAAAGAATGAGATATCCTAATGATATGCATGTCCCCACAGCTCTTATATGATAATATACCTTTTAAACATGTCATGTTTGTCCTTTTTTCTTTTTTCAGTCATATGTTTTATTTTGTCTGAGGCCCAAACTGCACAGTATTTTACTGAGTATATTTCACAAGCAAATGTCTTTCAGCTTTGTTCTTAATTTCTCTTCAAAGACGTGGTGGTGGGTCCTTAAAACTTGACCACTGGAGAAGCAGTGTCTTGCACTTTTACATTTATTTACCACACTTGTCCATTTACTTCTCAAACCTGATGTTTTTCTTCTCACCCACACTCAGCTTCAGGACAGGGAGGTGTTAGTCAACCTGCTGGTTGGAGCCAAGTATGGGATGAGTCAGGTCATCAACCACAAACTCAACGTCATTTCTACTCTGGTGGAGTTCAGCAGCATCAGCAGGGTGGAGCTGCTCTCAGAGTCAGACAAAGTCAGCCTACTGCGCATCTCACTGCATGACATGAAGGTATGACTGACAATTTATTCTTATACATGGGAATCAGGAATAGGGTTGTATTATTCATAAACATGCAGACATGACTACTGAGAGAGAAACTACAAAATATGATTTTACTCACAACATTAGGGATGCAACAATTCCTATAGCCCGTATTTCAAGGTGTGGCCTTTTTTGTTAGTTATGATTTTCATTCCAGTTTTACAGTCCTGACCACTGAGGTGCTTTTTTAAATAGATTTTTTAATTGAATCCTATAGAAACAAAGAGGGATTGTCAAGGAGGAAAAGAGGTGTTTATTTGAAAACTATTTCTACAATTGGCTTTTAAGCAAAAAATAAATAAATCCATATCTATTCTTAATGTATGTTATGGCACCAAAATACATTTTGGGGAAAAATACCTAAGAAAATAAAGTGTTTCTATACCCTGGAAGCTTGAGTCTATCTTAGATTGCTGAAAAACAACTAAATTTTACCTTTAAACGACTGAAATTGGTCAAGTTTTTGAACAAAAACTGAACTTTATTTCTCTTGATGTTACATCTGAACACATCATGATGACATTTGATTAATTCACCTGAGATATATAGGCCTGACATATCATAATTTTACCTTATTTCCATTTATTAACTTATTTTAATTGACGTTCATTCTGATGATTTTGACATACTGTGAACTGTATCAGTAATTTTAACCAACTTACTGACTTACAATAAACATTTGGTGTGCTTTATGGCTGTTTGTGGCAGATGAGGATTCTTTCCTCTCTACAAAAGAGGCCAAAGTTTTGGGTCTGCTGTGAGCTGTCAGGGTCTTTTTCAGGCCAACAGCCAAAAGGTAAATCATTTTGGTTTAATTTGAAGCTTGGTGCTTATATGACAGTCTGCAAAAACTCTTGACCATTTCTGTGACAGGGATAAAATGCTATAATTAATGAGCTCAACCGATATTGATATTCAGATTCATGAAGAACAGGGGTGGGCAGCTTGCAGCCCAGGGGGCACATACGGCCCTCTTGCTGCCTTAACGCAGCATGTCAGTAAATCTGAAACAAAAGAAATGCATTCACATGAAGAACACATGAAAATTTGCCTTAAAAAACATTATAAAAGAAATACTAAAAAGGATGTATAGCTAAAATTGATGGTAGTTATTTCTGCAAACCCCCTTATGTGCTTTACTAAATGCATTTTTGAAACAAAAATGAAACTGTGATATACTTTTATAACCATTAAATACTGTCAAGAGTGTATTGTTAAAAATCCAACAATTTGGCCCTCCTTCAATGAGACTGAAACAAAATTTGCCCATCCTGATGTAAAACTATCTACATCCTTACCCATACCAGAAATTTACAGTGGCTCCTCTGGCTTCTTTTCCTCAGTGACTGACTTGTTAAAGTAATGTGTGATATCTAGCCTTAACTAAAGAACATGGGGGTGGATAAGGCTTATCATGGGCTGGAATTTTCTTATCCCTGCACATTGACTTACACAAACAAAGCAGAACCAATACAGAGGAAAGGAAAATATCATAATTCACCAGCCTGTATTGAACGATGGATGCTGTACCAAATGGTTCAATATGTCACTGAGAATTGTTGCATCCCTATACAACATTTGTGCTCATGCTAGAGTGAATATAGGTCAACCATTTCTCCTCCAATACACAGTATAAAGCCTTAGGGGGCGAGTGGTAGCTATATAAAGCTTATTCACTGTACTCAAAGGTGACTTTCCCCTTCTTTCTCCCACTCCTTCGCCTTTTCTCCTTTATCCTTTGGCCTTAATGACAACCACTTTACCTTATCTTCCAAACTGCCCTTCCCCTTTCAGCCATTTGCCTTACTGATGGACTCTCTGGCAGCCAAAGACTTAGGGTGTCTGCTAGGAGGCTACTGCAAACTGCTTGTGGATCCCAGTGTCAGTGTCTTCCGTCTGGGGCGCCCAAAAGTGAGGGTGCACCGGATACCTGCTGAAGAAGGTGTGTGTGGGAGGTTCGCCGTAATAGAGGGCGTGTGCTATGAATCCCTATCAAGTGAGCAAAAATCGTATCACTTTAAATCATCACTTTCTGGCCTTGGCCTTTTGATAGACATTTATCACATCACATCTTGATGTATGTCACCAGCAAGTATGGGTACGGATAAAAGAAGTCCATCATACCATCAAAAATTAAATTATAGCCCTCTGCTAATGAAATCACTGACTAATCTGCAACATTTTTGTCTCCGGCACTCTCTTGATGTTGTTAGGTTACGTGTCTCGCTGCTGCAGTGACTCAGATGACTCAACTGACGAGGATGACCCAATGGACTCTCAGAATTACAAACGCCCAGACCCAGCAAGTCAGGACTGGGAAGAACGTAGGAGAGAGGAGGAAGAAAAGAGGAGAGAAGAAGAGAGACTAGAAAGAGAGGAACACAAAGGCAAACAGGAAGTGAAGATAATAGTGACAACAGAAGGTAAGGAATATGGAAGTGAAGAGGAAGGAGGAGCAACAGGAAGTGGCCTGCGTAAATTTAGCATTATGGACGAAGAAATGAACCTAGAGACCACCTGGTACCACACAGACCCTCGAGTCACCAGCAGCTTCTCCAGTTTGTCTAGTGGCTCCTTGAGCGCTGCTCTGGAGGAGAGCAGTGCTGCATCGAAAGCCCCAACACTCCTAGGCGCACTCCGGGGACAACGCACAAGTGAGGATTTACCAAGCTTGGATGTTCACCACCCCTTTCTCTTGGAGCTAAAACACCACCAAGGGCCCTTGCGACCCACCAACCTAAATTACCGCAGCAATGACAACTCCTGTCTATGCTTTGCGGACCTCTCAAAGGCAGATTTCCTCCCTAGCCCGCCTGAAGCTACTAGTGATGATGACGATGATGATGAGGAAGAAGAGGAAGAGACAGGAATGCACAACCTCAGGCGTATTTCTAAGATCCCAAGTTCAAGAGATTTAAGGATGATTGACAGCACACCCTTTGACCGATCACCCATTAAACGAAAGAAAAAGATCCCTCCACAAGTCCCGGTAAGAACTAGTTCAATTCCTGGCCACAAAGCAGGACAGGCTGAACACCGTCTCTCCAAGGATGAAGAGAGTATGTTTCTTACACCATCACCCAATCCTAAACCTGCTCTCTTTACCAAAGAGACTGTTACAGACTCTGAGGATGAGTTTTTTGATGCACAGGAAAGATTCACTCCACCAGTCCCTGATCTATCAGGTTTGTTAACAGGATAATTGTTGTTCCTTTGCAGATGTTCTGTCTTCTGTTGTGATGTCTCTGGTCTGCAGGCCTCTTCTCTCTGTCACTCTTGTTGTGTAGTTCACCATGAAACCTGATCCATGTCAGAGCAGGAAGTGTTTAGATAACATACCAGATAAACTCAGGAGGGTTTTCTGTTTTGATTAAATTAATTGTGACATTTTTGCAGGCAGTTTGGCTTATTCAAAAGAAAGATATTCAAATTTGTCTTTAAAAGAGTGAAAGTTTTTTTATATCTATTTGTAGTCACTAAAACTGTCTGTCTAAATCAAACCTGATTTATCTAGAAAAAGCAGTTTTAGTCAAAACATAAACACACATTCATGACAAATTTTAAGCCTTTTCATATGAACATTTAATTTTTTCAAAAATTTTTGGGAGAATGCTTGGGTAAATGAGTAATGCAACATAGTCTTGGGCAAACATTTTTTGAAACATAAACCAAACTGATCCTGAAAATATTTAATGTTTTAAGTCCTTTGACCATCTCTGTCACCTATCAGCATAAAATAACCAGGGCCAGTTTAAAGATGGACATCCTCAGTACCAGCATACGCACAATCTTCTTCCTCTTCCTCTGTTAAGAGTTTAAAACTGCTGACTTTTTAACATCACACAGTTCACAAAGCACCAAATTTATCATTTTGGTCAAATACTGAAATGTTCAAACATTACTGCACTCTGTAAATGTAATTTCAACTGCAGCTGCAAATGATTTGGGAGAAATATAACCAAATTCTCATTTTTGGGATTATTTTGAACAATTAAATGGACATAGTTATTGAAAACAAGGGATGCATGATATTATCAAAACAGTATTGGTATCAGCAGATAAAAGGCTGATTTTTAGTATCAGCACATATGAACATTTTTGCTAATCACAGCCAATACTTTAGCCACACGTACTGGCCATATATTATCTATATATTGACTGTGATATTGGCAGAATGCAAAAATGCACCATAGAGGTTTACCACATTATCACTGAACATCCACTTTTATAAATCAAAAGCATCATTAATTAAGAAAAATGCAGTTAAGCGAAAACTTTGTGTTCTTGACAAAAATATTAGTATAGATATCTGCTAAAAAATGAGTTTGAAAATATCAACCTATAAAGTATTGGCAAAAAATCCAATATTGTGCATCCCTGTTATTTTTTTAATGTTGACTGAACAGCGAAATCTGATCTAACCTTAGAAGTAATCCATATGTACAGTTGTATTAAAGAGTCGAGATGTGTAAGCTGTCACTGGTGGAGGTCTTAGAGTGAAAGTCGGCTGCCAGACCCCTCTCCAGATTTTGACATTAATCATCATTAAGGCCTAATGGGATTAAATAAGGAGACTGAAAGGCTTTAGTAAATTTACTAATGATTTTTCCTTAATGTCCTCTACTTTTTCTGTCTCTATCTCTCACAGATGCTGAGCTTGCTGACAGACGCAATGCTAATCGGTTGAGTGGAACTTGGAATGGTCCTCAAGCTGTCCAAAGCAAACAGCCACCTTCTCCGCTTGCCAGTAAAGCCCAACCCTCTAAAACCAAGGCTGAGGCTAAGGCATCTCAAGTTCTCCCCAGTAAACCAACTCACCAACAACCCAGTCCACCAAAGCCATCTAAGAAACCAGAAGTCAAGGTCAAACCACCATTAGCACCAAAGCCTCAGCTGCCTCCTAAACCTCAGATTATTCCTCCAAAATCCCCCCAGCATAGTAAGTCATATGCCCACTGCAATGGAGATGCTTCTGGACGTCTGTCCTCCGAGCTCTTGGAAATGGAACCAGACACCATGGAGTTCAAGTCTGTGACATCTGGGACAGGTGGACTGCCAATGTCATCAGCCTTGATCACAGCGGTGCGGTGTGGTAAGCAACCGCCATCCAATTCAACATCACTAACTGAGGAAAAGACAAAAAATAAAGAAAACACCCCAAAACAGAATAAAGAGTCAGTCCCTAAGAGTGGCACACACATTTCCGATGATAAAACATATAGCACTCATGAAAAACAAAGTCCTAATGTTGAGAAGAAAAGCAATGGGACTGTTCCACCCACAAAAATGTCACCAAACTTACCATCTATCTCACGCTCTAATTCAGGTACAAAACTGTCTATCCCCCCACCAGTGCCCCCCAAACCCACCTCCCCAATCAATTTCCATCCCCTCTCACTACCTGCTAGCTCACCTGTCTCCCCAACTGATCCAGGTAAAGGGATCTTTAAGGATAGTGTAGGTCCTCCAAATGGACTCCACCCATGGAGCAGCCGAAATGGAAGCATCCAGTCAGGACCCCGGAGGGTATCCCTGAGTCATGAAAGCCTGTCGCCTAAAAATACAGATGCCCCTCTCACACTAACAACCTCCCTCACCTCAACTAACTCTAGAGGGGTTGGAGGGGAACCTGGAAGGTCTGGATCAGGATCAGATCTGAGGACGAGTTCTTCCAGTCTTGGAGGCAGGCTACCAGCATCTGCCCTGAGAGGGAAGATCCAGGCTCTGCCTTGGTACATGACCCGCTCCCAAGAGATTTTGGGAACTTTGGATTATCCATCCACGAGCTCCATCAATGGTGATACATCTGGATTTGGCTCAGGTTTGTCTGTTGCAAGTGGTTTATCAGACCTGAACAAGACCCCTGTCAAGGAAAAGGAGACAGTGCCGTCAAAATCAGGAGGGAAAGGGAACATTTTAGAGGATGGAGCTGCAGTTGTTATAGCAACCATCAAAGAAGCCCAGGAAGTTACCTCACACATAAAGAAAGCCAATGGAACAAATGGCTCCAGTCCTGACTTGAGTTTCAAAGACATCAGCGCACACCGGGGCAGTGTTTCATCAGAGCAGCCTCAGTCACGCCCTCATTCAGGTGTGGGATTGGGAGGTGTTACTAGCATGCAAATAGGAGGAGACTCACCCTCCTCCTCACTTGCAGACAGTACTCCCCCACAACAGCACCGGGAAACTTGTGGCTGCCGCACCGTTTATGCCAATTGTTTTAGCGGAGACGCTGAGGATGGTGTGAGCTTTGACGAAGAGCTTACTGTTTATGAGTTCTCCCGACGCACACGCCCAAAACCTGCCAAACCTGCACCCATTCCTTCTCCGACCACACCTTCTCCAAATCCCAATATCCTGTCACTGCTGAAGGACAACCCTCGCCCACTCTCCACATTTTCCACTGCTTCCTCTGAACTCAGTCCGCTAGTCTCCCGTCCGGTGTCACCAACAAACTCATTTAGTTGTCCTCTTCGTTCACTTACCAATAAGAATTATGGTGGGCTAAAGGGAGGTTTTGCCTCCCTACGTCAAGATATAGATCAACTTCTGCTGGTCCTAGAGAGGGGGACCCATGAGCAACAAACTTCAGGCCAAGACTCTAAGGATATCACAGGCATACAAGTAGGGCCTGACCTAAATCACAATGGAACTGAAAGCAGTACAGCCCCTGCTTCTGGCCAAAACTGCACTGGAACAAGCACTGCTGCTATGACAGAGGCTGAGAAGAGTCTTCTCCAGGCAGAAGCACGTCGATTAGCATCAGGTTGTCAGCGGGCCACTCGCGTAGGATGGGCTCCTGATGAAGCCTTACGATCATTATCTAACAGCTTCAGTGCCCTGGTTCAGCTGTCGGCAGCCTGCCTGCGAACAAACCCCTGCCCTGGCTGTGATATCTGTCATGCTGAGAGTCCAGTCCACAGAGACGAGGACGATGACAACCAGGAACCCATGGACAAACTGAAGGAAATAGTGGGTCTGTATCGGGAGTTTGTTGGAGCGGTTGAGACAGCGGGGACGGGAGCTGGGGTTGGGGTTAAAAGTGTAGGCCTGACTGGGTTGGGACAGGGTCAGGGAGAGACTGATGGGGTGAGGCTACTAGCCAAACGCTGCACAGTACTAATCTCCTCTGTATTCGCACTAACACAGCTCTTCCGAACGCACACTCTAGACACATCGGGCACGCCTGGACAAGTACCTCTAAATTTTTGACCTGTGAACTTAACCCACTAACAACCCATTGACTCTAGAAGTGAAAAAAGAGGAAACGGCACAGAGTGATCTTGGTTGTGACCTCTGTGGTCTTGTACAGTAAGTGCCATGCACACCACAGCACACAAACTTAAAGCTGTACTACACAAAACCACAATGAAAACACTACAAGCAAAACCCAGAACAAAGGGAGGAAACTTTTATGCTTTCCCTCTTCTTGGACGCAGACGGACTATGCATTTGTATATATGAATTTTATAACTGTCTTATATTTCTCTTATTTTATGATACTATATGTGTATGTATGTTTGGATGGGTTACCCATGTATGTATTTATGTATTTATTTTTACGATATTTGCACCATGGTCTGTGATTTGCAGATCTCTGGTGAAGAAACTATGGATGTCACTGGATTTTTTATTTTATTTTTCCTTCTCTTTGAGACAGTATTAAGTTATCTTTTGCTGCTTTGAAATGTCTCTACTCCTCAAGGTGTAATCTGTAAAAGGTCATGTATTAAAATGAGTAAAACATTACTTATATTTTACAGACTAATTACAGAGCATATGCTTTACTATACGCTCGCAAAATACAACAAGTTATTGATTTGTTTTATATGATAGGGGTTTAGTTTTTCAATACTGCAGTCAAATATAAGGGAGATACAAACTTTACCATAACACAGCAGGGAGAGCACTTTGACTGTTACAGATTGCACCTTTTTATGAACATGTACCTTTATGTCAAGTGTTTTTCTATCCTCCTCCCAGTCCTGAATGAGTCAGAGCGAGTGCTTCTTGGAAAATCACCCATTATACAAATGTATGCAGTATTGTTACATTTAACTAGTCTTCATCCAAAGGACATAACACATGCACTATATTTTCTGGGAGTGTGTGGATGAGGCCCAGGAAGCAAAACAGGGGACCTTATTTATGTAGTTAAAAAAAGGTTTTTGACTCGGCACAAGGGTGACTGTTAAACTATGTCCAGATGTAGCAGAGATCCAAAGTCTTAAAAACACTGAGCCACAACTGTTTCCCAATAGGAATTCCTTTTAGCTCGCACCATTATTAATATCATGCTGACTGACAGATGGACAGACTGCTGTATGCTGTGGTCAGAACTGTAGATATATATATTTATATCTTTGTGTCCTTTTCCGTCTGCTTTCTTTTATGGCTATGCAAACATAAACTCTTCATCCCACATACTGTACTCCTGTTTTCTGTGCTGACACTAAAACAATTATAGCTGCATTATGTTTGTCTGAATATAATGGTTGCTTTCTTTGTTTGGAATGTTGGCCTTTGTCTTGTTTTGGAAAAACTTACTGCATTATGGATTGCAACATTTTGCAAAAAAGTTGCATGGCATTTGTCAATATAAAGACTCCTGTTGAAACTGATGTCTGTGAATTGTTCGTTTGAAAATGACTTTGCTTGATCAGTTTACTGATGTACAGTGTTCACTAATCAGCTCGTCTATATCACTTGATGCCAACTCATTTAATGTGTCATCCTATTTGGAGGATTTACTTGAGCCACCTTGGTCAACAAGAAGGGAACTCAGTAACAATGCAAGTGAATATAAGAGAAGCATTAACTGGAAGATGGACAGATTAGGAACAACAGCAGATGAGGAGATATTGATTCAATCCTTGTCAAGGTGACAATTAAATAGATTTAAAGAGGGTGATGTGTGAGATTTCAGAGCTTCCAGTTACATTGGTGGTTATGTCCAGTAGCATTATCCATGATAGCACTAACATCAAGACATGGGTCTCAGGAACATCTGTCCATCACACAGGCCCAAACAGAAAGAGTGCCTGTGTCACTGATCTCTCTCATTTCCTTGTGTTCAAATTGTTTCAAGTGTTTTATTTACAGAAGGCAGTTCATGAGTGGTCACTTTTCCATACCCACGTACAATGAAGTCTATGTACCAAGAGATGTATTGTTTGGGAATAAACTACACATTGACCAAAACAATGGTGAATGTCTGGATCTTTTGGTCTATAGCACCATCTTAAGCCAAAAATCAAATAGTGAAATATCAGCAAAGATAAATGAGAGCTGCACATTTAATACTACTGATGAGGATTATTGTGGAGTTTGTTGTAAGCATAGTTGCCGCACTCTCACATCAAATATAAGGAAAATGGGATGCAAATTGTATATTCTTTACATAGGAACTAATGGCCCAAAGACATTTGTGAGGGTTAATAGAAAGAGTGAGTGGGATGAGGCTTTGTAACTGCAGCAGCTCAACTCTGCCTGATCCAAAGTCCACATGTCAGATTGCCCTTAATCTGATTGTTAGCTTTGGCCTGGCTTCTTGACACAGAAATCTAGAAAGTATCACTGCATTGATGCATGCTGGAGAAAAGAAAAAATCAGCACTGTTGCAAGAGGAACAGCACAATGTGTGTTTATTCCATAGTCTGCTATGATTGACAGTAGACTACTGTCCATTATTTACCTCTGGGCTTTTGGATAGCAGAGGTATGCTCGTACAGAAAAGACACATCACAGTGATGTGTTAGTTATTCAGTGGGATCGACACTTCAGTTTTATCATTCAGTACAAAACCCAAATAAGATAATTTGTAAGCATAGCTTTTGGCGCCATCTGTGGACAATAAGGTACCCAGTCTTGTCAAAGGTCAGTGTATCAGCTGCAGGGGACATCAGTCAGTTTGGCGCCTGTAAGGGGAGACTGATCAGTGTGCAGGCAAGGAAGCTTCCATGACAAAAGTACTGAACCACCTCTGATTATGACTAGAGATGGGTAACTTTGATTACCACGAGGACCATGTTAATGTTACTGTCATTGTCAGAGAGCCAAATTGTGACAAATAAAAGGATGCTATCAATGAGACAAACAAAAATACCTGATTTAACAAAAATAAAAAGATTTTATCAGAATTCATATTTATTTTCTCATGCTCAAAAAGTAAACAGCAGAGCTAAATTCACTGAGCATTTTCAATGTAACAAACTTTTTTTAATTGTTTAATTTATTTTACATTTATTGACCTCGAAGTCCAACCGTGAATTTTTTTTTTGCAAAAGTGAAGTGAAAGTGTAAGAATTTTGGTGATTGGTGGTTATTTTAATTAATTTGGCATACTTTTTTGTCAAATGTATTACCAGTGCTTGATAGAAGATCTTAATAGAAGAAGATTAAATGTACAAATTTTATGTAAAGAATAAAATAAAACCACTTACTAAGACTACTGTTGAAATACTTTCTAATGCATTTTGCCTCTGACATGGTGTTGTGGTGACAGATCAGACCAAAATACTTCATACCAGACTTTCATCTTCATGGTTCTAACTTCTGGAGATTTGAGGCCACCAGTTGCCCACCCCAGATTTAGACCCACACACGAGCCAGTTCGTTCTTTCAGTAAGTGAAATGTCCTGCTTCCACAGCATTTTAACTCGGTTTAGAAGAAGGACAGTTGAAAGAGCTGTAAACAGTTAAAAGAAGAGATGGGGATAAAATTATTTAGCACCACGGGTAGGCACTGTTCCAAGGGCTGCCTGTCTAATCTCTAAATTTTAATACCAAAAGAAATAATAGTGATGTATCTTTATTGCATTTTCCCCTTAAGGTTCCATCAACCATTAATGATGAGCTGGAAGTTTATGGTCAAAGCAGTAATTACACTGAAATGTTGAAATGGTTGAAATATTTAAGCAGTGCGCTACATGTTTTCTTTAAAATTAAACAAAACTTTCATTAAGGGCATTCTTGGTTTTCCTCACCTGTGATTTTAGCACAAGATTTACCAATCTGACGGATGAACCACTTAGTTTAGGGTGAACAATTCTTTGATTTTTACTCACATGAACAAAATGGAATGATATTGGATGAAAAATGTTGACAGTACCAACAATTAAAAATAATAATAATAATATTAAATTTAAAATACTAAATAAAACTGTATTTTTCTGAATTATACAAGCACCATTACCATTAACACCAACTCAACTTTTTGGTAGAACACATATTTATTACATGCAGCGAGGAGGTCATGTTTTTGCAGGCGTTTGTTAGTTAACAGGATAACTCTAAAGTTGTGAATGGACTTTGATTGAATTTTCAGGGAACATTAGGAAGATTTGATATGATTTTGGTGGTCACGAATATGGATGCAGATCTGGGATTATTTCGAAGGATTTATTAACATTGCAAGACAGGCTATATAGTCTTAGAAATGCCGTGGTCGAGGTTTGTGCTCTCAATGAACTTGTAGTTTTTTTTTTGTTTTTTTTTTACCTTTTTACAAATGTTTCTATCATGTTATTCATGTGATTCTGTTGAATAAACCCTTTTTTTACTAAAATATATGAAATATGTAAATCTCACCTTTAAAAGTTTTTTTAGACTCATGTTAAGTCTAATTTTTACTTGTCTGATTTCCTGATGGGAAATGCACTTAAATGCCTCACAAATTTTCGAGATGGAGACCACCAGTGGATTTTCTTACATCATTACATACCAGAGTAAAGTGGAAGAAAAGGTCTTATCCTTATACAAGTTTAACACACTTGTCAATAGACAGCATTACAAAGCATGATCTACCTCACAGCTGATATGGGAGCTAAAAGGTTAAAGGGTCATAGCCTCTGTGCATCCAACACTGATCCAAGTTCCAACTGGACTGATTCAGAATTTTTCTCCAGTTGCCACTTGATCAGAACCTATAGACATGTAACCTCTGTCCCTGACATAATCGCCATGCTAACCATTATGTCAGTCCAGCTTTATAACAGTCAGTGTTTTCAATGAGAGTCTTTGCTTCGAAAAATATAAAGGATGGTTTAGCAATGTGCCTTGTATCACCTCATACAGCAGCAGCATTTCCAGGCTCCACTGAGAATACAGAAATAAACATTTGTGTTAATAATTGTCAGATTTGCCTTTGTGCGCAGAAACAGGGCTTCAGTAATGATGTCTATCTGTTCCAAATGAATTAAACTAGGGTTCCGTTACACATTGAAAAAATAAATTCAAGACTTTTTTAGACCCTGCTGACACAAACTAGGAAAAATGATTCATAAGGCCTTAAATTTCAATTTCACCTTACAGCTTAAAGACAATAGTTGACTGATACAGGGAAATATCTGTGTATTATTTTTGCTCATGGTTAAGTATCTACCAGCCCCCAAAAGGTGAAATAGGACGACATTTAATTGTGGTTTTCATTGACCGAAAACATGAAATGTGACATGGATTGGGCCAAGAAGGAGCTCATTTGCACTTAAAGAGACACTAGCAAAAAACTGAATTTAGTCTCAGTATCTAATAGTTGAATGTGAATGGCTACATGACCTGCAGCCATTTTATTTACTTTTTGTTTAATTATGTTAATTAGTGTCTTGTTAAAGACACTGCTGCTCCTTTTCATTCAAGATTTGACTTTTAGCCAGAATTCTGCTCTGTTTGAACAATGAAAGAAAGAAATGTTTTAAAGAACACCAAGACAGAGTGTTCATAGAAAGACTGTCTAGTTCTGGCTCATAGAGTCTCTGGTGATTGATTAGAATTTTTTTTTTAGTAAAACACAAAACATTTGTGTCATTTAGACCACGGATGAAAATGAGAAAAAAAGGGTATGATGCTTTGACATCATTGACCACAACATTACAAATATATCCATTAACACTTTTTAATGGGATGTCTTTAACATTTATTTTAGTTGCAATGATGAATAAGTCATTCTTATAGAGATCCAGTGATTTGTGCTTTAAAGAAAACTGGTTATTATAAACCACATGATTAAATATCTGCAAGGATGTCCCATATGCAAGGCCTTGGTCAATACAAAGTCTTTGTCCATATAATCCTGACGGTTTCATGAGACAGCCTACAGTAGACAGTCATAATAAAAAAAAGTGGAGAAATAGGCCAAGTGATCCATTTACATGGCAGCTTGAGCTTTTTGTGCCAGTGAACATTACCCTCTGTGCCTGTCTTCTCTCAGCACCATTACTGTTTAGCCTTCCTCTCTCCCAGTATCCGAGCAGCATGCCTTTCCTCTTCAGGCTGTCGTACCCTGCCAGAGCGGCTGCGTGGTGACTGCAACTACTCTAGCTTGAAATCTGAGCCCATTATGTCAACAGATGTTACAGACAGAGAGGAGAGCAAGCGTGAGATAAGGAGCGCTGTAAAAGAGAGCACAGAGGGAGATAGCTATATATAGAGCTATTCATTTTTGATTTAAAACAAACAAAATTTGAAGCATTAATGTTTAAACTAAATGAAAATGTCTGAGAGATGAACTAATGCAGACACAGGACATAATCAAATTACTATGTCTTTTTCTGAGACTATAATGATTGTTAAAAAAATAATCTTATACCAAGGGTAAACGTTTCTGTGCAATACTTTCAACAAAAATCTAAATTGTTGATTGTTTTTCCTCCAATGAATTATAAAAACAGTCAAGGTCCAGTTGTGGCTGAATGTTTTACTGACACATATATATCAATGGGAACTTGTCAGAACTCAGATAACACATACATCCTGCCAAAAGCACTTCATAAAATAAATCAAGACAAAAAGCTTTGACAAAAATTTGGGTTCCATCAGTAAGGATTGATCATCTGTGATGAGAAAATGTTTAAAATACCCCAACCTGTCTGCAAATTATATCTCTACACCTGAATATCACTGAGTATCATTTCAATAACTATTAATACTGTTGTGATCTCACTGACATATTGGCAGAACCAGCAGAGATAAATCCAATAAAGAAAATAACGAGACCACCACCTGACTGAAAAGTATTTGGGGGTATTTAAAAGTACAAAAGTATTTCTGTGAGGTGGCAGATTACAGCCTCAGAGAGAAAGTGCGCTTGGTCAGATGAACAGAGAGACATCTACAGAACACCAAATCACACAGCACATAAAAAACAGCATCTCCTACAAAACAGTTAATCCAGTCAAATAACTTAAGCTTCAGACTCTTCAGTTTTCTCCCCTGAATGTTTGTACACACAGCAAACAGGGGCATCCTAATTGGACCCTGGCGCAGATTTTGTGTAGGCTAAAGCGTGCTCCTTTGTTTTTAGTACTACGACAGTAGGAAATGGTTATGGCATGTGGCAGGTTGTTTTAACTCAAAGTGAGTGCTGGCCCCTGTCAGAAGTGCAACTTCACTGCTCTCTCATAGTCTCACCGCAGACAACCAAGTGCATTGGCTTAGCTTTATCATTTTCAGTCTTCACAACAGACTCACTTTGTCACTTCATACATTCTTCCCTTCAAAAACTCTCTGGTACTCTTTTGATCTCAGTTCTCTCATCTTGGCCTTCATATGAGCTTCAGCAGCAGCTCGTAGGTGGCGTTGATGATCCCCCAGGAGAGCAGTGAACGGTGGTAGTTGAGGTGAGCCCCTCTGAAGAGCATGGCCACACTGCAGCCCCTCTCTCTCCACACTGTTAGCAGCACCTCTGAGCAAGGCTGGAAGGCTCCACCAACCTGAGCCTGAGCTCGGGACTTTACCACATTTAATGGATAGAACATAATGCCAAGGGCTGCCCCTAATAACCCTCCACACACAAAATCGTTTACTATGTGACCTGCACGGCTAGTGGCCTCTGGGAGCTGCTCCTTAATGGGTCCGCGCAGTCCAAAAAAGAGCACATTGCTAGGACCATTACGTAGGAGTATAGGTACGAGGCCACGGTAGCATTCCCTGACACCATACTCTGTCAGAAGTGTTCGGAAAGTGTGAGCTGTGTTGTTGAAGCGGCCATGGTGCCGATGGTCTTGAAGAAGAGTTTGCACACGCTCAAATGGGGTCAAGATGGCCTCTGCAGTTCCTGCTAATGCTGCAGCAAAGCTACGTGTAACCAGCTCAGGCAATCCACTGCCCCCTGCCTGGTTGAGTAAGACTCTGGAGAAGTCCTGGTACAAACCAAACATGATGGCCACGGTTGTGCTCTTCTGGAGTAAAGGGGGCAGCAGGCCTCTATACAGATTCCTCAATCCGTCCCTCTGGAGCTGCCTTATCGCCTCTGTGGCTAAAACACCATGAAGCTGCTGACGGAACAGCACCTTCTGGATAGGGAAAGTCACCATGATGTTGGTAAAAGCTGCAACAGAGCCACAGACGTAATGCTTTCCCTGAGGGCCCAGTTTGGCACTCAGCGCACTCACAGGCAGCAGAGTGCGCCCTCCTTTGGTCAGGGCAGCCTGAGGCTGAGGGGTCCGGGCTGACTCTGAGTCCATGGTGCTTACAGCCATGGGCGGCTAAGTTTTTCCAGAATTTACTCCTCCTGCATTACATTGGCAAAGCGCCCTGTAAAAGAAAAAGGAAATATCAGATATACCATCTAAACCAGCCTTTATATATCTTAGAGATTATTGTTCTGTGAGCATTTGCCTTTATGTGAATGTACAACATTAATGAGAGTATGAGACAATGAAAGAGGATCAATGTAAAAAAGTTCCTGTCCAAAATGAAAATGTAGGATAAGGCTCTCACTGACATACGTTTAGTGTAAGTAGAAAATGGGATTCAACTGAAGAGGCAAATCAAACTACAAAAGAGTTCTAAGTGTCCAAAACATTTAAATCAAATTTTTTTTTCTACTTTCTCTTATTTATGTTTTGAAACATCCTTTCATTTGGTACATTCATTTTACTGATAATTTACCAAAAATAAAGCAAATTAAGATGAAGCAAATGCAGAAAAAAATTAATACACTGCAGCCAACAGAAAATCATCAAAAAAAACGTGTTCTCAAAATCTTTTCTGCCAGTTAAATTTTCAGTAAAAAATTCCTCTAATCTCTGTGAAATCTTGCATTTGGTTCAGGGATCAATTTCATTTGATTTGAAACGCTACATGTTGGCTTAAACAGATTAAACCGTTTAACTGTCTGTCCCATCATGAACAAACAGGCTGCTGATAAGGGTTATTACATAACAAACTGAAGTGGAAATGGAGATTTAGTGGCAAGAGACACTTGGACTGATTATTCAATTTACATATGAAACCATTGTGTATGGGTGTGTTTAATGCAATTCTTATTTATTTGAAGTGTTAAAAAAGGCAAGTAGCTGAGAGCACTACATACAACAGACCAATACTGGGCTGTTACTTGTGTCTACATTTAAGTTTCATTTTTTTCTTACTTTTTTGGCCCATGTTTATGAAAAAAGAAAATCACAATTAAATAAGCAATATGTTACATACAGTGTTGTACTTATTTTATCTGCAGATTTTGTCCTGTGATGTAAATAAGTCACTGTAGTTGTCATATTTTAGTCACAAGAGTAAATCGCCAATAACTCTATACAGTTTGTTTTTATGTATTTATAATTGTCACATATCATCACTACTGTAAATTCATACTTGTTCCACTTGTTTATTTTAGCTATTGCTTGTTCTTTGGAATGATTTAGTTCAATAAGTGCATCTAATGCATATTTGGTAAAAGTCAATGATTAATCTTGCTTTATTGTACTATTTTCAATATAAAAATACTTAAGATTATGACTTCTGCTTCAATCAAACAGCTATTTGACTGAAAAAATGTTGCTGTCCACCTAGTGTAAACTGTAATTTTAAAAGTGCATTTAAAAAAAGCACAAACTCTCTGTAACTATCAGTGATGCACTGACTGAGAAAACCAGGGTCAATGCAAATCGTCTGACACATCACAAATATCATTTTATATATCCAGGGGAAATGTTTCACATCCCTCTCAACACCCCATGTTTGTTAAGGACAGAACCTTTTGAAAAAATAACTAGATAGTGACTGCTTATGGTTCTGTCTACACTCGTTACAGGCCAGTTAAAGGTTTATAGTCACTGCTCACTTTCAGGACAACTGGACCACACCTGCAGCTAGGGCTGGGCGATATTACCAAATCTCAATATCACAATTAATTGAAGCTCTTACCTCGATTACAATTCATGAACAATCATTTTAAGCTATGCTGGAACAAATTGGTGGTGTCTTCCTGCAGTATTTACACTTAACTTCTTTCTGCTCAATGTCCTCTGCACAGAATCAAAAATGTGCCCAAACAACGGAGACAGCATTTTTCTTGGCTACAAGGTCTTCAGATAGATTGGCGCTTGTCTCTTCCATGTTGGCAGCGCGACCTCGCTCTTGGCGAAAATGAACGCAGATTGCATGAAGGGGGCGCAGTCACGTGACTTACACAGGGAAAATAATCAAAATAATCGACATGAGTAAAATTACTTCGATTAGAGGGTCTAAATGTCGGTTTTGATTATTTTTCGATTAATTGTCCAGCCCTACCTGCAGCTCCTGCTTCTTTCCCCTCAAAGGACAGTGACTCTCAGTCATTTCCCAACCAGAAACAAATGTTTCAACACATGGCTATGAAAGATCTGCTAAATGGCAGGCTCAGAATTTGGCAAAGCCAGTTGTTTTCTGATATTGACCTAAAACAATGCTAACTACAGCATCTGTGCATCATTAATAACTACATATCTGTTAGTGATAAAAACAATATTGTTTTTTGTTGATTACATCCAAATGTGCCCCTTTAAATAAATAAAACAAAATAACAGCTGCATCATAACAGGAATTTATTTTCAACAGTAACAGTAAAACCAAGCTTCATCTGCTAATTTGGAGCCAACAAACGCAGTTCAGTTCAGTTCACTAGATTAGCCTTGTTTTCTTTCTGACACTTTCTTTGAAATTAAAATGCATATGCAAAACTCAACAGTCTTAATGCTGGTATGTGTATGATAGTGGCAGTAAAGTGAATATACATATACATACATACACACACACACATATATATACATATCTAATATATATATATATATATATATATATATATATATATATATATATATATATATATATATATATATGTATATATATATACACATACATATAGATAGATAGATAGATACAGATATACATATGTAGATAGATAGATAGATAGATAGATAGACATAAACAATAAACAAACTGGGAAATACACTGCATACTGAAAGTTGTGAGGAGTTGTCTAAAAATAGATGAAGGAGGAGATAGTCATGGCAAAGCTGTGAGGTGACTGGGGGTCACAGCATGTGACCCAAATATATCACTCCGGGAGTTCCTGAAAACAGCTTCAGGTCAGTGTGCCAAATCAGACGGACGGTCGCTGTTATGAGGTAGCTCGTTTGTGATTTCATAACACATACATTAAAAGTGCATCACGCTTCAGGTGGGTTGATAAACCAAATACTGGTCCATCAACAGGGGATAGACTTTTTTCTGACTGTATGAAGCCTTGAGTGCACTTGAATGTTTATTTATTTATTTATTTTTAACTTAAACACTTTAATAGACAAGACGCCAGTGTAACCCTTACATGTCACGCTGACAGTGTCATAAACCCTCCTGTAGGTACATCATAATTTTGACATAAATGGATTAAAAGAGGACAGCAACACTATGGCGTAATCCAATAATGAATCAATAGGCAGACCTTTAGCATGCACGCCCTCTGTCTTTACAGGCCTCATGGATTCGATCAGAAACTTTAGGCTCTTTAAGACATTGCTTCTCTCTTTCAATCAAAAGTGGACTTACAATAACCACACCAAGAAGCTGATATGAGTCGCTGCTCAGCTCATCAGCACGCCTCAGTCAGTCAGAGCAGAGACTCCCTGATGCTAACACGTTAGCCTACATGCTAGGTCAGTAGTGAAAGTCCTCGGGCCTCCTCACTTGTGTTAATGTATATCAGTCATCTTTGTATCTACAGTACATTGAGGGACTGCACATTGAGAAGGGTCATATGTCGTGGCTGCTTGCTATAGTTTGGTAGGATAATTGCTGGCATGTTGCTGCCTGACATTAGCAGAGTCAAGCGGACAAGCCCTGCCGAGTGATTGGTTGGACACTTCGTTGACAGCGGCTGATTGTCAGGAGACAAAAGAATCTATAACACTTCAATCAAAGAGAAGTGAAGAAATCGTGTTACCTGCTTTGTACACCAGTCGCTGTCCTGGCCTGGACACCAGTGTAGGTCGTGTCTGCTCTGCAGCTCCAGCAGCAGGTGACAGCAAGGAATACACCCTGTGCGCATGCGCTGCTGATTTGAGCGCATAAGGATGGGGCTGTATTTCACTTCAAGGAATTTATTTTACATCTTAGCCCTGAAATTAGCATTTTTAAACGATATGAGTAAAGTAAACACAGTAACGACAGCGTCCGGGACACGTGTACATCTTATAAAGCGCTCAGTTTTCGTTTTCTTCATGCTGTTTCGATGAGCTAACTGGAGGAGTTGATGCTTGAGTTTTGGTCGTAAAGTAGGTTGGAGTCTGTTTTTACGACATCGGTGCGACGTAAAGGTCGTAACTTGAGTCGTGTCGGTGGAGAAATTGATTTATCCCCAAATGAATTTTAAATGGAGTTATACCTCTTTTTTTCAAGTGCGTCACATACTTGCAATCTCATCGTGTATCAGACAATGATGCTGTGAATCTTATTTGCTAAGATGTCAACCAGATGTCTCTTAGCCAAAGCTAGGTAGCTAGCCGTGGTGCTAGCTAACCTGATCGATTTTCACAGATCAGCTCATCGTCCGCGTAGGTCTTAGATTTTAGTGTTATGTTTAAGTTTTAGCTCAGTTCCTGTAAAATGTCCGCTCAAAAAGACTGTGAGTTTTTAGTGAAGAGAGCCCGGGAGCTGGTCTCAGAAGACCCCTGTGCGGCTAAAGCCTGGCTCATCACTGCCCGGACCCTGTACCCTGCAGACTTCAACATACAGGTGCTTATCGATCTGATTATTGAGATCTTACTTATTGATTAAGGATGTTTGTTGAACCAGTAGTTTTGAATTAAGCTGCCATAATAATGGATTAAAGTTCAAACATGTGACATTTGTGTATCCCATCTAAAGAGTTAAACAATGAGCTGAATGTTTTCAGTATGAGATGTTCATCATCGAGCGGAGCGCAGAGAGGACGGCGTCTGCAGGGAGGTTGCTTTATGACATGTGAGTCCACTTCACACCACGGTCTTAAAGCTTCATGTTATTTTTTATTTTAATTTAATCTGTTTTTATTTTTGTGTAACATTTTGTGGAGTTAATTTTTAATGCTGACTTTCTAGATGATTTTTCATGATGATGTTTTGGTTCAATTTCACTGGATTTGTTACATTAGCTTTATTACTTCTTTTGTCTTTGTATTAAAATGTTTCATAGAGCAGAATCACTTTTACACACATCCTTTAACATTTAATTGTAGAAAAGGACAAGATTTTTTACTTCTGCAAACAGCAAGCTCATCCATAATCATCAATTTTTGTTATCCAAAATATCTTGGATTTGATTTATTTTTAGTTAAAGCCAGAAAAAGTTTACAAAAATCTCAATTTACTTAAGAGGTCTTAGACATTTTTGATGGCACTGACGCATTGTCAATCAGAATCAGAATCACAAATACTTTATTCAGTTTTATGTACTTTATCCAGTTCAGAAATCAGTTTTTTCTGTTGCTTTTATACATAAAGGAAAAATCAAGATAGGGATATTATATATGTCCGTGTCGGTTCTCAGCCATCCAGGTCATGGGTATCCAATGCTGTTCAAAGTGGCAACAGGACTGGTTCCATTTCTTGAAGACAAAGCAGACATGAAACAGCAATAAAGCTGGTTGTTGATACCACTGTCAGTGTGTTTTTAAGTACTTCTCTTGGTGTAATTTCCCTATCTAAAAAACATTTCTTCTTGTGTTTGATCACAAAAACACGTTAAGAGTTTGTCAGGTGTTTACTCCATTTGCCTAATGAAAAATATTATCTGCAACTATCGGTGAGAATACAATTGATATATGACACAACAGATTAATCTGTTTATCCAAAATACTTTTCATTGATCAGTGTTTATAAAAGAAAAATGGAGGGGGAGCATCACTAAAACGACTTCAGTTCTGGAGAAGCTTTTTTGGAGAAGAGATGAGACGTCTTTCAGAATCTGAACCAGACCAATAGCCACATTGCACAGCATTGGATAAAAATAATAATATTAAGAAAGTATAATGAAACAAATGAAAATACATGGAAGTGAGAGTATGTAAGAAGCACAAAGAATTTTCTCTTTTAACAAAATGTAGAGTACAATATGAATGAAAATCATAGATAATCCCCCTCATTCTTTCTTCCTTTCTTTCTTGCTTTTTTTCTTTCTTCCTGGCAATTTCAAGGTATGCTTTAGAAAATACTGGAAGAAAAACAGTGTCAGCAATGTGATGCTTGTACAATAGGAATTGAAAATTTTCTCTGTTGAGAAATTCACAAACTTTTTCATGATTGTGTCTTTCTTTCCTTTGTGAGAGCAATAATCCTTCATGTCCTGTCGCTACATTGATATTTAGCACTCTGAGTTGTTCCACTGTTGTAAAAGAGCAATCTCAGTTTTTAAGGTGTTTTAGAATATTCATGATTCATCACCTGTGCTGATTGCTGTTTTTTCTGAAGTGTAAAAACTCTATCAATCGTTTTCCGTGCCGGACTCAAAAAGTCCCAAAAAGTCTTAAATTTAATTTTAAAAAAAGCTTGTAACCCTGGTAAAACACAATACAGTCTTATTAAAGTATTATTTTTTTTAAACTCAGTCATTTTATTGTATAGTAGTCAAGCAGTTTTTGTCCATGTTGGTAAAGGTAAAAATAATGATGCCCTTTATTGAGTCCGATGTGACAAATGACAAATTTGTGTATCCTTTAGGTTCATAAACTTTCCAGATCAGCCCATTGTGTGGCGGGAGATTAGTGTCATTACTGCTGCCCTGCGTAGTGACGCTCAGGACAAACATGCACAGTTCTTAAGAGGTGGGGGGAATTTATTAGAACACACAGATCTCATCCACATTGGTTAAAAGTAAGTGTTTTGTAAATCTAAAGCATGCATGTTCCCTCTGTGTATGCGTTTTTCTTCGTGCGTGCTTGTTTGTTTCCCACAGGGCTTTTTGAGACACTTCCTGGCCGTGTTCAGTGTGAAATGCTGCTGAAAGCCACAGAGCAGTGTTTCAACACACTAGAGAAGGCAGAGATGCTGCTCCTCCTTCTGAAGCGCTTCCCAGAATCAGTGGTCCAACATGGGGTACTAACACACAGTGTACATGTGTGATAACAATTAACCCTTGAGTGAAGTGAACTAGAGCAATCACTGCTAATATACTGCTGTATTTTTAGGTAAATCTAGGAGAAACCTTGTTGGAGGCTGAGGCATCAGAGAATGTGGAGACTCCTGTGAACTGCTTTAGAAAACTTTTTGGTGAGCAAAACAAATTGTTTATTTGATAAGAAACTAGAGTTTGAGACTGAAACACTTTTTCTCACTACAGTGTGTGATGTCCTTCCCCTGGTCATAAACAACATGGATATGCGTTTGCCTGCCAGCCTCATGCAGAAGTATATGCTGAAAGCAGCTGAGTTCTACATCGGCTATGTTACACGTGGTCCCTTACCTGACATACAGATACAGGGTAATGCCTCTGCTGGTGCTAACCTCTTAAAAATGGTTTAAAAGCCTATTCCTAAGCCTTCAAAAAGGTCATATTTTCTGATTTCTTATTAACATGTCTTAATTTTTTTTTTTTTTTTACCAATACTCTTGTTTAGGATCCCAGGAGAGTGGTTCCTTGAAGTCACCAACTGTGTCCCGTAGCTCCCAGCGATATGTGATTGATGGCTTGTCAGAAAAGTCATCAGTGGTAGCAGAGCCTTGGGAACGACTGTTGGATATCCTCGCAGTAGTTGGAGCCCGGTGTGAGTGGCAGGGAGACAAGGGACAGAGGTAATCTGCTGTAAGCTTATCAATCAACCAGAGCTGTTAAACAGTTGTTTTTTACTAGCGGTCTAGTGAATGATTTCATATTAAGTAAATATTGTCTGACTAAACACTGACTGGTCTGCGATCAAAGTATTCTGGATGTACCTGTAATTATTTTTAATGGCCCCCAAAAAATCCTCCAACTTTACTTAAGATTTAAAGGAGTTTTAAGTTCCTATAAACATGTATATCTATATATGTATATGTAAGCTGTATAGGGCATGTATTGATGCCAGAAAGCCACTTAAGTGAGGGACACACCACACAACTTTTACAGTCTTTACAGATTTTGAGAGGATGAGGAGTACACACTAACCGACTGGTTTGAGCAGATATTTGTATGATGACTGAAAGTTCGAGAATCACACACATTACAACTGCTCCTGATGTGGGATCACAGACGACATGATTAGTCAAACCAACCAAAGCCAACTGAACACATCAAATTCTCTTGCAAACTTTGCTTTGCCAGCACTCTCCCTCTCTTGCTGTTTACCATCATTGTTTTGACATTCCTGCTGCTTCCTGTCATCATTCTTATGCTGTGTCCTGTATCCCACCCCACGCTCCCTTTTTCATTGGCTTTTTGCAACATGTGTCTGCTGCTGGGTTGGTAATCGGTTCACACTACCCGACTGTCCAGATTTGGCTAAAAAAAATTCTAACATTGACTGTAACTGGGGTTAGGTCTGTTTGCCTCACATACTTGCAGATTTACATCTTCACCTCTCAGATACTAACAGATTTTTGTGCCAATTAGCCATGTTGACCGTCCCCAACTAGTGCAGACTGGTGCATACTTTGCCCAACTGGGAATTGTGGGTAAAATTTGGCAAAACATTTTTGTAGTGTGTCTGTAGCTTTAGTTGCAGAAAATACAGACTGATGATAGAAACTAGTAAGAGGAAAGCAGGGAAACACTTTAATTTATCTGAAATGTGCCAATGTGCCATCTTTTTAGTGTTTATTTCCTGTATTCCATTTTTCTACGGGGCAGATGAGACAAACACCTGATGTACTTTAGAAATGGGAATGCTTGAAGCCATAAATTTGGGTTTAAAAAAGCCAGAAGATTGAGCAGTGTAGTTACAATCACAGGCACTGTATCATTGTAGTCTATGTGTTTTGGCATGGATTAAAGTTAGATCAATTCAGGCCTACCCAGGTTAAATTTGAGCTTAAGCTAACTCAATTCTAGCATGTGATAAACGGTCGTTGCCTCTCTTTTATGTTCAGTATGACAGCTGCACGCAGTGACTTGAAAACTTCAATATTTCAGTAGTATGTTATAGACAGAGACTAATTAAGGAAGGTGCTCCCACTCTTGAAAATAGGTGGAAATAAAGTTAGTATTTGGCCAAATAAAAGTCAAGCTGATTAACTGGTTTCATATTATTTATGATGAATATTTAAGGACTTGACAACATCTGTAATAATCTACTAAAACCTGTGGTAATAACCAAACTGTAGGGGTGCAAAAAAATAAACATCTGATGTTTAAAGACACCTCTTCATCTTAGATGTTGTTCTTTGACATGAAGATTGATTTCTTGAAATTTGATATCTTAACCTCTCAGTAAGGCAAATCAAGGGGATAAAATTAAGTGTTTTTTTGTTATTTTAGTAATCAGCTGGCTGTTTAAAGGCTCTGTGTTATGGAACATACAGTATCTGCTGCTTTAACATCACAGATTGCTCCTTTCGCTTCATAAATGCAACAACAGGGCTCCAAACATTTTTGGAAACATTTAACATCAGCTGAGAATCTCCACTGCCCCCAGGAACTACTGTCAAAAAGTAATCAGTAAATACTCTGTACTATTTTACTTACTGTCTGCTTAATGTTTATTCCGGTCACCAGTCTGTACTTTTTGCTTCTGAGCTACTAGAACTCTATTTTCTTGCACCTTTCTTAATGCTTCTTGCATATTCTCAGAAGGAAGGCTATTTGCTAGCAGGTGTACTTGTCATTGGTTAAACGCCTGGCCTGAGAGAGAGAGACATCTGCTCTCTAGTGTCCTTAGTTGAAATGATCGCAATGCAATGTTTTGTGCTTAAATAAGGCTTCACCTATGCAGTCATTTTTGCTGCTAATGTTCTCGTATTTTGCTGCATTACTATTAACAGGACTACTAATTCAAGGCTTCCCAGGGCTAAAATTGTGCAAAACTGTGCATATGTTGGCATTTTTAAAGGTCATACTGATAATTTATGTTGAAAGAATTGATGTCACTCTGCTGTGATTTGGTAAGGTTCCGCTTTTTATTCGGTTTCAGTTTCCTATGTGTCACCGGGCACTGTTTGTAATAGCGTACACAATGTGACTACAGTCATCGAATCAGTCAATCTCAGTATCTCAACATAAAAGAGCAATTTTTAGCTGTGCTTCTGTGCTATAGTGCAGGGATTAGCCTACCATTCCTTTGTGTGGTTGCCTATTTTAAACAATAGTATGTATGAAGGAAGAGACTTTTACTTCATTTGTTATAGCCTACGTGTTTTTTTTTGTGTGTCCATTCAACACTTTAGGAGTTATGTAGACATGCTGCAGAGAGTGAAGGAGTTGTGTTGCTACCTACCAGGTCTTGAAGGAGAGACAAGAACCCGCTGCTGCAGCCAAGTAGTTATCTGTGCTGCACTTGTCCTCTTCCGCAGCGCCTTTCTCTATGTCTCAGCTGTACAGCCTGCACTGTTCCAGGGTCAGTCTCCTACTATAGACTCATACAATGTTATCCTCTGAATATGACTAATCTTTGTCGTCCTCAAAGTGAAGGTTTCTTTTCAATGATGTATTTTTGTGTTACAGGAGTGAATGTGTTGAGTTCTGGGCCATGGATTCTTGTGGAGGATTTGAGTTCGGTCTATAATGACATAGAAGTTGAAAGAGGAGCTGCTAAACATGCTCATAAGAAACGCAAACTGGCAGATGGAAGAGAAAAGACAATGGTGAGCTCAGATTCAGAAATCAGTGAAATGTTTTTACCTATTTTTTTAACTGATCAACTTGAATATAGGTAATAGAAGTTTTTGTGCATGTGCTCTGAAAAGGTCATGACTCATGAGTGTTTTTTGTTGTGTCTGAGGACTAATATTCTAACTTTGTGTGACTGTAGAGCTCAGATGATGAAGAGGGTTTAGGAAAAGGCAGAGGTCGACACATTTTAGTGAACAAAACTGACATGCCCAGCTGGTTGGAGACTTTAGACTGCTTCCGCACAGCAAGGGAAAGCTGGGACCTTCTCCACTCCCATGACGGGCTGGAAACAGGTTATTACCCTGTTTTTACTCACAAGTTTTTTTTTGCAGATTGACGCAGGATTCTGTGACTTAAAAATGTTATCAGCAGTTGTGCAATAGTTTTGCAATTTAGAAAATTGATTAATAAGGGGGGAGAAACTAAATCATTTTACTGTACTATATCTAATTTTTCAGAGTTTAAGAAGATATGTGGCGCATGGAAGACAGAAAGCTGGCTGTGGTTCAGAATATTCCTCACAGACATGATCATATACCAGGCAAGAAATACTGATGTTTTAACTCAGTGTTTGTGAAAGACACTAGCTGCCTTTTTATCTGTGTACCATTCTTTCTAGGTCTTTTATTAGCAGTCAACGCTTAGTCAATGATTTTGTATCATATGTATTTAAAGAAACCATCCTTCATATAACATGTGGTTGTTAAAGAAGCGTCAAAAAGTGTCTAAAACAAAATTTGAGAATAATTGTACTGAGTATATTTTAGCCTTATAAATGTGGAGTTTGGTGTGGTATTATGCTGATGATGTGTGTGTCTCCAGGGACAGTATCGTAAGGCCCTCTCCAGTCTGCACCAGATGGCTACAGTGCAGCAGCCTCAGCCCGGGCAGCAGAGCCCCTCTGGTCAGGCCAGCTTGGAGCACCACAGGGCCCTCATACAGCAGGCCTCCTGCCATTATGCACTAGGGGAACACAGGGTAAACAAACACACAAGCACAAAAACCCAACCCATGACTTAGAAAGGTGTCAACTATAGACACAAAAATGCATAATTTAAGTGGATAGATATCTTTATCTCTTTTTCTTAATAATCAGTGTATACTGTAATCTGTGTTTGCACTGTTTGCGTACTGTAAAACTTTTTCTTTTGGGTCCAAGTTACTTCTCTTCTTGTATCACTTTAAGATTTACGGTCTTCCACGCGTCCCTTTTCCAGTGGATTGTGCTCTACAATAAAACACTAACATAAACTGACCAGCAGGTGGCATCACAAATATAGTCAAAGAAAAACAATAGCAATTCATGTTTCAGTTAGTGTGTCAACACTTTAATCCTGACTTTGGTCAGTTTAATTCTCTTTAATTCAATGATGTTTGATCAAAAGTTCTATTTTTTTTGTGATGCTTCAAAAAGGTTGGTAGTTTCTTTAATGGGAATTTTTTTACTGATGTTTGATATACTGTATGCACACATAGTAATCTGTACATGTTGTACTAAATCTGTTAATCAGATGGCTTGTGAGAAATTGCTTGATGTTGTCAGCGGGCTGGTGCCTCCAAACCAAGAACCAACAAAGAGCCTGGATGATCATGGAAGAGGCAAGACCAAAACCAGGAAAGGTAAACACTGCATATACAGTATTTGCTAAAAAAAAACAAAAAAACATGTATTACCTGTGAACATAAATCATTTTCTTTTGTTTTATCTAATATCAGTTTAATAAAAGAAACCGTAAGGGGATAACAAAGAATTCACCTTTTCTGGAAACTGAATCCCTTTCCATTTATCTCTGCAGTTTTTTTGTCACTTTTGTCAGTCCACTGTTGACAGCCTTCTTTGTGTTTCTTCTGTCTGGTTTCACAGCCTCTAAGTTTAAGATTGAAACAGTCTGAATAGTGTTGTTTAGATTGGTTAAAAAATGATCTATACAAAACAAAGATTTATGGGCAGGAGATGAATTCAGGCATATCTGCACAAGTTTTTAATTATATAGGCATTTTGTACATACGGATACACAAATTTTCAGAAACAATGACGTCAAAGCCCCGCCTCTCCCTTAAACGCATGCGTAAACCCTTACCACAACAGAAACAATGGTGGAATACAGTGTCACATTCATGCTGTAGAAGCTACTGAGCATGTTTTGGCTTTAACAGCAAAATCTTCTGCTCCTCTACGACCACTGTGAGTAACAAGAGGACACTGAGAACCGCATACGCCAGTGTTTGTTTACATCTCATCATGTATGCACATGCTCCATGTGTTCCTCTCTGGTTTTGGTGTATGTCTGCTGCAGCGTTACAGTGACTGGAATATGAACTACAGTATTTTCATTGTTTTTAGTGTTTTCATGGACAGACATTTCTAGAAATGATGCTTTGTTTACAGAACGTTTTAAAATTAAAACATTTTCGTCTCTGTATGGACAGAGCTTTAAATTCCTTTTTTAACCAGCAGACCCCCCAAATGACTTTGGAGTTGAGTTTCAAGTGAATTTTCTGGGCTTCTGTCTGTATGTCGTTACTGCTATTCCAATCATGTCTTACACTCCATAATCAAATTACAAAACACTACATAGTTTTATTTGTAGTGGTATATTATTTGTTTTACCCATACAGATTATTTTATGTTTTTATTAGACTGATCCATTTTATTATTTTATTCTGTCTGTCTGTCTGTCTGTCTGTCATAGTAGTATTCGATTTAATCCATGTTTTCATGTTTTAATGTTCAAGCTGCTCCAAACCAGTCACTCCTGAAAGGACGAATATTGTTGTTTAAACTGAACTGAATAATTTCTTATGGAAGTGAAAAAAACAAGATATACCCAAACATGTTAAACTGTGTCAATTAAACAGCAGCAACAATGAGAGAGAGGAACAAATGTCAGGACGGTATGCTTTTTGTTGTTGTTTTCAGGTAATGATCTTCGACTGCTGCCATGCACCAGTAAGGCAGTGTTACCATTCTGTCTCCAGCTTATGCTGGCCTGCTTTAAGGTAATGTCAAGTAAGCCTTTGTAAATACACGAAGAGATCCCTCTTGAGCTATTGACTTTTTGGGTATATTTGGATAGCTAACTTCTACAACCCACTTCATCTTTTCTTTTCCATCCGTTTAGCCTCGCGCTTTCACAGACAACCGTGATGACCTGTCCCTCGGTCATGTGGTGGTGCTCCTCCAGCATGACTGGCCTCAGGGCGAGATGCTGTTTTTAAAGGCTGTGGATAAGATCTGTCAGCAAGGAAGCTTCCAGTACGAGAATTTTTTCAACTATGTCACCAGTATCCTTTTTTATATACAAAGGAGCAACCAACACCACAGATATATTGTGAGGGAAGATGATTATCCACTCCTTATTTACCAGGACTGTTGTACAGGTGCATCATGCAAAACATCGAGTAGAGCACTTCAAATCACACATACCGAAGGTAAATCTCTAAGCATTTGGAGGTTCAGTATTTCAATACATGATGGGTAATCTCACTGGTACAGCAGTGTTCTAACCTTTTCAGAGCCTCTGGATTGATTATTGTGCTGTCAGACTACAGGGTTTAGACACTTTTACTGCCTGACCTGACAACTGTAGGGTTTTGGAATACATCAACCTAGCAGATCAGTCATTTGATCTAGAGTGATTTGTCAAAGAGAATCTGGTTCATGTCTCTGCTATTTGTGTGTCACATCAGAGACCTCAACCAATGAAAGCAAAGAGCACTCTGCATGTGCGGCAGTCACAGATGTAACCAAACCAAACAGCAAAACTAGAGGGTTGAAGTTATAAGATTTAACTGAAACAGAGGAAAAGTTTGTCAGGCTCTGAAAACGTCTGCCTATATGATGTGTCATAGATAAACTACAATTTTAGATTAAAGGGACAGTTCAGTTTTTTTAAGTGGGGTTGTATGAGCTCCATATGGCCACCAAGTACATTAGATGCAGTAGAAAGTTCTCTCCTCTCCCTCAGTAAGCCACAGTCTGTAAAAGTTTGTGACGCAGAGCCAGCTGCAAACAGGGAAGTATTGTGCCAAATACAAAGGGTATTTTCTCCGCATAGAAAATACGCTGAGGAATACGTGACGTGAGTTAGTTAGTTCCATATAAACTTTATTTTTCTGAAAAGCTAATGCACTCAAAAAAAAATTCTAGGTAGCGTACTCTTAAACTGTGGTATTATTTTTTGATGGGAGTTCTTGTAGACAGAGAAGATACCCTTTGTATTTGGCACAATACCTCCCTTTTTGCGGCTGGCTCTGCGTCACAAACTTTTACAAATTGTGGCTTACTGAGGGAGAGGAGAGAAATTTCTACTGCATCTAATGTGCTTAGTGGCCATATGGAGCTCATACAGCCCCACTTCAAAATAACTGAACTTTCCCTTTAAGGAACTGTTGATGAGAAACTGCAACCAGGTGAGTGAATACCTGTAGTGAGTACCTATTTAGCATCATGCTAATGTATTCATCACTATTTTGGAAAAGAAAAACAAATAAAGTGCAGCACTCTAAACAGAATGTTTGTTTGCGATCTTTGGTATCACCCCATTTCCAATGTCATGACTTTAGTCCTATTGCATAGTTAAGCGTAGTCTTGTAGTCTGCCATGCCTGTTGGTCAGTTCACTGCATTATTTTATTGCTCTGTGATTGCCTAATCTGACACAGTGCCCATTGTAGCAGAAAGAATTATTTGTGTATTCTGACCTCAGCAATAAACAAGACTCCTGTTGCAATTATTTTTATACTATGCACATGCTTCACTGCAGTTCACTGTAAAAATAAATCTCAAAACAAGGAAAAGCCTTTACATTTAAAACAGTCGGTAAAAATTTAAAAATGAAGGGACTGAATTGAGCTGAGCCCAAACAAACAAAGAATTAAACTATAAAGACACTGTTTTTGTCAGTAGTTATGTATTTGTTATTCTTTTTAATAGATGTGTATTTTCCATTAACTCATGATTTCCATCAGACATCGACATGCTGGAGGAGTTTGCGTACTTGCGTACCCCAGAGGGAGGGAGAATTCAACTAGAGCTGCTGCCCAATCAGGGGATGCTAATTAAGTAAGAGCTTCATATTCAGAGCTGTTAAAGTTTGCATCGTGACTCTGCACTCTCCCGTTTTGTTCCTGTTTTTCAGAGAACAGTGCAGTTATTGATGATTCAAGTAGACATGGCCTGTGGGGAAAATTGTACTTTTAAGTGAAATGTTGTAAAGGAGTGGGCATGAGTAAGAGAAGGGGTCAAAATAAACCACCTTTAAAGCTCCTTCATTCATTGCTGTAGAAGTAAAGACAGTTTAATGCACCCTCACTGACGGAGAGTTGTTGAATGTTGCTGTTCCTCAGGAACCCTAGTCCCGCCCTGGGGGTGGAGTTAAATACCCTTCTGCTACAAGGGGTGCAGACCATGGAAAGGTACCCCAGGCCCCTCCTCCCACAGCCCCATCCCTCCCCTCAACACCAGCCACACTCCATTTCCTACTTCCAGGCTTGTCATCTTCCCCAGTTTTGATTTGGGCCTGCCATTTTACATCCAGAGTTAGTCGTCGTTTGATTTCCTGTCGGAGTTTGTTTCTTTGAGCCATCGCTTGTCTTTCTGTGGTCATCACTGTTGTTATTCGCAGATGATGTTGGTCTTTTTGTGCCGTCAGTTTAGTTTACTGCCTTTTCATAACACTTGACCTCATTTCATTTGTGGACATTTTTATGTGTGTTTTTATGGTGATTAAAAATTTGTTGTCATTAATTAACTGACTGGTTTATGTTTTTAAAGAAACAGAATCATATTTTTTATATATTTTGAGTTTGCTGATAACAGAATTTAGACTTAGATCATGTCAAGTAATATATCAGATTCTTTCTTGGTTGTAAAGATCTATCTATCTATCTATCTATCTATCTATATATATATATATATATATACACACACATATATATATATACTTGTCTTTTTTAATCTTTTTTTGCTTTTCTTTTTTTGCCAGACACCACACAGTGACTAGGGGAATCACGAAAGGAGTAAAAGAAGATTTCCGTCTGGCCATGGAGCGGCAGGTGTCGCGCTGCGGGGAGAACCTGTTCAGTGTGCTTCATCGTTTTTGTATCAATGAGAAAATTATCATCATCCAGTCTCTGCCTTGAGACTTTTGTTGTGACAAAGCTTTGAATCAGTAATATTCCGGGCACAGTTTAGATGCAGCTAAACAGACTTTTACTGTAACAACTGCTTTTTTCAACAGTACTCATTTTGAGCTCTATAATCTGCATCTTAATCTACCAAACCATGGCTTTAAAAGTGGATCTCTCTTTTCTGAGATGTGAAAGAAATACCCATGCAGTTCAACTTTCTGTGTGTGTTTTTACAAACACATCTAACCATATTTGAAGTGGTTTAATTACAATGTGGCAATGTGCGGAGTGCTGAAAACAAATTGACTTCATTTTTGATAATGTTTGGTAGAGTTTATTGTATTTGTTACAAACTTAATGAAATTGTTAGTTTATTGACAGTCCAAATAAATGTCTTCTATAAAAGTTGAGTACTTCATGTTCTTTTAAAATACACAAGAGTATATATTTCTTGTACAAACCATTAAAAAGATTATGCATTGTTAAGGAAAGAAATGTTAAAAAAATGCATAAAAGACCAAGTCAGCAGTCAGGGTTCCTGTAGATCCTTACAATGGCTACAAAAAACATCTAGAAGGGGAACATTTTGTCCTTTAGAAATGGGATTATATTAGGAACATCAAAAATAAACACCATTCCCTCAGTTATTGTGATCAGCTCTGCCCATGCAAGGAGAAAACTGGAATGGAAGTTAGAATATATATTGCTTGTAGGGATGAACAGCCCAGAGTAATTTGGTGCGTTACAGGTCAAAGAGACTCTACAAACAGTTGTGGAGTGATTGGTTGTACACAGTAATAGTCACATTCACAATGCAGTACTTTTGTACAAGCAACTTCCTATAAAAGTCTTAATTATAAATGTTAGAGGTCTTAAAATATAGATGGCCTTTTGACCGCAACTGTCATTATCAAACCTTGTCCGACTAATGTCTTTATCTAAATCTGCTTTTATCATTTTTTTTAGGGTAGGATGCGTAATATTCATCAAATAGATATTTAGTATCCCACCTTTTTACCTTTAGTTAAGTAATAATCCAACTTTAACAAATTAGTATTTAAGCAGATCACAGAAAAAAGGTATCACACAACACCAGTGTTAATTGCTGTTTTTTCTGCAGGGCAAATGTTTTAGTTTTATTCTCCGTATTATGTCTTAACAAGTTTCCAATTGAATTTTCAAAGCTACGAGGTTATGAAGGTCTGAACCAAACAAAACATCAAAAATTTAAATCTAAGTAGGCCTACCTCTAGGTGAATGGGGTTTTCAAAAAATGCCTGAAATAAGGTCTGTTTGAAAACATACTTAGGAAATTTTAGTCATTGTCTACAACATAAAATGCATTAAGAATTGCTCCACTTTTGAATTTAAAGTGATTTTGGATCTTTGAAAGGATGTTTGCTAACAAACTGCAACCAAAGACTAGAAAAATGGATGGAGACCTTGTATCATTTCTGATGGACTTAAAAAGAAACAGGTTTCATACACCATTGCCAAAGCCATGATCACCAACTTAATCAGGTCACAGTGAGAGGAAATTCTAATAAAGAACAGGTAATGGTGTGGGATATATGAACCCCCTGATAAATCCCATACCCTTTTGTCAAGGGAACTTAGACATTACCTTCCTGATTGGCTTTGAAAAATATCCATTCCTGCACCACAGAGCCATCCTGCTCCTCAGAGCCATCACAAGCGTGATGGCTCTGAGGAGTAGTTGCAAGTCTGAATACAAGGGCTGCATGCACAGGGATTAGCATGGATGCTACCTGCTTCAGCTTCTATTTTGTCAGAAGTAGACACAATTTCTCCATTAAATGTAAAACAAATAGCACAGACAGGCTTTCTTGATGGAATAGATAGTTTTGCTCCACTTCGTAGATGTTTTGGCAAAAGCACATTTTGTACTTTACAGATCATAGAGTAAGAAAACTGAGGGACAGGGACTACAGAAGTAAGTCAGCTAAATGTGTCTCAAAGCATCTCCCCTCCTCCTGAGACTGTTATCTTATAGATAGTCTCTGATTCAAATAAACTTGAAGAGCTCACATTATGCTTTTTTGACTTTTATATGCTCATAAATGTGATTTATATGTATTTTACATGTCTCTTCCTCATGGTAGTGGACTTGCATGCACAGGACAGAAAGTCTGGCATCAGTTCTTCTCCTTTTCCCTGCTCTTTCCTGCACCAAGTAGCTTTGCCACAGTTACTCTTTTGGAACTGTGCCTGGTGCATCTGGCAGGTCCACCTGAAGAGCAACCCTGAGGTTTGCCCAGAACAGCCTGTGCTTGGCTTTATCCTGGGGCCACTCCAGGTAAGTGTGACGGCCCATCATTGACTTCAGCTGATAGTACTTTGATGGGATCAAGTACTGAGGCAATGGCTCCAGCAGCACCAACACCACACTGTCTGATCCCTGAGCAAGGCGCTGGTGGCTGGCAAAGTAAAGCTCATAATGGCACCACTCACTCTTTACAAAGTGGGCAGAGAGCACAAACACAGAGCGACGGCTTTTCTCCACACAGGTGATAATGTTCTCAATGATTGTCTTTCCTGGCACAAAGTTTTTCTCATGATAGCAGATTCTAAGCCCCCCAGCTGGACCCTCAAGGTTGGGGAGAAGAAAGCTGTGCACCCAGTCTGCATCATGCTGGCTGTAGGACACAAAAGCATGAAACTCAATGCCCACTAGGTCTTCAGGTCTAACTTGCCTTGTCCTGGCACGATGTTTGGCTCTAGTCCACTGCCAGATCATGCCTAAATACCAGGGAATGTCCAAACGATGGCAGAGGGTGACAACAGCTAAAGCCAAAAATATTGATGGACACAGGATGGTGGCAGCAAGAAGGCCGACATTACAATAGACTTCTGGGATTGAGGTCTCTTTCAAGGTAGAGTCTCGGACCACCTCTGGATAGGTGCAGTAATAATTCAATGGCCAGTCCAACAATTGAATGTCTGTCTGACTTTGCCTCTGTTCTGACTTAACACCAAGACTTATGAAACTCCTCAGAGCACAGGTACATGTGAATGGGTTCAATCCAACATCCAGGGTTTCAAGTTTAGGACAGCTCTCCAGGTTGTTTACTGATGGAGCATGGAGAGAATTTGACCTAATAAGAAGCATATTTATGGAGGGGAAACCATTGCATACTGGCAGGTCCCGCAGCCTGTTAAGATTCAGATTTAGAGATGAAAGCTTTGTTAGTGTCATGATGGATGTTGGTATCACAGAAATCTGGTTATTTTGGAGATCTAGAGTCTGTATTCCACCTGGTAGGCAATAAAAAACCGAATCTGTCAACCCATTAGAAGAAAGAGACATGTTGATTATGTTTTGTGGCCATGAGCATCTCTCCGAACTATCATAAACAAGAGTGTTAAGACTGAGATCCAGATCTATCAGGGATTTAAGGTGTGTCAAACGTTTACTGACCAAATGAAGCTTCTTTAGATTGTTTCCTAGAAGGGACAGTTTTCTAATGTTACCCAAGTTTTCACATTCAACAATTTGCTGACCCTCCACTCGGGAAAAGATGGAGTCAGATAATGCACAGAGGGAGAGGTCCAGGTGGAGGAGAGGAGTTGGTGACCTTGGACATGTCATATGAATGAGTGAAGTCTCAGTGACGGCTAAACTTTGCACTGGCATGTTGATGAAGAAATTGTATACAGCCTCTTGGGAAAAAATGAAAGACGTCACCACTGCCTGTCTGGCTGTAAAGGACTTCACTTGAGATGTCTTGGCCACATCAGTTTCACGAGACGGTAATTCAGATAAGGTCAAAACAGAGACAACAAAATGAGCAATAGATGTAGACAGGACTACATTCACATTATCAGTGAGGTCTTTCCAGGTGAGTGCTATGTTGGTGAGAGACAGATGAGATGTGCTGATTTCTTTTTGGGTCTGTAACACTCTCTGTAAAGCTCTGTAGTCAGACAAATGAATCAACTCTACTTCATCAAAGAGCGACATGGCATCAGATAAGAGATCATAGTTCATTGAAGAATCCTTAGAGAAAACAATCTGAAGCTGTTTAGCATGGACATTCTTCAGGCTTCCTGCTTCATAATGTAGTTCATTCTCAAGGGACAGAGTCAGTGTCTGTAGTTTCATTGCAGCTATGTTCCCAAAATCTCCCTCACATATGTTTTTGGCTCCTAGTGCCAGTCTTTCCAGATTTACCAAGGAACTGAACTCACTTGCAAGTGTCATTCTGAGAAACTGGTTTGAGGTCAAATTTAGCACTTTAAGGTTCTTAGTGTAAAGCAAGTAGTGCTGACATGACAGATTCCCCAGCCTGTTGTGTGACAGGTCCAGCTCTTCCAGCTGTTGTATGCTCATGAAGGTCCCCAGATCAATCTCCTCCAAACTATTCCATGACATGTTTAGAGACATAATCTGGGGGGTGTGGTTAAAATCCCCACGGTGAAGCTGCTGTATGTGGTTGCATGACAGGTCTAGAGACTTGACTGTTGGTGGCAGGTCCTGTGGGACTGAGGAAAGGTTTCTGGATGAGCGGTCCACAAAGTCGGGGGATGGGGTTGGAGCACCCAGGTGGAGTCTCACCAATATGGCTGCGATCCAGAGGATATCAGTTACAGGTTCCATTGTTTGCCTGGATAAAGTGAGAATAGTAAAATCTTTAGTACTTCTTATACAGTTTCTCAGTTTTTAAAAAACTAGGTTGGCTTAAAGTAATGTAGACTTGTGTAGTTGCTGGAACATTCTTGAATTATAACAACTCATTCACTTCGTTTACTTTAGCGAACAAAAAGAGGCTTGTGAATTTTCCCCCATCTACTTAAAACATAAATGATTAATAGCCTAAATGCAATTCTACTTTTATTCTACCTTTTATATGTATATTTTTGTTGTTGACAAGACAACTTAAACTATTTTAAATTAAAATCCTCAAATTCAAAATAAATAAAATGTGGAGCAGTAAGAAGTATCACCTGAATTACAGTGCAAGATAAGATAAGATAAGATAAGATATCCTTTATTAGTCCCACAGGGGGAAATTCCAAAATATACAGCAGCTGCAGGATACAAGAGAAGTACTGAAAGATAAGGTAATTACAAGTCAAATACAGTAATGAAAAAATAGAATATTTTTTTTTTAAAAAGTGTAAAAAAGTATTTACTATAAAGTCAGTGGCATATTTACAGTCTTGATGTTCATGTTTGTTGTTTGACAGATGGTTATGTACATGTTGATATTTTACAGGATAAGATTTGAGATATTATAATATAAATATGGTGGCTATGTACATGTTTGGTATTTTGCAGTGAAACATTTTAGGTATCACATATAAATATAAATGTGGTTTATTGCACACTGGAGAGGTTTTTGTTATAAAGTCTGACAGCTGCAGGAAGGAAGGACCTGCGATACCTCTCCTGTCACACACTTCGGGTGGAACATCCTGTCACTCACGGAGCTCCTTAGTGCAGTGAGTGTGTGTTGGAGGGGGTGGGAGTCTTTGTCCATCATGGAGGACAGCTTGGCTGTAGTCCTCCTCTCCACCACCTCCTCCACCGGTTCCAGAGGGCATCCCAGGACTGAGCTGGCCTTCTTTATCAGTTTATCCAGTCTCTTCCTGTCAGCTGCTGTGATGCTGCTCCCCCAGCAGACCACTCCATAGAAGACTGCCGAGGCCACAACAGAGTCATAGAAGGTCTTCAGGAGTGTCCCCCTGCACCCCAAAAGACCTCAGTCTCCTCAGCAGATAGAGTCTGCTCTGTCCTCTTTTGTAAAGTGCGGTAGTGTTATGAGTCCAGTCCAGTTTATTGTTTAGATGAACACCCAGGTACTTATAAGATGTCACCATCTCAATGTCCCTTCCCTGAATGTTCACTGGTGATGGGGGGGAGTGGGGGCGCCTGCGGAAGTCCACAACCAACTCCTTGGTCTTATCAGAGTTGATGTGCAGGTGGTTCTGCTGGCACCAGTCCACAAAGTCCTGGATAAGTTCTCTATACGACTGGTCGTCCCCGTCTGTGATGAGGCCGACGATGGCAGAGTCGTCAGAGAATTTCTGGAGGTGGCAGGTGGGTGACAGGTGGGAAAAGTCTGCAGTATAGAGGGTGAAGAGGAACGGCGCCAGCACCGTTCCCTGGGGGGCCCCTATACTACAGAGGGCAGTCTCTGACACACAGTCCCGGGTCCTCACATACTGTGGGCGGTTGGTGAGGTAGTCCACAATCCAGCATGTGAGGTGTTGGTCCACACCAGAGAGCTCCAGCTTGTCCCTCAGGATGACCGGCCTGATGGTGTTGAAAGCACTGCTGAGGTCCAGGAAATGGACCCGAACAGAGCTCCCAGGGGACTCCAGGTGGGACAGAGCTCGATGGAGGAGGAAAATGATGGCGTCGTCCACTCCGATTCCAGTCTGGTACGCAAACTGCAGTGGGTCCATGGACGAGCTCACCAGGGGGCGCAGGTTGGCAAGGACCAGCCGCTCCAGGGCCTTCATGAGGTGGGATGTGAGGGCCACCGGTCTGTAGCAGCTAGGGTCCTTGGGATGGGGGGTCTTTGGCACTGGTACCACGCAGGATGTCTTCCAGAGGCGTGGTACCCTTCCCAGTTTCAGGCTCAGGTTGAACAGATGTCCAACAATCCCACTCAGCTGGTCTGAGCAGGACCTGAGCAGTCTGGGACTGAGGCCGTCTGGTCCTGCAGCCTTCCTGGTCTTCATCCTCCTGAGCTGATTCCTCACCTGGAGAGGTGTGAGGGACAGGGTGGAGCAGGGGGGCTGTGTGTCCTGGGGTGTGGGGCTGGATGCTGGAGGGGGGGTGGTGAGGGGGGGCTGGGGGGGAGCTGGTGGTGGTGAGCTGGGTACTGTAGGGGGAGAGGTGAGGGGGGGCTGGGGGGGAGCTGGTGGTGGTGAGCTGGGTACTGTAGCGGGGGAGGTGAAGGGGGTGGGGGGAGGACTTGGGCAAAGTGCTGGGAGAGTGATGGACGGGGGCTGCTGCAGGGCTGTCACAGCTGGGGGAGGGGCAGACACTTCCTCAAACCTACAGAAGTAGGTGTTCAGTTCATCTGCCCATCTCTGGTCCCCGGCTGTCTGGCACATTTTACAACTTTTGGGGGAAATTAGGATACTCCTATGAAGTAAAATGAGAGCCAGCATAGTTTTGAAAAACAAACAGAAACAAAATCAGTATTTGGCAGAAAAAAACATTATTCCCTCTAGAAATATTGCTTTTAGGCCTACGCTTGTGTTTTAAACTTTTTACAAGTTTGGACTTGCTAGAACAAGCAAGTTTCAACCTCCCTCTTCTTCATATACCTCCGCAGGGTTGACCTGTCAATTTCGCTTCTTTGCAATGGATCTGTTCGACTTTCCACCCTTGACTACATAATTACTCTCCCCATCTCATCAAGGGGTGTTGAGCCCCAGGATGATTTTCTACAATGTTTAACATATGATCAGACAAGTCACTTGGTAAATATAACATAAGTTTTTTTATGATTCAGAACATTAATTTTAATTATAAAACGTATGCTGGAGTAACTTGGTTGTTTAAGTCAGGTTTAAGAAAATAAATAAGACTATTTGTAAGGCAAACAATCCCTTGTAAAATGACTCGTAACAGTAATAAATTATCTTTTAATAATTCTCAGGTTTAAAGTCATGAAGTCACATGGTCAGTTTAACCCCAGACGACTCAACTTACCCACAGACAGAGCTGAAGAGTAACACATTCCTTTTATTCGCATTACTGTAATTTAGGTTTTTGTGTACTTCTACTTTAAATCATCTGTACTTTTACTTTTACTTGTGTGTGTATTCTTGGAAGTAGTACTTGACGGTTACTCTTCTCCGACTTGACGACTGACCATTTACGCAGGCACGCTGCTCAAGCCATCCACTCCCTCCCGAGTCTGATCATTCACGTAAAACATTCAACGAAACAAACACTGCCTTCAGTTAAACAGCGCATCACATGAATGAATGTTCATTGACTTATGTAACGCTTTCACACAAAGCAGAGAAGGAAGGAAAAGCTGAAGAACAAGAGAATTTAATCCTCGTCATGTCTGAAGTGATGCAGCAGCCACCAGGTCTGATATTTTTCATCTAAGTTGTGACTGTCACTGTTGTCTGTCAGTTATGTCCTTTTGCAGTTCAGGCGATGTACATGAGAACATTTGATCTAATTACCTCCTAAATCGCTCTGCGTCTTTTTTGTGTGCTGGCTCCTGTGTGTCAGTGAGCGTAAGGCGCGCAGCGCAGGTGACAGTGAGGGATCATCAGTTACTTCGTGAGTTTTTGTGATTCAAACGGTGTCTTGATTGCTCATGTGCTCTGTTTAAGTGAACACAAGGACTTAAAAAATGACGAGTCAGCTTTTTGATGAATCAAAACTCAACATTCTTCAGCCGTCCTGCTCTGATCGCTGTTTTCACTCACTCAGTTTTTTCTAAATGATACATTTATCCTGAGGTATCCTGGATCACTTATTCTCCATGAACAGTCTTTGAAGGATCAAGCTCCAAATGCAGTCTACTAGTGCAGCGGTTCTCAAACTGTGGGTCCAGGCCCAAAAGTAGGTCTCAGGGCTGCTGGATGGACTGTGTACAAATCAGGTAAAATGTGTCAAACAGGTCTTCAGTGTAGGAGGGCCCTAAGCGGACAAACATCCATATAGCCGATTTAATTTTACTCTGTTGTGCTGTAACAAGTAAATATTAGTTGTTCTCTATGGAACCCCGAAAGATTCATTATTAAATAAATAAAAACAACATTTTGAAATAAATACCATTTTGGTAAATAACAGACAAATATATAATATGGCCATTAAATTGTAAAATAAGGCAATAGTATTATGAAATGTGTTTTATTATTTTCTAATATGTTTTATTATTCTTTAATATCAAATTATTATAATTAAATATTTCATAATGATTATTTCAACAATTTCATACTTTTTAAAATAATGACTTTTTATTTGTTTTCCAAGCTTTCATAAAATAAAATAAAAACGTTTTATACAAAGTCAATTTTTATTTCATAATGTCCTTTTCCCCTACGGCCTTTTTATTCATAATGTCATTTTTCAGTAGAATGACTTCGTCTGTCAATCAAAGCACAAAAGGCGGAGCCAGTTCAGTGATTGGCTGATCCTTTACACAGTCATTGCAGCAGCACTTGCAGTATCAATTCAGACGTGGAGACTTCTCACTAACGCTGAGAAGCCTGAAAAGCTGAAAACACGAGTGCATGACACGTTTGAGACAGAATGGCTGCAGGAGAGAACTCAGTTTCAGAGTTGCTCAGGGAACTTGCAAATCAGTTGGATAGTAACGTGAGGCCTTCACCTCAGCCTGAGAGAGGACTGCGGCAGCAGCGTGTTTTTGATGGGGTGGTGTCTGGAAGTTCACATGACAGCCCAGCATCGACGCTACCAAATGCTAACGCAGGTGACCACACTCCACAAAACCGATCATTAACACCATCTTAAAGGATCAAGCAGAGGTCCCACCCTCTAGCTGTGATTGACAGACCAAGTCATTCTGCTGAAAAACGACATTATGAAATAAAAAATTGACTTTGTAATAAACGTTTGTTTTATTTTATAAAAGCTTGGAAAATAAATAAAAAGTCATTATTTTAAAAAGTATGAAGTTGTTAAAATAATCATTATGAAATATTTAATTCTAATAATTCGATATTAAAGAATAATAAAACATATTAAGGATAATAAACATATTTCATAATAATATTGCTTTATTATTTTGCAATTTAATGGCCATATTATATATTTGTCTGTTATTTATCAAAATGGTATTTATTTCAAAATGTTGTTTTTATTTATGTAATTATGAATCTTTTGGGGTTCCATAGTTCTCCCAGGATCTTGACATATCATCTTAGGATAATAATGGAGTTTTTCTATGAGAAACTTTTGACTTGGGATATCTAGAAAACAACCAACATGTAAATATTATGATGGAAAACCTAGTGAGTAAGATTTATGGATGTATGATCTCCCAGGGCTCTTATTATCATTTAACGTTTGTAACAATAACACTTAGGGCGGCTGCTTCAGCATATGTGATCTACCATAATGCTGTCTGGCAGCAGTATAAGGAATAGGGACTGATCCTGCTTTTAAAGTCCAAGAAACATATACAATTGCAAAGAATATTAAAATATTGAACTGCACTGCCTGGATTGATTACAAGAAAGCCTATGACTCGGTGCCACACAAATGGATCCTGGAATGCCTGAAGCTGTACAAGGTCAACAAGACTCTAAGAGCCTTCATTGCAATCTCAATGAGTCAATGGAACACCACCCTTGAGGCCAACTTCGAGACAATTGCACACGTCTCCATCAAATGTGGCATATATCAAGGTGATGCTTTGTCCCCACTGCTGTTCTGCATAGGACTGAACCCCCTCAGCCAAATAATCAACACTCCCATTTCGGAGTTGGATACCGACCCCGAAATGGGACCACCATCAGTCACCTCCTCTACATGGATGACATCAAGCTGTACGCTAAGAGTGAGCGAGACATCGACTCACTGATCCACACCACCAGGATCTACAGCAGTGACATCCGAATGTCGTTCGGACTGAAGAAGTGTGGCTGAATGGTGACAAAAAGAGAGAAGGTAGTCCATACAGAAGGCATTACACTCCCAGAAGGCAGACTAACAGATGTGGAGGAGAGCTACAAATACCTTGGCATACCACAGGCAAATGTGAACCACTAAGAGGCCACTAGGAAAGCAGCAACAGCCAAGTACCTGAAGCGAGTAAGGCAAGTCCTAAAGAGTCAGCTCAATGGCAGAAGGTTCTGCAATTAACAGCTATGCCCTGCCAGTGATCAGATACCCAGCTGGAATAATAAGCTGGCCAAAGGAGGAAATTCAGGTCACAGATGTTAGAACTTGGAAGTTGCTCACCATGCACAGGGGGTTTCACCCCAAGTCCAGTATCCAGAGGCTATACACTAAGCGCAAAGAAGGAGGCAGAGGGTTAGTGAGCATCAGAGCCACGATCCAAGATGAAACATCCAAGCTTCATGACTATGTCAGGAAGATGGCCTCAAGAGATGAAGCGCTTAGTTAGTGTCTCAGACAATGGCAACTGACAGGGAAGGAGGAACTAGAGGAACCATCATGGGAGGAGAAACCCCTGCATGGGATGTGCCACCAACAGAAAGCTGAAGTGGTTGATATGAACAAATCCTACCAATGGCTAGAGAGGGCTGGACTGAAGGACAGCGCAGAGGCACTAATCATGGCTGCACAGGAACAGGCCTTGAGCACCAGAGCAATAGAGGCCCGGATCTACCACACCAGGCAAGATCCCAGGTGCAGGCTGTGCAAAGAGGGCTCTGAAACAGTCCAGCACCTAACAGCAGGGTGTAAGATGCTGGCAGGAAAAGCATACATGGAACGCCATAACCAAGTAGCCGGTATAGTGTACAGGAACATCTGTGCAGAATATGGACTGGTGACCCCAAGGTCAAATGGGAAGCACCTCCCAAGGTGATTGAGACAGACCGACAAAATGGTAATGGCCAACCAACCAGACATTGTAATCATAGATAAGCAGCAGAGGAAAGCCATTGTGACTGATGTAGCCATCCCAAGTGACAGCAATATCAGGAAAAAGGAAACAGGAGAAACTAGAGAAATACCAAGGGCTCAAAGAAGAGCTAGAGAAAGCCTGGAAGGTGAAGGCAACAGTAGTGCCTGTAGTCATCGGGGCACTCGGGGCAGTGACCCCCACACTAGAGAAGTGGCTCCAACAGATCCCTGGAGAAACATCAGACATCTGACTCCAGAAGAGTGCAGTCCTAGGAACAGCTAAGATACTGCGCAGGACCCTCAAGCTCCCAGGACCCGAGCTGAAGAGGATGAACAGCCACCCACCCCACCGGGGAGAGAGGGGTGGGTGAGAGAAGAGGTTTTTATATGTACATATATATTTATCTATATATATATATATATATATATATATATATATATATATATATATATGAATATAAAAAATTCTGTCAACTGGTGTTTATATCAATAATTTTTTTTGAGAAAGGTATAAAATAATGTTTGATATTTTATTGAGTAAACATTGCTAATGACTTCATCTGACTCTTCATCTGACTTGAAATTTAAAACTGAAGACTCTGGTCTTGACTTGATTTACTTGCTTTTCCTTGAGGACTCGACTTGACTTTCCTGTCTCCAGACTCGACTTGACTCAGGACTTGAGACCAAAGACTTGTGACTTATTTGAGACTTGCAAAATCAATGACTTGGTCCCACCTCTGGCAAATAGGATTAATATACAGTCTTTAAGATGATCAACAATATTAACAATAAATTTGCCTCAAAGTGGTATTACTACAGTTTGCCTGAACTGTCCATTTAATAGGAATGTGAGTGAAGCATAGGCAAACCTTCCACTATTTAAATATTTATGATTACATCTTGAGGCATCTCTGATATATGCAATTATGACATCTTAACATCAGAGGTTTAATATTTGTACCTGGTTGCCCTCTTTAGACTACAGAAGAAAGAACCCCAACTCCGTTCAAAAAGTAACTTTTACTCTGAGTACATTTTAAACAAGCTACTTTTTACTTTTACTTGAGTACATTTTTAGACCAGTACCTTTACTTGTATTTAAGTAAATTTTCATCCAAGTAGTGGTACTTTTACTTGAGTAGAATATTTCAGTACTCTTTCCACCTCTGCCCAGAGACTTGATTTAACTTACCCCTAACCCGGGACAAGCTGAGCCACAGGAGCACTTTTTTTTGGAAAAGTCACAGTTTCCAGGTTCTCTGTCATAAATGCGTCCTTACAATTTCAGTTCATAGCAAGTATCCTTAAATATAGGTATAGGTTTTCATTTGATCTCTTTTGCATTTTTCCTTACCTCAGTGACAACATATGTAAAAAATGGCTCAACTTACCCCACTCTTCCCTACTACTTTATTGATCCCTAATAGATGAATTCAGAAACCAATTTACATAGAAATTTAAATGATTATTGAAAATGCAACAAAATCAAAAAGATAGCATGACTAAGTGGTTAATATGGACGAAAGATGGTCCTTAAGTGAGATTTAATTTGCAGAGAATTACATGTTGTAATAAAAAAAAAGTATTGTTCAAAATAACAGCTTAACAATTAGAATCCATATGTTTTAAAGAAAAATGTTTGATTTAATGTTGGTGCAAAGTTAGCAAGAGTAAATCATAAAGAGGTGGTTGAATGTTTATAATGCAAAACCACGTGGTGTTGCAGATTAAATGCCAATATGTATTTAATGCTCTATTATATGGAACAGTAAAATGGTTGATTTCACAGTCAAACTGAAGTGATTGATAGCGGAAATACAATGAATGTAAAACAAAAGAGAATATGTTAAAAACAGTATAATATGTCAACTACAGTATAGCCAGGTTATATTCTAGAGGGGGGTACTGGAGCATAGTTCATTGATATTGTAGTACAGTAGGGTTTTGTGATGTAAAGTAGGCTATGAAATAATTAAAGGTTGTCTTGTACAATTAGCTGTGGTGTAGTACAGTATAGTGTTTTAAATTGTTTTGCTTATTAAAGTTTGGTTGTAACATAGCGAGTAATTGTATAATTTAGTTCAGCTACATTATAGTATAGTATTAAGGACGCTGTGGCATAGTTAATAAATTAAAAAATATTTATATAGCACATTTGAAAACAGCATTTAAAAAAAACATATATGCCGACTAAAGTGCTGTATAACCCCAAAGAGAAAAACAAAATAGGAAAACAACAACCAGAACCATCTTTAGGCATAAAAAATTAACTAAAATTGCCAAATAGGACCAGAAGGTATAACAGCTCAGGGCAAACAAGATAAAACTGAAACCATAAAACTAACATGATAAAAATCTAAAAACTATCGAAAAGACTAACAGATGTCAAAACACAATGAATCAGAATGGCTTTAGGTTAGTTTAATTGAAGGCCGTTAAGAAGGAATGGGTCTTTAGCAGTGACTTGAAAGTAATGAGGGACTGAGCAGATCTTAAATGGAGAGGGCGCGATTTCCAAAGCCTGGAAGCAGCCACCACAAAAGCTCAGTCTCCTTTGGATCTGAGACCTGATCTTGGCACTTCTAAAAGCAGCCGGCGGGATAATCTGAGAGATCGAGCTGGAGTGCAGTGATCAACTAGATCAACAAGTTAGGATGGTCCTAAACCATTTAAAACTTTGAAAAGAAAACCACAAATGTCCAAAATCAATCCTAAAATATATGGGAAGCCAATGGAAGATGCTAAAAGCCAAAAGATGCTAAAAGTGGTGTTGTGGTCATATTTTCTTGTCGTTGTGAGGAGGCGTGCAGTAGCATTTCACACGAATTGCAGTCAGTAATGAAAAGATTTATGAAGACCAGTTTACAACTAGTTACAGTAATCAAGCCTAGAAGTTATAAAGGCGTTGATGGCTCTTTCAAGGCCACTTTTATTTAAATGAAGCTTTACTTTAGCAAAAAGACTGAGGTGGAAAAAGCTAGTCTTGACAGCAGAGGTGATTTGTTTGTCAAAATTTGTCAGGGATAGCAGGTTAAAGACACTTGTTTATCAAGAAATTCAAGTCCATCTAGATTTTGGCATCTTTGAGACAGGTCAGCAGTTGTTGAATCAGTTCTGTACAACTGGTTCTCAATGGCAGATATATTTGGACATCATCAGCAAAGCAGTAAAAACAAATTTTATGATTTTAATGGTCGGGCTCAATGGCAACAAATACAACAAAAAGAGGACAGGGACCTACGTGGAGTCTTGCAGGACCCCACTGGTGAGAGGATCTGCAGCTGATGAGTATTTTCCTATCTGGACTGAAAATCCTCTGAGCCATTTAAGGGCTGTGCCTTTAATGTATTTAATGAAGGATTAATACATTTACTGTGTTTATCTGTTAACTGAAAAAAACACTCTAAAATAATATCTCTAAATAAAATAAAGTCTCAAAAAGGCACATCAAAATCACTCACCTGATTTGAAGTTTGGCAAATCTTCTCAACAACAACTTGTTTATGATTGGCTGATCGTCAAAAAAGCACGATATGTTTTAGTCCATAAGAGTAGTTACTATCATCTTAACATACTCTAAAGTTACTACAGCAGGCTTGAGTCTACGGAAATGACAAAAGAAAATAGATCCATTTGAAACAACATGTAAAGGAAATAACCACAACTTAAAGACAACCCTTAGGTTTAGTCATCATGTTTCCAATCACTTGTCGGTTTTTACAAACCCACAGCAGATGTTGAAGTGAAAAAAAACATGGTAAAAGGATACAGATGCAGAAATGAAAGTGACTCTCCGTCCAACCCCATCATATTTCTTCCACATCCTCTTTTCACTTCACTTTTTTATTCAACAGTGTGGGGAAATGTGCTTTTTTGCATCTCCATAATAAGGACCTTGTTGCAAAGGATCTATGTATAGAGTTTGAAAGTGCTGAAATGTGTTTTACTTTTTTAGTTACATACAGTATGTTTGAATATGTTACTGGTTTTAAGTATTTTTCAAATGATTGGCTGGTTTAAAACTTCAGTCCTATTTTGTTTCTCTTTAAAGGACACTGGCCTTTACAATTATGTTTTGTTTATACCTCGAGTGTTGTGAGTTGCATAGTTGATAGATTAGAAATGAGTCTGTTTGCTTTGCAGATGTTTCATCCTTTAGTATCATAGCAAACATATTGTGGTCAGTGTAGTTGGTGGATGTCTGTCCACCAACTTAATTAACTTAGCCTCCTTCTGCTTGGAGGCAGGTGTTTCCATGGCAACTACACCGTCAATCAGCCAGCGACCCAGCCTTTATTGACTAAGGAAGAGGAAGAGGCTCATCAGTGGGGTGTGAGCTGTTGTAATGTGATTGAGAGGCTAAAATCAAACACAGGCACACAAACACATACATACTCATACTTCCCAGCACTGTTTTCTAGCAGCACTTCTGCTTCCTTGCAGTGGTTTCTCACTTGCAGGTGGAGCTACAAACAAATTAAATAAGGTGATATATGCTGGTGTCACCACTCTCAGCTGGTGATCAAATAGTGGAAGATCAATGTAGACCTTGATGTTGCCATACATGAAACAACAGTTTTTTTGTTTTCAGGATGTCAAAATTTTTGGCACTTTTCAATGTTAAACAGTTGAACATGTTGTTCAATGTTTAACCACATGTTTAATGACAATACAGTCTTTGTTTTTTTAATGATAAAAATAATATTTTCTATACATGTATCAGATAGACGCAGGTTTTTTGGAAATACTTGCAGTGATAAAGATTAAATCTGGGGGCCACTCCAGGTGCCACCGCAGCCAAAGGTGTAAGTGTCCATTTGACACTCTGTTGTGGTTTTAGTTTAATCCACCTAAACAAACATTTATAAGTGCAGAGATGATAATTTATATTTAGTTTAATGTATTCAGCATTTTGAAAGCTGTCTTTATCCTGTACATTAAAGACTATATCTCTTCAAATGTGTGTTAGTACTTGTTTTTGTCAAACTTGTCTTCCTTGATTAGCTAACATTTTTGTCTTTAAAAGTTTACATTTTCATTACCAATGAGCACCCTGGAGTTACAACCATTTGATTTTTATTTTGTATTAAGTGTGCCCCCTCACTTTTGGGTCGTGGCCCAGCTTGGCCCCGCCAACAAAAATTTCCTTGACCCAGCTCTTGGTATAATGTTTTTTATCCAGCATAAACTTCAACTCGATACATTTTACTTTTAAAGCTAGTTCATTAAGAAACCTCAGAATTTCATCTAACACATCTGGTTCTTTTCTTTGTGCAAAACAACCACTTGACTGTGTTTTTGTGCTCTGCTGGGACATCTAATGCTTTTCAACATCTCTGGTTTTAGAGAGTCTAAGCTCTCCCTATCAACCCCACTATGGGCTCTAATTTCGTAGACGAGGCGCAGGCGAAGTGCCCCGCGCCTCTGCCGCGCCAACTGGGTGTGTCCAGGGCATTTTTCAAGTTTCTTGCAAGGTGCAGTCCAGCGCAACAAGGTGACCCACGCCTCCGTCCCTCCCACCGGCACAAGTGGTAACGAGGGAGGAGAGAAGGCGTAAGTGGGTTTAACACAGCCGGGTCTTCACCAATCAAATGAACGTGTTTCCTCGCCTTTGAATGAGCTGCGGGCGAGGCGCAGTGACAGTTTCACCTCATCATGGAGCTCCAGGCGGCCAAACTTCTCCCAGGAGGAAACTGATGTGCTGGTCTGAGAGGTCCAAGCTCGCAGTACCAGAATATATGGTGATGCGAACAGACCTCCACGGGCTGATGATGCAAAAACAGCCTGGGAGGAACTTACTAATATTGTCAGTCAAGTTTGCCCACATATTCTGAGAACCGCTGCCCAATGTAAAAAACAGTTCAATGATGTAAGGAGAAGGGACAAACAAAAGCTCTCAGATCAAAGAAGGCACACAGTGGCCATCGGGGGGCGGCCCCTCCACCAGCCTCACTTTGAGCTCAGCGGAGGAGATCGCGTCCTCCACACTCTCCGTGATAAGTATTGAGGGCTTTGGTGGGACAGAAATTGGGATTACGGGTAAGGCAAAAATATTTTTCTACTAATGAAGACACTCACATTTGGTAACATATATTTAAACCCCACATAATAAAGATGAGTGGTGTGGACAGATCACAACATGAATAAATTGTGTAATGGCAATGAAATCAGAAGCATCTGTGCTGAAATGACACATTTTCATTTTTTGAAATTAACTTGTTTTACCCTGTTGAATCATGATCGTTTTGGCATGTAACTCCTGATTACACAAAACCAAAGATGTGAATACATTTGATTAACTGTTTATTGGCCGAACCGACAGCAGTCTGACTGATCCCCCGTCACCATTTTCTTTTCTTCTGGTTTTTCGCTGCTTCCGTCATAACAACTCTACGTTGAGCTTTTCTTCTTCTTCTTTTAATTTCCAGCAGACTAGACACAGCTAAGGCTTATTGCTTTGTCGTTTTTTAGTGTGGAAGGGTTCCTACCATCCACCTCGAAGTTACATAGTGCCAGTGAAGGTGATACAGACCCCCTCAGACCATGACAGAGATGTCATTCAACCTGTTGTAAGGTGATGTACCATCACAATGACTCTAGAAATATTATATTAAGGTGGAAAAACTACGTAGTGCTGCTTTAACTGACCTATCACCTCAGAGTTGGCCTGTCAACCAATCAGAGAAAACTGTGGGAGCATGGAGGAAGCTTAGAGGGGCAGGAGCTCTAACGGTGCATCTCTTGGCGAATACAGCTCTATCAGCGATAATGAGTATGTGAATTCAGAAGATCGTTATTGACTGTGAATGTACCCAAGCACTCATCAAAATTATATGAACCAGATTTAAGACAAAATATGGACTCTTTTGGTAGCTATAATGTTACTACTTGAAAAACTCACTAGCATTATACTGTCAATTATGTTAGCATCAGGCTATGTTGACATTGCCTATCTGTAACATAAGCAAAAAGAGTTAATACCAATTAACATCTTAACATGCTGGTCTGACAAAGCTGATCAGAATGAATGATCTCTTTTTCTCAAACAAGCACTTAAATGATGAAGAACTTCTCAATTCTGTTGACATTGTGTCAAATTAAAGTTTAAAATGCTGCTTTTGTGACCATCCATTGATTGTACTACATTGTGTTGTCTTTCTGTCTAGTTAACACGCACTCCAGAACAACACACGCACACACACCCACACCCACACACAAACATCTGTTTTTGGAGCAGAATAACCCTCTGTGTCTCTGCAGCGTGAACTTCTTAGTTATAGGGCCAAGATCAGAGTACAAGCTAATTATTAACATGAACAATCTTTACAGCAGTCAACAGCATGTTTATGGCTGTGTATGTATTCATGTTTGTATGTGTGTGCTCTGTCAGGAAAAGCACAAAAATATTCACCTTGTTAAGATTTGTTTTAACTCTTCAAAGGTCCTTTTTGACTCAAAGGAGATGACCCTCTGGTGGCAAGGATTTATGATTTCTCAGCAACTTGATGTTATTGTAAGCGAGAGTGGACATGGATCAACCTTTGAATGTGTTAACATTATGAGATTGGGAGGGGCTGAGTGGGAGCACAAGTACACTGCAGGAGAGATAGGGAAGTCTGAGCAGGTCATTACATGGATTCTGCAGCACCTTGAGGCTTCAGATGTTGTTGCTCTTTTGTTGGTTTTCTTCCTCTACCAGTGTGGATTCATCTCTTTCCCAAAGAAGAATTATGACTTTGGCCACCATGAGATACCTCCTTCAAGTGAATTTCTGAACAAGACTCCTTCAGTATGGTGGACCATCCTTCATCTCCTCGTCAGCGCCTCTTCCTCTACCTTCTGCTGTTGCTGTATGCGGTGAATAAAGCTGCTTGTTTTCTTGGAGAGGGTAGGAAGGTTTGGCAGCAGCCCAAGCCAGACCCTTTCATCAAAGATCAATCTTTTCTTTATAGTAACTTCCCTTCAGGATTTCTTTGGGGCACGGCAACGTCTGCTTTCCAGACTGAGGGAGCCTGGGACCAAGAGGGGAAAGGCCCCTCCATCTGGGATAATTTCACTCACTTCAGATTTGGTGCTGATTCTGCAACAGAGACAGCAAAAGTGACAAGTAACAGCTACACTCTCTGGGAAGAGGATGTGGAGGCCCTGGTGTACCTGGGCGTAAAATCATACTCTTTCTCCCTCTCCTGGCCAAGACTCTTCCCTGATGGGGATTCAAAAGGTCCACCCAACACAGAGGCTGTGGAGCATTACAGCCGCCTCATACAGAGGCTTCTGGAAAAGGAAATCGAGCCTATTGTCACTCTCCATCACTGGGACCTGCCACAAGTCCTACAAGAGCGCTATGGAGGCTGGAGGAATGAGACTCTGGTGGGGCTGTTTGAGGAGTACGCTGCATTTTGTTTCCAGACATTTGGAAGTGGTGTCAAGTTCTGGCTCACAATGCATAATCCGTATCTGGTGGCTGTGCAGGGGTACGGGACAGGTGTGCATGCTCCTGGAGAAAAAGGAGGTGCTGCTGCCTCATTCATTGTGGCACACAATCTGATCAGGGTGAGTAAAATAGGACTGGTCAGTCTACAGCTTAATAAAGTGTTTATACTAACATATAACAACTTTGGCTTTGGGCAACTTTATGCCAATCTGACACACCAGATAGACTGTTTTACATATCCATGGGGCATGTATGGGTCATTCCAGAATTGAAGGACATTTTGGCCATCAAAACCTCTGAGAAACTGAGCAGTTGTTTTACACATTTCTGTCATATAGTTCAATACATGTGGCTTATAAACCATCAAATATTGTGATTTGTCCATCACATGTATAGTAAAACATTATCTGATAAGTACTTGACCATTATGTAAAGAAAATCTCTTTGCAATGAATAATATCTTTGTTTTCAGATAAGTCCTGACTTTTATCAAGTTTAGACACTTTGGAGGTTTATATTGCCAAACAATTTGATTTCCATGCTTTTTTTCTCATGTCAGTATTATTTTCAAATATTATCAACAAAAAAGATAATGCACACAGTTAATCAAACTGTTTTAAAGACAAGAAGCATTGTGAGGATATAACTGCAGCAACAGGGTGCAGATCAGTGCTATGATCAATATATTTCTCATTGGTTGATAACAGCAACTACTGAAGTTGGAAAAGGACAATCAGAATTGCATGAATAAAATTGAAAAATTTTGTAATTTTATTAGTTTTATACTAATATAAGGAGTAACATTTGAGGGTTTTTTGCATGTAACACCCAATAAGACTGCAAAATTATGTTCATGGCACATAAAAAAGAGCTCTTAACCCCCGTGCAGCCATAGTATAAGTATATTGCTTGCAGATTAAATTTCTGCAAAGCCATATTGTCTCCTCTTTTACTCTTTCTGAATAGCTTCTCTTACTGTATTTTGGTAACAGACTTGCACACATGTTGAGGGACACAACTTTGAAGTGTAATAACTTTAGTTTAGAATGTGTTTATGGTTACACAGGCAGTTATTTTATTTAAATACAAGAGACATAATCTAACAAAAGCACACAACAAAAAGATCATTAAAAACGAATTTTGAATATCACACGTGGTACGTGAGCAGGTGAGCCAGAGGTTGGTACAAAGAAAAGAAGCCCTCCTATAGAGGTGCTTGTGAGGTATTTAATATTGAAAATAATATTTTAGAAACACTTAAACAACCATAATGTTCACATGTTTCCCCAAGACATCTAAAATTTGAACAATCAGATCCATCTTAAGATTTTTTTATTTACTATTTGAAATGTCATGGGTGTGACAGAAAATTTGCTCAATTTATGGAATGTCCCATTTACTTGTCTCTTGGGCAACAGACCATAGAAAGTGTCTAGAGGGGGAAAAAACCTTTTAAAAAGATATTCAGAAGGTGATGAATTTCTGTCCATCATATTCATTACAAGCTAAGGAGTAAGTGTGAAGTAAGTGGCAAATCAAAATCTTGATTAAACCAGTTGAGAGAGATGCCAAAATTTAATGAGGACACATGTCAACAACTAGATTTAACTGTATCCATAGAAGCAGACGGGCTTATCTCTCCACAAGGCACCACTGTTTTCAGGCTTACAGTTGCTTTCTAAGATGGATCTGCCTGATGAAAGAATCTGGTGAATCAAGGATAAAGTGATCATATTTTAAACTCATAGTTCAAAGGTTAAGATGTTGGAGGCTAATGTTTAAACCTTGCTTCTGAATGCAATATCTCATAGAAATTTTGATTTTCATCAAACTTTGTACATATTTTCACTCTAACTAAAGAATAAACTGATCGTAGAACAAAAATGGTCGAGGGTCATGATCAGGCTTTGCTTGTAAATATAATATCACAACAGGGCTTCAAGATTTTTTTTTTACATTTAGCAAAATTTCACTCAGATTCCCCCTTTTTGTGCTTTTATTTATTATTATTTATAATTGATTCACTGACCTCAACAAGTGAGAAAGGGGCATGTCACCCCCCTAGCCTCTTGTGGCCAACTCCTGATAAAACTGTCTGTGAGCTCTTATGGTCTGTTTATGGTAGTTGGTGATTGTTTGCACCCTCTAAATTATTTTTAGACAGCAAAGCAAATACTTGACACATAAATTAAAATCAAATCAAATCAATAGATAAATGAATCAGAACTTCTTTCATTGTAACATGAAGCTGGTGCAGCCTCAATGCAGCCTTCTTGTTTTATCTTCTCCGTGACAGGTCAATCATATTTCATTCGACAGATGAGTAAACAGCAGTTCAACAGACGATGAGGTCAGAGTCCACCACATCAGCACTTTTATGCAGAAGAAAAACAGAGTGTGACAGGAAGCATTGGAGATATGCTTCATTGGTAATCACTCATGTTTATACAGCGTTGTACAGGTGGGACATGTGCATCCTGCGAGGTGTGCCACACCAATAGCAAACCCTCACAATCTGAATTATTTTTATATTAACAATCTTATTTTAAGACGGAGAGAATTGTTCTCAGATGTTTTTTTCTTCTCACCTGCCAGTTGTCAAATATTTAAAGAGACAAAAACTTCAGGAAAAGAGACCTCAACCAAATATTCATTTTAGGTTTGTGTTTGAGCAAAGTGAAGACCAACTTTTTACAATACAACACGACCCAAATACTTCCAAACTTCTAAATAAAATATCTTCATTTTGATATTGTATTTGTGGAAGATGACAACTGGTAAAGTGAGCTTAAGGATGCAGTATTTATCAGACTACAAAAAGTACAATGAAAACAAATTAATGTTCATGTTTTAACAACAGTGTTTAAAGTTCTCACTGAAAGAGAGTTCAGAAATCTTTATTTGGTTGAGTAATCCTAACTTTTGAATACTGCTTTCAATGCTTGCTGCACGCTGTCACCTTGATGTAAACAGGCCTTGAGAATAGGTTCTCTGAGAAAAAAATACCTAAAAAAAAAAAACATATTTCTGCAGTAATCTCTTCATTTGTTTTCCCAAAACTTTATATAGAATTTGACACAAAGTTATGAAAAACTCTTCCAACTCAGGACTCAAGTTATGCTCTTCCTTTTAACAATTTAATGTATTAATTTCCATACATGCCCATCTCCCTGTCTGTTATTTCAAACCCCTTTGAATCATTATGTCTGAAGATCGTATTTTTATGAGCATGTTGTTTCATTTCTTTCTGTATTCCTAATTAGATGCATTAATTTGTATTTCCTTTCCACTTAACTGACATTTTGGTGTATTGTTTCTCTTATATGTTCCTTTCTTTATTTACATCATATTTTTAATGGTGCCACATTTTTTATGGGTGCAGTTGTAACACCTTATTTCTCCCCTTAATACCAATGAAGTATTTCTGATTCTAAATTTGGGAAATGTAAACAAATTCAGGGCTTTGTGCAGATACTGATTTGGTTTGGTAAGTTAATAAAAAAAATAGTAAAAGACAGTTTTTACTCATTACTCCTCATAATTTGGGATTAAAAGTATTAAACTACTTGCTCACCGAGGAGAAACAGAAATTAAGCATTACTTTGATAACTTACAGAGTTATTTGATCACTCTGAAGCAGCTTTTTCAAAAGTTTAGGTCCCAACCCAACATGGGTCGCTACCCTTTTTTTATAGGACTATCAGGAGTGGTCTTGCTTGTCCCCTCCTTATCTTTGCATGGCCCTGCTCATAGACATCTGCAAACACCCTCTGGCTCCACAGAGTGATGGAGAAAAGGTAGAACATATGCGGGATTGGCACTAAGGACTGCTGTGTCTATGATGCCAAAGCGAAATTATAAAGAAGATCTTATGAAAAAATTAGCTTTGCTAAGGCCCTTTTGATGAAGCAAAGAGGTTATCTGATGTTTGCGAGGGAAGATCACTCAGCAAACAGATTGGACAGACACATTCAGATGAAGCCGCTGCAGCTCAAGGAAAATCTGAATATTTAGAGCAAAAATGAAGTCACAAAATCAGCTTGTTTACAGTGGAAAAGCACATAATATTAGGGAGGCACTATGTTGTGAGTGGCATTTTAAATCGTTAACTTTGTCAGTGTCCCATGCACAAGGCAGAAGCAATTGAGAGTTTCACGTCAATGAGACTGGACAGGAATGGAAAAATGAGAGAACCTTTTTGACTTCCAACAACTTTTAACCATTAAGAACTACTCAAACAGGGATTTTCAATGTGTCAAAGATACAGACAGCACTGTTCATTGTTCAGTTGTAACACTTCTGCATATACTTCCTCATAACTTACAGGTAATTTGATCCACAAAAATGAAGTGCACAAAAATAAAGCTATTTCTGTATTTTATCTTATAAAGATGACATGGTTTAAATCATGGTTATAAAGTAAATTGAAGAGGGAAACTGTAACAACACCTTGGGGCAATCATAAACATACCATAAGACCTTATGTATCTAAAATACCCTTCATTATTTTAGCTTCTGCACTATTCCCTTGTAGTGTTAGCTAAGATTCCTCTATCTTTGTTTTCAATTCTTCTACATTTTTTCAATTCTTTTAAATTTCAGGCATTTCAGTAATCTAAAGCAAAATAGACTTGTAAGTGGAGCTGGGCAACATTTTATGGCTCAAACTGTATTTCACAGGACAATATTCAGCTTTTATGACTCAACGTGTACACAATCAGATGTCAGAATGTCTTTTGTAAGAAAATCCCTGATGTATATCATAATGAGGTTGTAGACACAGCTGATCATGTTACTGTGTCTGCTGTGATTTCAGGCACATGCCAAAGTATGGCACAATTACAACACCCACTTCCGTCCAACTCAGAGGGGTCAAGTGTCCATTGTTTTGGGATCCCACTGGGTTGAGCCTCAAAGAGGAAAATCATCGCCTGATAATGTTGAGTTCTGTCAACAATCCATGGAGGCCATCCTTGGCTGGTTTGCCAACCCCATCTTTGGTGATGGGGACTACCCAGCTTCTTTAAAAGTCAAACATGGGGCCCTCTTGCCCTCTTTCTCTCCTGAGGAGAAGCTCAGGGTGCAGAAAACAGCAGACTTTTTTGCTTTATCCTTTGGGCCAAACATCTTCCGCCTGGGCCGAGGACTGGTGCAAAACGGCCAGGCTGTGACCCCGGATCTGAGGCGTGTACTGAGCTGGATAAAGCTGGAGTATGGGGACCTGAAGGTGATGGTGGCTGAGGGTGGATGGTTTTCTGAAGCCAGTGTGGGAAGAGAGGACACAGTGGCCATTTACCTAATGAAGAGATTTGTCAACCAGGCTCTGCAAGGTAAGAGACAAGTAGAATGAGAAAAGGTGAAATAAAAGAAATCTCTGCTGTATACTCCCATGTGTTTTCTTTTGAAGCCATCAGACTGGATGGTGTAAAGATGTTTGGATACTCTGCCTGGTCATTGGTTGATGGATTTGAGTGGAATTATGGCTTCGCTGTGAGGCGTGGACTTTTCTTCATTGATTTCAGCCAACCATACCGAAAAAGGATTCCCAAAACATCTGCTCTGTACTACCGCCATCTTATCGTAGACAATGGCTTTCCCAGTGTTGAATCCTCCAAAGATATAAAAGGCCAGTTCCCCTGTGACTTTCACTGGGGAATCTCTGACTCCACTTTACCGGTAAGACAAGAACAGAATTTTACAACACAAATGCTTCTTTAGCAGCTTTGTTGACCAGGATGTCCTTTTTTTTTCTTTTATTGTAGGTCCACTTCTACCCTTTCTCACCACAGTTTACTGATCCTCATCTGTACAGCTGGAACGTGACAGGAGACATGTCATTGCGTCCAGTCCCTGGAGTGGTGATGCCCATCAGACCAGCACAGTGCACTGACTATTTGGCCATTCGTGATCATCTTCGCTTGTTGGCATCCACAGGGGCTTCTCATTACCGCTTCGCCCTCAACTGGTCTCTGATATTACCTCAGGGAGATCTTTCAAATGTAAACACAGAAGCTCTGAGGTAGAAATACACAAACATGGTCTAGTTCTTCTTCCTTCTTTCAGTGCAACTCAGTGGTACTTTTGTTAGCTCTCTAATAGGACCACTGACAAATGGGTGCTCCCTCTTAGAGCAATAGTTTTGGGCTTACTTTCTGTGAGATAAACTTTCTCCTAGGCCAAGTCTTTACAATGTGTTTGGTAAAACTGTCACTTTGAGTTACTTAAAAGGTGTGCTTAGGGTTAACCTGACACACCAGATGGGCTGTTCAATCTATTTCCCTGGTCTATTTCCCATAGAAAGTATTTGGGAATGGGCAGAACCTTGCAACAGCATATCAAACAAGTGACTGGATGATTGTTCTGCCAATTACATTCATTACGGGCCAATCAGATACTGAAGTAGGTAGGCAACACTGCCGTGTAGAAAAGGACAAAATGTAAGCCACTTTGTAAAATAAACTCTCTACAAAACATGTCGGTAGCAGAGTGAAAATATTCTGTCTATTGATAAGTTTTGGTGTTGTCATTTGTTTTCATTTATGAAATGTGGTCCAGATCTGATAAAACTGCTACTGAAACTGTTAGCATTTATGTTAAACTTTATGTTGTCATCTTATTCATAGCTCTGTCCTCTTCCTCTGAAAGATGATGATTGGGCTATACCTCAGAGTGGCAAGCCCAGTGCAGAGCAGTGACGGTAGAATAAATGCAGAGTTGTTTAAAATATGGTGCCAAGAAGCGCTGAGCTGACCAATCAACCCAGAGGAGAACCATTTAGAGTGGACTGGGCCAACATGGGGAGGAGTGCCTTTAAAGTGGCATGAACTCAATCACAACGTTTCAGACAGGGAGGGAATACAGCTGGATCAGGGGTACTCAGTATTAGTATAGCATACCTCAGAAGGTATTTTGAGTGTTAGGGTTTGTGAACTACTCTAGCAGTCAATGAAAGTGAATATATGAACTTGAGTTAAGGTGAATTATGAGCTCTTTGAGGTAACAATTTCATGATGATGCTAAAAAGACAGGGTCTGTGTTTTGTCTAAAGTTTTGTCCAGCCTGAGGTGGCCTTGCAACAGTTATGACAGGGAACTTTCTGTTCAGTGTGTCAGCAGACCAATTGGAGAACTTACAGAGAGACAATCTAAGACATTCAAAGATAGCTGGCTTAGCCTCCCTTTTTGTCTTCCTCCATCTAAGCCTCATTTTACAATTCTTTTTCCTGTTATTGCATCTACAAGGTACTACCGCTGTATCCTCATGGAGCTGAAGAAGCTGGACCTGAAACCTGTTGTGACCCTCTACTATCCCACACACAGAGCTCCCAATCTGGGTTTACCTGGGCCTCTGCATGCCTCGGGTGGTTGGTTAAACTATAGCACAGTAGAGGCCCTCCAGGACTATGCAGATCTGTGCTACCAGCAGCTCGGGTCTTGGGTCCCATACTGGATCACAATCAATGAGCCAAATAGGCTGATAGATGTCCATTCAGATGAGAAGGAGAAGCATCAAGCGGCTCATCACCTGCTCCTGGCCCATGCAAAAGCCTGGAGACTTTATGAGAGGGAATATTTAAGTCAGCAAGGAGCACAGGTGTCACTCGCTCTACATGCTGACTGGGCTGAACCTGCAAACTCCTTCATGGACTCACATTCAGAAGCAGCTCAGAGGTTTCTTTTGTTTGAGCTTGGTCGCTTCTTGGACCCACTGATGGGGACCAGCAATGAGCATCACACAGGGGACTACCCACAAGAAATGAGGGCCTACTTGGAAGAGAGAGCCAGAGTGATGAACCTCCACGATTCTTACCTTCCAAGTTTTACAGAGGCCGAAAGAAAAGAGATGAAAGGGACGTTAAGTTTTATTGCACTGAACCATTTTACCACTCGTCTAGTCTCTCCATATCTACACACAAAGGCAAAATTTCAGAACAAAGAACTGCATGATCATGACTGTCTGACTCTTTCTGATCCCACCTGGCCTTCCTCTGATCTGGGACAGGCTTTTGTACCCTGGGGTTTGAGGAAGATCCTGACCTGGGTGAGTCAGAGATATGGAAAGACTTTTCCTATCATCGTCACGGGCAGCGGGGTGGATGATCAGGCTGCTGTTGAGGACAAAGTCAGACAACATTTTCTCCGGAGTTACCTGCAGGAGGCTCTCAAAGGTAGGCCAATTTAGTTTCTTTACACTATACAACATTTTTCTCACAATCAAAGCTACTGTGCTGAGGTTTTATCTGGCTACAAAACTTAGAGAAATAAATGATAACGTGTTTTGAGTGAAAAAGGAAGATTGCACTTTAAGTGAGAAGATAATAGTTATTTGTAATGTGATTTAAATTCTGACATAGGATGGTATCAGTTAAATTGCTACCAAAAAAGCCTTTGTTTAAAAAGGTAAGGCAAAAATTTACACAGTGTGATATTTTGGTGTTTAAAAACTGAGTGAGGACATAGCATGCACATGATTAGGACAAAGTCAACAATAATGTGATGAAGGAAGGGTCTGATTGACAGGGGGCAACAAAATCCCACAAACCAAACTTTCTTGAGAGAGCTTTAATTCTTGTTTCATTTAATTATTCATGTTTTATTCTGTAATTTAAATTTTTATTTATCCTCTTTATTTCTTACAATTTGACTGTGTTTTATGACAGTAGTAAACTAGTTTTTTAACCCTAATGTCCCATTAAAACAGTTACCCATAGCACACTGAGTGGAAGATGTGAACTCAACAGAAATGCCATGGCATTGTTAAGTTAATGTTGTTTTATCTACTCACTGAATCACATATTATTTCTCAACAGTTATCCTCTTTAATAACGATAAGATGGCGGTAGTTTAGATAAGAAAATATCTGTCTTTTAAATATTTTTGAATTGTCATAGGCCTGTGGAAACAAACAAAAAAAGGAATTATATTCAACAACCAGAATGTTTTGAGTAAAATTTTTCTTTTCAGATTAGCCAAGCCTGGGATGTGTCAGTGATGATCAGTGAAATTAATGTAACGTGTTTGAGATTTCTTTTTTCTTTTATGTCTGCATAAAAAAAATATATAGTTCCAATTTGCGCAATATGAGTGTTAAAGTAGGCCCATCAAAAACAGTTCCATAAAACTTTCTTATTTCAATATTATTTCCCACTTTCACTGCATCAGATGTTATAAATGACTTCAGTCCTGTTAATGAATAAGAAAAAAATACTTGTTTGTTTTCAGAAATTCAACCCATTTTAATGCCAGTTTGTCTGAATAATATTACTAATTTGTGTATGATTTGGGATGAAGAAAACATCTTTACTTTTGTGCTTTACTATCTTTACAAAAAAGATCCCTGCTCACAAAAAGAACTGTATGGTCCTGCCCCGGGTTAATGAAATGCAAAAGTGGTTCCATCTGCAGAAAAATAGTAAAAACTATCAATTTCATGCCTAGCCGACAAATCAGAAGCATATTATTAGATATTCCTTTTTTTTTTAAGTTGCAACAATACAATCGAAAACTGTAGTTGAATGTGTGTATATGTAACAAAATATGCATATTTATAACAAAAAAACAAACAAAAAGAAAATGAAAGAAAAGAAAACAACAGGAAAAAAGCACATACACAAATGGACCTGCAGAATATAAAATGCAACTCTCAGTATCAGTACATCAGTCTATACTCCAATCTGGTATCAATGACAAACAACGAACTTCTGCAAAAACATTTTTTTAGTGTATCTGTGTAATTCCTACTAAAACAAAAAACAACAACTAATTTCACTTTTTTGAAGCCAAATTCCTGTGACAAATCTAAGTAAACATATTGTTATGATATGATACAAACAGAAAAAAAACTTTATTTGCTTTTCATTGGAAAAATACTTTCCAGTGCAGCATGTAAACTCTTTGAGTTAAGGAGATAGACACAAGTTGACAAAAATAAGAATTTATGATAAGGACAAATTTATAGATGCCCAGATCATAAATTTAATAAATATGTCCTCATCATACTTGTCTCTGTTGAATTTAAATGTATTCATGGTTAGCCCCTTGAGATGTGGCTTCTCATTTTTAGGTGGGTCCTCTTCTCTATATGGTTTTTAAGGTAATAATCAATAAAAGCTATGGATAAACCGAAGATGAACTGCTATAATGCTTATGAAGTGGAGAGGACTGATGTTGATCAATATGGCAACATCTGGCTGAACTGTAATTACATTTTTTAAACTGATTTTAAAATTAGAAATTATGTTTAATAATGTAATTCTGTGCAATGCTCTGGTCAAAATATAATTTTCATATATTCATCAGAGGAAATTTTTAACACTTTGTAAGACAGTCATATAATTTTATAGAATGGTAGATATTCCACATATCCAAGCATTATTTACAGAAATACTTGTATGGTTTATCTTCCTTGAAATAAGACTTATCATTCCTTTAAATTAATTGGGAAAAGATATACATGACTAAAGGAACTGGACAAAAACACTATTGCAATGAATGCACAGGCAATCAGTCATCTCAATTTAATTTGGACAGCACATTTCACCAGTTAAAACACACAGCTCAAAGTGGATCATGGCCACAGATGAGTAATCAAATCAAAAAATGATAGGAATGGGTAAAAATACTTAACTTTAAAGGAACACATGATCATTGAAGAAAAAGATAACCTTGACTTGTAATGATCACTTACTCTGCTTTGTTCCTCTGAAATCAAGAACCATTAGTATCATGTGATTTCAGTGGGAACGAAATGAACCTCTGAACAGGATGTTATAGGCAGTACAGATTTTTATAACCTTGAAGGATCCTGCTATAAAAGCTGGACTTAAGGGAAAACCATAAAGGTTGTAATGGAGAGGGCAGGAAGAGGAACACATTACAGTGACAGAGTTGACTTTGCTTTTATTGCCTCATCTGTCATTGCACATACTTGTATTGTTTGCTTTCATGGTAACATAACACTGATTGAACGTTTGAAGGAGTTAACATGTCTGTCTTCTTATTCCTCTTTTTATTTCACTAAAGCTTATCAGTTAGATGGAATAAATCTTCAGGGCTTCTATGTGTGGAAACTGCAGGACAGACATGGTGCCCAGTTTGGCCTCTTCACCTCAACGCAGCACCACTCCAAAGCCAAAGCCTCCGTCAGGGTCTACAGAGAAGTCATCACTCGTGGAGGTTTCCCTGAGGATAACAGTACACAGACATGCAGGTCCAGTGAGCTGCATGAACCCTGCTCCATCTGTGTGTGGATGTTTGAGAATAAAGCTTTGTTGGTGTTTGGAAGCTGCCTCCTTATAACTGCTGTTATTTTTGTAGCACTTGTTGTCATCGTCATCATCAGCAAAAGGAACCAAAAAGTTCAGGGGATGAACAGGATGAACAGGAGGCAGGAAGAAGTCACTGTGTGCTTATGTCCACCTGTAAAGTACAAACTGTAAAGCAACTGACTGTAAAGCATGGTGGCTCTTCGAGTGAGGGGAGTAATGACCTATGACATTCTGCTCTTTTTCTGTGCTTGTGACTACTTAGTGCTCAGTTTACAAAGTTTATTGTTATTAGAAAGCACCCACATTCTTTTAAAAAGATACTAATCATGATATGGACAATATAATATGGTGTGATAAGAAATACTACACTAATTCTGGCTAAAGTTGTTTTGAACACCAGTGCAGCAGATTGCAACAAATGTAGAAGCGAACAATAGAAGATATTTGATAGTCATTGTAAATCTACTCAAAGCCAAAACTTCAGTGTGCTTCAACAAAAAAATGACCCTGACCTGGATACAAATTAACCTAATAAAAAAGCTACCTCTTATGAATGCACTGTCATATTATTGTTTTTTTTCCCCTCATACTAAGGTTGACAATTTCTCATATGAGTTTAGAGGTTTACTCCATAAATGTCTAATAAAACGAACCACTGACTGGACATAAAGATGGACTGAGCAACAGCTGCTGGAGAGTGAAGCCAAATTATTTAGAGCTCCCCCTTCTGACGTTTCTGCATCACAGTCTATAAACCTCACCCCCTCAAAGACAACAGATTAGACAGGGGTTAAAAAAAATTAAATGTCAAATATTATTTCAGTATGGCTGTTGGTTGTATCAGCTCTTTGAAAGTTCTAGCATAGCCTAGTTTGAATGTAAGTACCAATTTTTGATGGAGAGGGTACTTAACTAACTTTTAAGGTGTTGCATCAGCTGAGATGGTTGTGTTTACATCCAAGCAGATGAAAAGTCTTCGGTAAATTCATTCATTCATTTTCTATACCGCTTATCCCTTTCGGGGGTGGGTGGGGGTGGGGGGGGGGGGGGGGGGGGGGGGGGGGGGTTAGTCTTAAATACTATTTAATGTGTTAAAAATGTCTCCTCCTCATGATAAAGCACTTCAGTGAACAAGATTAAAAGTATGTGGCATCAGGACTTCTCCTGCTCCCTCTTTTTACAGCCTAAGTAGCTGCCTGCCGCCCCCTCCCAATAGACCTTACAGTATGATGTCCTACCATTGTTTCATCAGCATTTAGGCTTATTTTCTTTGAGTGGGAAGCCCAGTGCAGAACAGACAGGGTAGATTGGATTCATGCACCGTTTACACGGAGACGTTATCACCAGAAATGGAAAGTTTTTTCCTTTGCATTTTCAAAAGCAATCCGCGTTCACATGGAGACACGAAAACCAATGAAAATGCTGTAGCGTGCATGCCAGCCCAGTAGATGGCGATGTGGGTTTGGAGAGAACAGCGGCGTTAGAGCACACGTACGAAGAAGAAAAACTATTCACAAACAACAATAGCGAGTGGACGCACGAAGACGCAGGAGTTTTTTGTCTGGACAACAAATCTGTCTGGATAGTTTTGTCTGGATAATAAACCGAGCACAGTAAGCAGCATACATGTTACTTGGTAGACAGTCGAAGCTGTTGTTGTTCCTGGTATGCATGCGCAGCCTTCATGTGAAAGAGTACTGCGCATGCGGTGATGTCAGTGTTTCACCTTAAAGCACTGAATCCCGTCTACATGAAGCCGGGCAGCGGTATGTTTTCAAAACTCTCCACTCTCAACCCTGGTTTCAAAAGTTTGCGGATTCAGGCGCTCCGGGCATTGGTCTCGTGTAAATGGCAGGCGAAAACGCAATGAAAACTCCTCAGTTTCAGTTTTAGGCTGAAAATGGAGTTGTGTAAACACCACCTCAGAGTTGTTGACAACATGGTGCAGATCAGTGTTGAACTAACAAATTATTATTATACATCACTTAGATAACACGGTGACTTTCTTGCCTGCACTTTCCTTTTTTGTTTGGAGACAATCCAGTATGAGAAGCTTTACTGTAAGAGTACTGCTTTTAAAATGCTAAGTGATTGGTCAAATGAAGTGAAAATCTCATGTATGTCATATATTTAGCTTAGTTTGGATATTATGCTCTATCAGTTATGATAGATTAACATTTCAATGGGGAAACCAAAGTCACATTTCAAGTGATAACTAGTTTCAGCACAGGATTGAATGGACTAATAATCATAACAAGCGGTAACTACATAGATTTATGCAAGTTACTATAACTGATTTGCTTTTTGTGCACATATTTTTAAACCAGTACTTTAACTTTATTTGAGTGTATTTTTTGGATGTACTTGGTTATATTTGAAATTACATCTGAGTAAACAAAAATGTGTCCCATCAACTTGTTCTGTGAACAGTTTTGAAAAAGATACTGGTTCAATACAACTAGCAGAGTTGTGCAGGAATGTGGCATTTTAAGGCCATTCTGGGGGTTAGCATCCAGCTGACACCCTCTTCTGAAAACCTATGGGACTTTTTAAATGGGTTTTTAAAGTTTTACTGATAAGGTCCTTGACAAAACAAACAAACCCTACTTTCATAATTTTCTTAAGATAAATGGCATTGATTGAAAAAAGAGGCTAATGTCAGGCTAATATGGAAACCAAACATGGTCAACCAACTTAGAAATCACCACCACTATGCTCAAACTTTGATTTCACACTGTTGGCTTTTGTATGACAGACATTCTTCTTAGTGTGGCCTAATCGAGCTAGTGCCAATGGCTGTGTCAAACCTATGTGTAACGTCAAAATTAACAGTGATTCCAAGACCACCTTTGTCCTATTCTGGTTTGCAGTCTTGTTGGCAAATGTCCTTTATAAAATAAGGAAACACTTAAGAATTCACAAGTAAGCCAATTCCAAATGCATTCTATGTCATAGATAATAAACAGGGGTGCTAAAATGTTTACTGACTTTCACATTTTAGGAATCATTACTGCACCCCTATACCTGAGGCATCACAAACAGAGGGCTCTCAAAAGTTAGTCACAGTTTGTAATTGCCATCTTATTGGAAAAATGTAATGTGAAAATGCATTTACACCAAAGTTTAGATAATTTAATATAGTACTAGGTTAAATTTCTTATCTACATTTGGTGCTGTACATTTATTTAATTAAGTACATTATGCTTGTTAAAAAAACAAAAAACAAAAAAAAACATCTCCCACTTTTTCTACAAGCACATTTTCACTGAGATGTTAAGCATATGTCATGTATCCATTATCTATATGGCTTGTCCCTTTAGGGTCTCAGCTAACACTGAGGGAGAGGCTTGGTACACCCTGGGCTGGTCGCCGATCCAGGGTGTCCTCTTTCACTCAAGTAATTTATTCAAGTAAAAGTACTGGTATTAAAAATGTTCATGAATGTACAAATACACAAAAAACTTATTCAGTTACAGCAATAAGTAAATATAATTATCTACTTTTCACCCCATTATCTTGGATAATTGGTGGATCATAGGTGAATGAATGGATCCACTTCATGTAAGCCTTCAACAGCTTTGACAATAACGCCCCCTAGTGTTACATAATAGTATGAAACACTGATATCTTAAGGTTTAAAAATAGAAAATACCAAACTGCAGGTCAGGGTATGTGTGCTGTTTTGAATTTTTAAGTTCATCAGTCAAGTTGCTAAAAAAGTTATCTTTCTTACAGACTGAAGAAAATAGAAGCAAATGAATAACTGCAATTAAAAAAGGATCCTTCACAGCTTGACTGCATAATTATTCAGTTGATCTAGTTCATTTATTTGTCAAACCCTGACTTTACTTTTGTACTTTCCAACTTGATGTGGTACCCACAAATGCCAGAAAACCTGATTTATGGCATCATGTCAATATCCTCCTCCTGCTGTGTCTCTGTCAAATTATAATCTCTATTGTGGCAAGAGAGAGCACAGCAAAGCAGCTATAAGATTTCATTTTTGGAACAGCATGAATATCCTTTAATTGGTTCAATAAATATCTTTTTTTTTAAACTTACTGTTAAAATGTATGATGATTAAATTCTGATCCTTTTATTCATTTTTAAATAAATACATTAACTTTATTTGTGTATCACTTTTAACATAGGTTTACAGTGTTTGACAGACAGACAGAAGCAAACAGACAACAAACAGAATGACTTGAGCACAAAAGGAACTAACCAACAACAAAAGCACATTTTAAAGCAAGTAACTCTCACAAACATACCTAAACACTATAATAACCCTAGGCACAATAAGAGCCTGCACATATGTTATAGAAATAAGGCAGATATGAATCCAGCAACATAAAATGAGTCCATAAGGACCAGAGATAAAATATATATAGTAAGGGGTAGAAGCAGAGGCCAAGAAACAAGAGCACAAATAGAACTATAAACAAAATGAGGAGAAACATTAATTAAACAACACATGCACCTAGAGGTTAACCAACAAAATAATTTAAAGTACATTATAAGCAAGCAGAGAGGACAGTAGGTATAAAGTGAAGCAATGCAGCAAAAAAAAAAAAAGTCTAACTAAGGGCATTATTACTTGGTAAAGGGAAAAATGTTTTTAGGCATAACACCTGTTTGTTTGTTTTTTTAATGTTGGTCTTAAATGAAAATCATTGACATACAAATGGACACTGAAAACAATGATGTGCCCCACATCATCAGTCATCATAAATACAGTGTTGCAGCAGACACAGACGGACCAATAGGAGGAGGCGCTCGGGATGCCATACAGATCACGTGACCCCCCTGTCCTCCAGACTGCATGCAGTTTAGTATTAAAATGTTTTCGGTACCACCAACCATTGTGTTTTGACATATTTGAGATGATAATTCAATATTGAGGTATTTTATCGACATAAACAACTACATCCCTACATGAGAGTGACGTATTTTCGCGGTGGACATCGTTACATCTTGTTGTTTTTCAGGTGTTTTCCTCAAAGTGCAGAGTGACTGTAAGCAAAACAAGCTAACGGCATTGAGGACGGAGGCGAGGCCCCAACCGGACGGCAACACGGGGAAACATGGCCAACATCGCAGTACAGAGGATAAAACGGGAGTTCAAGGAGGTCATTAAAAGCGAAGAGGTCAGTCGTCTCATGAGTGGTTTCATGAGACTGCTCTTGTTTTTATGTTTCTTTAACTACGAGGCTGAATGTGGATGACGCGTCGCTGGCTCAGCTGTCAGCTTATCATCACAGGGCTGCTAGCATTAGCTTTCACCCAGCAGAGCATCGACTTTACTGTGTTACCAGTGGTGGCTGCTAACACAGAACCAGTGTCGGAAAAGTACAGGATGGGGTTATCGTTTTAAGAGGCAGATGGACGTGTTTAACGCCATTTATATACGTAGTGTTACCGCTGCCGACTTGTTTGCTATGTTTGCTGTGGTAACTAAGCTAGCTGTGTTAGCAAAGGTGGCAGATAGCGAAGATCGGTACGTGGTACTTTGCGTTCGCCCTCATATATTTCCTCCTGGATATTTGTTGGTCTGTTTACTCATTATACGTTGTAACTGAGTAATGGTGATTGACGATATATCGATAAGGTAAGACGTGCAACAAGTTGAGGTCAACTTCTGGCGAATGCTTCGGGGGTGTCAGCTTGTGCTGCATCGGCAGGTTTGAGTTTGGCAGCGGGCTGGCTGAGAACCTGTGCACTCTGATATGGTGCAGATACAGCTGATAGTTTTCAAAGCTGTCAAAAACTGCCTGAATGTAAATAAGACACCCCAAGTTATACAACAATACAGCCATACAGTAGTCAACACAGTGAGAGCCGAGGCTCACCTAAAACAAATGTGTAAGTGACAAACAGCAGCAGTAGTCAACAATCACAGCATACAAGAGCTTGTGCTTCCATCTGTGCCCATCTTTGTACAGCCACAAGCACACTACATTTATTAAGGGTATATTTAATTATTTTAAAAAGATCTGAAAGACACACTGATCAATCACTGGCTTAAGTATTACCCCAGACATACATGCTTGTGTACGATACTTCACAGAATTAGGTGAACATGGGCCTGTTTTGTTTGGTGTGCAATGTGCATTTTAATTGTAGTTGACCTAATTCATGTCTGTGTATTATTGTCTTTTGATTTGATGTAATATAGACAAGTGCATGCTCTTCATGTATATTTTAATATAATGTGTGAGATATTGCAGTTTAAAATCTGCCCATCCGTTTGAAAATCTGTCAAAATTATGTTCACCTGCTCTGGCCCATTTTAACCAGCACAATCCAATCAGAAATGGCCTCATTCAGTGGAAAATATTGCAACACTTTTTGTTGTTTAGGTCTAAATCTCATTGTCAAACAGTCAGAAACAGAGGTTTCTGTAGGAAAATCATAAACAAAGAAGTTTTTTTTGTAAGTCCTAGATTATAGTGTTATTCTTTCCAACCCTCCTACTCCACCCTGAAATCCCCGAACTTCATTTATTAATTTCCTCTTAAACTCATAACTGAATAAGTCTTTAACACTCATCCTTGTATTTGTGTAACAAAGTAGGCTGGTCCTTTCTGGCTCATATCCTTTTATCTATAAAATCCTGATTGCACCTTCACCATCTTACATAACTTCTCCCAACTGGACTACTGGACCCTATCAAACTTGCCCTACTGACTGTCTAATGGGAATCAGGTACCTGCTCCTGCCAAGAAACAATTCCATAGTTTTGAGGCATTCATACCATTTGGGGTGCAGGGTTTGCACCCTTGCGCACTTCAACTTTATTGCTGGTAAACCTCCATGAATGAAGTAGGGTTAACATTGCTGGTAGTGCAGATGAGTCGTCAGAAATGATGAATGGTGAAGTGCTAGCCTTGCAGTGCCTCCTAAACCTGACCTGACCCGATGCCATTTGCCTTTGTGCTTAACAGTTTTCTTATCAGTGCCCCCCAAGTAGTTGCAATTGCCTTGTAAAACAATGAAGTCACACTCTTGCAAGAGGCAGTCAGCATGAATGCCAGCAAATGAGTCAAGAGAGGTGTACTGTATAAAGGTGTACTTTATACTTTGTATAAAGGGCTGATACCAATGTTAAAGCAATGTCTGTTCATCCCTACTCTAAAGTTTGGCTCTATTTTATGCAACATGTTCTGTCAACAGCCCAAAGTGCAATGTCATAGGCTGTATTATTTAAACAAGACTGAAACCATCGACGTGGAAAAAAATTGTTGATGCAGCATAACACGTGGTTGATGTTTTCAAAGCAAATGCTTACTTTTTACCCAAGAATACAGAGGAACCAATTAAGGAATTTATGAAGAATTGAATGAAGGACCTGAATTAATAATGGCATTGGTATCAGTAAAGTCTTACTAGTTCTCATCCCTTGTAATACTTTGAGTTCTACAAGCTCACTATGAGCTTGGGAACTTGGGAAAACTGCATTAAGCTTTAATGCCCAAAAATGTGGATTGATTTACAACACAGCCTGAAGACTGACACTGAGGTTTCTCTTGGACAATATAAGATGATAATCTCAAACCACTTCACCATAGTGTGTCATTGTTTTTTACCTGATACCACACTTTATTGGTTTGTTTTAACTGCACATCTTTGCATCTCAGTGTCATTGTGAATGGGAGTTTGATCAAATAAATGAGTGCTTCTTTTCCTGGTTACCCTCACAGACAAGCAAAAACCAGATCACGGTGGATCTGGTGGATGAGAACTTCACAGAACTTAAAGGGGAGATAGCAGGGCCACCTGACACACCATATGAAGGTGAGAACAAGCTTGATAAACCTCCCTCTGTCAGCTAACCTGTTTGCATGCTTGCACAATTTTGTTATGTAATTAGGAGTAACAGACAACTCCTTTATTCAGGAGAAGGCCATTGAACTAATTGTTTCCACAGCTATTACCTCCTCACAAACTCCATGGATATCTCTTTATGGCATGATGTTTAATCATTATACCTGTCATTTCCTCCAGGGGGCAAATATCAACTAGAAATTAAAATTCCAGAGACTTATCCATTTAATCCACCCAAGGTAAGGATTCATAGCTTTTGATGCTTCCTGATAACAGATCCATTTACTTGTAGAGATTGTTATTCTAATTTTCCATTTAAAAAATGGTCTTGTTTTTATGTCATCTTTCAGGTTCGGTTTATCACAAAGATCTGGCATCCTAACATCAGCTCAGTCACAGGTGCAATATGTCTGGATATTCTTAAAGACCAGTGGTGAGTAAATGTGTGCCAGCATTTCTAACATTTCTAACCCATGGTGACGCCATCATAAAAATACACACTTGTGAGACCTGTTTACCAAAGACACTTGCCAAGTTCTACAGGGTTGTTTTGTTTCTCACTTGTGTTTGACAACAGTGCAGTTTAGGGCAGCAACTTTTGATTCTTTTTGTAATCGAGTACTCTATCAAGTATTTAGGCGATTAATCGAGATATCGGATAACAGGTACATTGCGTACACTGCAGTTTTTACATTGAATCACTTCGGCTTTATTGAAATTCACCAGTAACATACAAAACAGAAAATAAGCCAGGTCTCTTAAATTGGCAACTTATTTTTTTTACTTTTTGAACATTTTGAGCATAAACGGGATCCCAAAATCAAAATACATATTTTTGTAGTAGTTCCTACATGAAACTGCTCACAACAAGGTCTGCAGATTATTTTGAGCAACCAGGTCCTGATTTCTAGAATATGACACTGGTTTTTAATTTTTCAAATGTATTGTTAGTGCTTTCAGTATCACAGGACATTTGCGAATCAGTCCAGTTATACCAGAGACAAGGCAGACATCTCTACAGCTGATATCTCAAAAATGTACAACTAATACATACAGTAGAAACCTAAATAGATAAACAGGCCCTTTAGTTACATTTATAACTGTCTCTGCAGCAAGCCCTATACCAGTTACAGCTAATCAAATGATATTAATATTTACCTTTGTGCAATGGTGTCAATATTTTTGAACTTTTAAATTTGTTTTGTTTATATTGTTCTTGCAGTTTTATTTTTTCTCTGGGTCATATCTTGCTTTTTTAGTACTTTTTTAAGTTTGGTTATTTTTATTTTATTTATTTTTATTCATGCTTATCTCTTTTTACTATATTATTACCTTTACTGCTGTCACAAAGCTAATTACCATGTGGAGGATCTTATTTAGCTTATTTATTACTAGGCCCAAATAATATCATACTTAGATACTAAGATAATTCAACTAGCTAACGCACATTTATTTCATATATATGAAAGGATGCCCTACACCTGCTTACTCTACTCACTGTCAGTATTTCTGTTCTATTTCTGTTCTACTCACTGCAAATTAAAAGGAAAGTTATTGGCTGTGAAAAGTATGTGCACATAATGCACATAATACCTATCCAAGTGGCCACCGCACAGATTTACATTCTGAATACATTTACATCCTTTACGCAGAGCCATAATCAAAGTACGTTATTTACTAGACTGCATCTCAGTTATTGATCACATTAACTGCTTCTGCTAATGTATGTGTGATATCTTGTTGTGTCAGGTCCGCAGACTTGATGCATAAACTAGATGTTTACTGCTGAGGTGCAGCAGTATTGACAACGTGCTATTATGCTAAGCTAACTCCGTTTGACAACAGACACTCTGCACTTTGTTTTCTTTTCGTTTCAACTTGAAGTGACCCCACACTTGGGATACTTTCTGCCATTTCTTCTGCGGACTCTCTTCTCTCTGCCCCTCTCTTTTCTCTTCCTGCATGATTTTGCAATGCACGCCGCACGTCTCTGTTTCAGATGCACAGCAGCGGAAGCAGCACGTGGGCGCCACAGAAATGACCAGCCGTGTCAAACACAGTGCGCTGTGTTGTGGTCCAGATTTAAATGAATCCTCGAGGCACATAATTTGCCCCGAGGATTTTTTGTAATCGAACTACCTGGATTATCCGAGGAATCGTTTCAGCCCTCGTGCAGTTATCTGAGCTTAATGCTTGTATATATTTATACAAATACCATTGTTTGATCATATGTTGATACAAAATGAAGCATAGGCTCTTAAATTGTTGATTAATTATTTAACTCATGATGTTAGAAAATAAAAATTATTTAACAATTATTGTTAATTTCACAGATTTATACAATTGTTATATTCAGGTACACTTAGATCAAACATATTTTACTCTCGTTCTACCACATTAAGTAGTTATTTTGCCACACTTTTTCCTTCTGTCTAGAAAAGTTGACATGTTATGAAACACATCTATTGGAGTCTTATGTGTTAAGTTTGTGCTTGTTTTGTTGCTCCACTTTACCGTCACTGTATATTCTTTCAGGGCGGCAGCTATGACACTGAGGACGGTCCTCCTGTCACTACAAGCGTTATTGGCAGCTGCTGAACCAGATGATCCACAGGATGCTGTAGTAGCCAATCAGGTGGGTGCATTTGTATTTTAGTTCTGACCGTGGCTGGCAAATGCACTATAGATATGTGATGATCATATTTTGCCAGCATGTTCATGTTTACACATTCATTGCCATCTGACAAGACATAAGTTTTAATTGAGTTACCACAGTTCTAGGATCTAGTCAAATGATGTGAAAACTCAGAGTAACTAAACCTGTGAGTAAGAGGTAGAGGTGCATCTGTCCTTGAATTAAAAAAATAATTTTGGGTGGACAAACCATATTTTCCACAGTTCTAGAGTGTCACAGCACCATATGATTGATTGTGCCCACTTTTGTCTGTGAATTTCAGCTATTACTGAGGATAAGATCATGTAAATGGACAGCTACCATTAAGCTCTGTGTGTAATAATGGTTGGCACCAAACTTAATTTGCCTACAAAGGTCTGCTTACAGTTAATTCAATTACAGTAGATGGGATTTAATGCGTGGTGGGCACTTGCATTGCATATTTCTGCACACTATAAAAATTTACAGAATTTGGATGTTATATGATTAGCGGTACTATGAATTTATTTTTAGATAGATTTATGTCTGGGAAAACGGTTCAGGAGTGAAGTTAACCCTTAAGTACAATTACAAACCCATGATGACACTGTCATTGAGCACATGTCATGCTTTTACAAGATTTGGTCTTTTGTGTGTTAAACATGTATCCAGCGTGTGATATGATACTTCCATGTAAACATGGAAGACGTAAAGTCTGCTTGACACAGTGCGTCAGTCTACGATTGTTTAAGCCACATAGTACCGAGCCTAGCGCAGAGCAGAGACTTTTGAATGAATACAGAGTCGATAACAAAATGGCACAGAGTAGTGCTGATCTGACTAATAACCACAGAGTTGATCTGGCAACCAATGTAAGTGGACTGGGCACAGGTGAGAAAGAGGGTCTTAAAGGGGCAGGAACTCCAACTGAGCATCTCAGACAGTGTAAGAATAGAGTGGATCAGGGATTGTAGATATACTGTAGCTTTCATCAAAAATGAACATATGAACCAGAGTTAATGCAAAGTATTGGCTCCTTAAAGGTAGACAACTTAGTGAAAAGCTGACGAGATAATATTTACTTCACCACTAATGATTTTTGCTTGGTTGCAAAGACATGCAAATCTACACTGTTAAGCATGCACATACCCAAAATACTGTTACATTTTTGGTAGGAATGTTGGCAGACTCAGTGTCTTCATCCCTGTATAGTCCTATTGTTGCTCCTGCCAGGGCAACAGCCTGAGTATTTCCTCTTGCTCTTTGACTGTCGCAGTGCTTCATACTAGTGGGTCAGTTTTTGAATAACCAGTTGGAAACCACAAAAGTGGTTGCCCACATTTATCTTGTCCTCTATGGAAAGGTAATGAGATAGGATGAATTTTGGTCAGATATTTCCCCCATTTTATGCAAACATATTTAAAGATTTATGAACGCATTAGCTGCATTCAAAGCCATAGTTGCTGTAGTTAGCTGTTAGAAGAGGGCTCCTCTTTATTACATTTTCCTTAAAGAAATGGCTTAAACTATGACAAGATAGAGCAAGGACATACAGGAGGAATAAAATTGTGTTAGCATTACATTTATCTCAAAGAAGTATTCTGTGGCACCAGAATCAGTAAAAAAAGAAAAGAAAAGAAAAAGGATTGTTTTAACACCAAGTTAAATATTTAATTCATTCATTTGCAAATATTATTGGTTCATTATGTTTTATATTTGTTTTTACATGAATTAATGTGTAAATAATTACTTTTGTCCTTTGTAATTTCACTTTATATGAATATCCCATGTCATACATACTTATGTCTGACCGGCTTATGTTTGTACAATTAACTTAAATGCCTTTGAAAAGTGAGACATTATTCTCTGTGCCAGTTCATGGTTACATGTTAAGCAACATTCTGTGACACAAATTAAGTCCATAAATCAAATTAAGGTGCAGTGTGTTTCTTTTATCGTCAGTTATAATGCTGGTAGCTGAAGCTGAGGTCAGGTGTCATGTTTAAGCAAATTATTAGACTGATCAGATAGTTTTAGGGTTTTTTGACACATTTTCCCCCAAAAAATCTCATCATTTTTTGAAGTGTGTCAATGTGTGAAACAATAAAGCTATATCTTGAATGTCACACAACCTCCTGACAAAAAGTCTACCATGTTTTTTCTTTTTGCATTTCACTTTGTTCTTTCAGTTACCCTGACTAACTAGAGCACAGACCGCTTATTATGTGTAACCACTACAAATGTAAATAAATCAAATGGAATTACAAAAGAAGGATTAAGGTGCTGCAGTGAGATGAAACTGAGACGGGGGAAAATGTTGTTAAGTTCAGGCAACAACACTTAAACGTCCCATGTGCTGCAAAAGCAATTTTCTTTGCTTATTAGTTGTTAGAAGCAGAACATGACACCTTTATGCTAAATTCTTAGGTCACAGAGAAATGCATCATGCCTGTTGAAAGAAAATGCCCCTTGAAACGCTCAGTTTTTTACTTCTTGGGGTTTATTGTGTAATAGCAATGCAGCCTCCACCTACACGTGTGCTTTCTGCTCAGCACAGGCAGGTGCCATGACCTGTTGTGGAAGTCTGGTCTGCAGCCTGTAACCCCTCCTCCACCCTCTCATCAGACATTGTTTGAGCAGCTAATCAGTGCAGAGCTCATTATCATAGCCACCCGTATCCTCCACACCCCCTCAAACCCAAGTATTTCCACAGGGGAGGGTGACAGCGCTGCATCAGATCCTCCACAGAGCCAAAATCTTTCATTTTATCATTCAACTTAAATCAAATCCTTGCTCAATCGTCAAAATGTAAACGGTCAGACACTCCAGGACATGGGACCTTTTAAAGGGTTGTCTGTCTTGTCAGGAAGTTGAGTCACAGAACAATTTTGTGGCTCTGTTATTGTCATATCTGACACAGTGACCAATGTAATAGACAATGAAGGTTGTGTTGTATGACCACAGCGTTATTATGATGGAAAACTAAATTTTATGTCATATTCCAAAAATGCAAACACATCTTGGAAGCTGAGCAGAAAAAGCCTGGTAGGCTGCAGCTTTAACATTTCTTTGGCTCTGAATGTTGCGGCAGCTTTAAGGGAATTTTTTTTTTTTTTGGCTTGGAGCACAAATACAGAACAGTGTAGATGGATCTTCTCTGCTTGCTGCCCATATGGTCTTGGAAATGTAAATTAAGCAGAGAAACATAATGTTTGTCAAGCAGGCTAACTGTACTTTTCTACATTTGTTCATCCCACAGTACAAGCAGAACCCAGAGATGTTTAAACAGACAGCGAGGCTCTGGTCGCATGTTTACGCAGGCGCTCCAGTCTCTAGTCCAGAGTACACACGTAAAATAGACAAACTCTGTGCCATGGGCTTTGAAAAGGTAAGAGTTTTTTTTTTTTTTTTTTTTTTTTTACCTTTTCCTCCGATTTTTGCCTTTTTTGATGCTAACTAGATGTTTTTTGTTTTCTTCCCAGAATGCAGTAATAGTGGCGTTGTCATCAAAATCCTGGGATGTGGAGACAGCGACAGAGCTACTGCTCAGCAACTGAATCTCAACACCCTCTTTATCCCCGTCCCCTTCCTCCTCACACATACATGAACCATCTTTCCTCCAAATGTCCTGCTGTCTCAAATCATCCTTGTTCCTCTTTGAACCCTCTGTTTGACAGTGGAGTCCTCACCTCCACGAAAACTCCCTCCTCCCCCTCTGTGTGACAGCTCTCCCTGCTCTTCACCTCTGCTGTACCACACTCCACTCATTTGCTTCGTGAGCTCTTATTTCTGGATTCTTTTGGTTCGTTCAACATTCCTCTCAGTGTTACAATCAGAAGTTTCAAGCTCATCTCATCACCCTTTGATGCAAATGTCAGACTGAAGACCCCACCTGTGTCCCCTAGCCTCCCAGCTTTCAGGCTGTGTTCAAGAAGCAGCTGTCAGCAGCTTATTCTTGCCTATGCAGTGCATCTACTTTTCATTTGTGAAAACTTAAGCAGGGGAGGCTCATTCTAGGAGGCTCTTTTGGACTTGGTTAGACTTATGATACCCTTGGGCTGGTTTTCTCAACCAGGGATTGATAGAAATCCTAAAAAACGTATTTCTCTAATAAAATTTTCAGTAGAAGGATGAAGGATAAAATCAACAGTACATCAAAATTTTAAGAAACTTGAATTATATTTGCTATTTCTACACTGATATTTTTAAGGCACAACTTGTGAAAACTCAGATTTTAAAAATTTGGATATTTCAATCAAATTTTTGAAGAGAAATACTGCTTTTTCTTGTGGTATTTGCTTAACTTGGCTCAGGCTAGTTTTGGATTAAGACACTTTTTATCGTTGCAGCAAAAACTGTGATGGTACCTCCTTAAAGTAGGCAGCATCTTGATAGCAAGGCTCTGCAAAACTACCTTCAAGGTCAAACATGGTCCAAAATTAACTCTCTACTTATTAGCAATTTTTTATTTGGTTACTGATCTCAGAGGCTTATGTGTTGCATGGTGGCTAAACGTGCGTACCTAAATGGTTATGTACAAAAAACATGCATATCAAAAACATTGTCTTAACACTGATCTGAATAAATGATCTGATCTGTGAACATTATGCTGTATTCACTCAACAAAATTCAAATTGATGGTTGGATGGTGAGTAAAAAAAAGTTAATTTTGGACCCTGAATCCAAACAAAATGACATGGAGGCAAATAGTATCATGACATTAGGTCTGTGACACCGCAAGAGGACATGTTTTGTCTCAGAGATGGTAGCATGTAGCAAGACAAACATAGAAGAGAGTTACCGTGGTATAGCACCTCTGCCATGGGGTGTTTAATCTCTGTGTCAGACATGCAGCAGTTGAAGCCATAAGTGACAATACTTTTTGACCAGTTGGTGGTTAGCAGTGTCTTAACATCACACCTTTGTGCCATCTCAGCCCTGGTTGATACAAAAATAAGTACAAGGCTTCAATTAGGAACCTTATTGAAAAATAAATCAAACATGTCAACTTGATATCACATCATGGCAATGTATCATGGAGTTTTCTACAGGCACAGATTAGGGTAAAGCTGATTCCTGTTTAGTAAACCAGCCCATAAGGTGTTACTGAGATGTTCACATAGCGTTTTCTCTTTATGCCACTTTTTCCCGATTGAGCTGACTGACTTACACAAAGCTCTGGCAGAAGAACTTCATATCCTGTCCCCTACCTTTTCTTCACTCAGCTTACATCACCTGTCCTTTTCCTCATATTTAAAAAAGAAATTATTTGTTTTTGACCTCCTGCAGGAATACATATGGATTCTTGTTTTTAAACCAAGAGAAAACAAAACAACCATATACAGCTGTATTACAACTTGTCATAAGTCTGGATGGAAATAGTTCAAAAACAAGTTTGAAAAATATTGCTGCATCTTAATGATGCCAATGGACAATTATGTCAAAAAGATTCATCTGTAAATATAGATATTAAAGTCTGTGTAAATTAAATACTTCTCTCCTTCTGTGACCTTTCTTTATAGTACATGTACATTTTATCTGAAGCATATTTTCTCCCCATCAAGAGGGACAGCAAAAGGAGGAGACCTCCTTTAATCAGATTGTCCCAGTCAGGTGTAGTACTTTAAATCATGGCGACAGTATTGACAGCCAGATTAACTTTTTTTTTTGCTTTTTTGTGGTTTATTACAAGTGTGTTTTGCATACATTTAAAGAAAAACTTGGATGAGACTGAATTTTCCAAGACCAACAGAAATTGAACCTACAGGGAATAGCATCGCCTGTGAAAATGGAGCAAGGAAGCCAATTTAGATGAAGAATGTTGGTGCAGATGAACAGGGGAATAGATGAATTGTATAGTGGATTAGCTTTGCTGCACTTTGGATTGGTGCAGTAACATTGTACTGCTGTTGCACAAGGTTTAGCAAACACTTTTTAGAGCATTTTGAACCCTCCAAAGGAGACGACGGGCATCTCTCATAATGTTATGATCACTGTGCTCGCTGTTGAGCAAACTGAGAATGGACAGCAGACAGATGGCCCATTTGGTAGCAGGGTGTGCTGCACTGACCCCTCCAAGTCATCCCAAATATAATCTGAACACTGCCCCTCACTCACAAGACACTAAAAACAGACCATAATGTTTATGTTAACCTTTTTACAGCTACATGTAGGTCAAAAAGATACAAAGACCTTTACTTTGGATTTAAATGTGGGTGGTGCCCGTTCTTGCATGGTCAATCTGTCTCTGTAAGACCAAAGCTCGTCTTGTATGCCTCTGCAGGAGGCTGGCATATGTTTACTGTTTATCCTCCAACCAAAACTGATCCAAGTACCCCACAGTATAGGACTCTCCCACACAGGGCTGAATATATTACATCACAAAAGTAAATGAAATTAGCTCGTTGCATTATTAAAGCCCTGGAGGTCTCCCATTCATCATTGTTGCATTGCTGATAGGATGCAGTGTGTTACTGCCTTACGATGAAACAAACTGTAGTTTATTTGTAATAATGGATTTGTTTGTAAAAAAGAATGCACCCATTTCGCTGCCACTGGGAGTTATATAATCTTTGACGTAATGGTGATGTTAAGGTTGCCTTTAATAATTATTTTTTAGATTTTTTTATGATGATGTAACTAAGAATCTTAAATAGACTTCACTCCCATGTTGCTTTGCTGTAATTCTTGCTGTTGAGAAATAGTTGCTTACAGTATTAACCTTTTAGTTAGGACATTTTCTGTATAACCCATCTTAATTCTAATTATGTTATACAGATTATAAAAACCATATATGTTGACACAAAGTTATTTTCTATAAAGTTTAAACAGCTCATTATCAAAAAAAAGAACACAATGCCTCTCACATTGAATCGATCATTTTTAATTTGTACAGCGCATGCCTATAACAAATGTTATCTTCAAACATTTTACTGAAAATAGACTGTGCACCTTGTGCTACAATGAACAAAATCCCAGCATTTCTGTCATTTAAATGTTGATTCACAACATTATCATCATAATATTTGAATCTGTGCTGGATCATTTTGTCCACAGTAGCACTGGTATGAATTCCCACATTTTAAGTGTCAAATCCCAATATCAGGAATAATCAAAAAATTAACAAGATGCCTTTTGTCCTGCACAGAAGAAGTATTCTCCAGCTGAATGACAGCGAGAGCCAAATGTGGCATGTGGCATGTGGCAGGCCCGTCTTTCTTTTAGTGGTATGTCACTTCTATTAGTGTCACCCCCCTCCTTGCAAAATGTATGTATGTGTGTGTATATATATATATATATATATATATATATATTTTTTTTTTTTTCAGTAGTGGCACCCTTGAGGAAACAATTTATGAATACAAAACCAGTTTTCCAGTAATTTATGAAACATTTCATTCCAAAAAAATAAAAAATGTAATTTTGGAAGTTTCATAGTTCCATTGCAAGATCAGTAGATCTTGCAATGAAACTATGTTGCATGTAAGTAATACACAGCCCCATGCCTATGCCTATTAAATAATATGAAGGTAAACAAATCATGTATTGACTGCAGCAAGTAAACCATTTTTTCAAAATATGACCTCATGACCAAGGTTTCTGCAGTTTCATGAGGGACTGCTGTTGCTACAATCGATTATTCTGCTACATGACAAACTGTGTTAGCTTTGAGAAAAAAATGCACATTTGGGTTTAACAAATGTTTCACATTACTGTTAATAACATAAGATAAGATAAGATATTCCTTTATTAGTCCCACAGGGGGAAATTCCAAAAATATACAGCAGCTGCAGGATACAAGAGAAATATAAGAAAGAAGCATTATAATGAAAATAAGGTAGTTACAAATCAAATACAGTAATGTAAAAATAGAAATAGAATTTTTTAAAAAGTGTAAAAAAAAGTATATACTATATAGTAAGTGGCATATTTACAGTCCTTATGTACATGTTTGTTATTAAACAGCATAAGCATAAACATTAGATAAAGAAAAGTGGGATACCATTTGGTCTCTTCCAAAAAAGATTGCAAAGATCAATTGCACCCAGACAAGAGCAATACAACTTAAAATTTTACACTGATTGCATATATCCCCTCACTGCAGGCATTTCTTCCAGCCCTCTCTTTCCCCTCTGTGCTTAAGTGTTAAACTGATGTGGGAACTTTAACTCATTTTTTCTGATGTTGTCACAAACTTCAAAGATATTGTGTTGAAATTATGAGTATAATGGAGAGAATTTTTCATATTAACATAGAAATGGACCCCATGTCCCTGATTCTAGGTCCTTAAGTGACTGTTTAAAAACAGGAGCCAACAACAGACTGTATAATATTCTCATGTTTGAGGCTAGGAAAAATATTCTTTTGCAGTGGGTTAGTGACAAGGTTCCTTCTGTCTGTGGTTGGCGCAAAATAATTTTTGAACTGATTCCTCTAGAATATCTTACCAGTATCATACATCACAGTGCAGATCAGTTCTACAATGTGGTGTCCAATTTGGACTGCATGGACCGGACCTGTCCTCCACCCTATTAAAAGGACTGCTGTGAACGACACTACTGTAAGACTGATCTACCACCTCCTCTATTATGCCATATGTTTGTCTCTCATGTAAGAGCTGTCCTGTTTGTTTTGTGTTTGCTGTGTGTCTAGTTTTGTAGACACTGTTTTGTTGAATGGAAACAAAAACTGCAATAAAAACAATGGAAAAAAATAAGAATAAACATACACATAACATTATTATTATTATAATGTCAGACTTTCAGGTGGCAAGTGACGCTAAAATAAGCAACATGCCATAAAAGGACTGTCAGGCACTGCCAAAAAGAGTGACCTGCCGCAGATCCTTTAGTGGCCTGCCTCATTTGGATTTTGGTGCTACTTCACCAATTTCGGCAAAATAGACACTCCGGCCACTTTATTAGGTATACCTTTTTAGCTGCTCATAAATACGAATAGCTAATCAGCTTTTTGAGGTTCTAAGCCGAGATGAGCAGCAAAATGAGGAATAAAGTTAATCTTACGTGACTTTGAATGGTTGCCGGACAGGCTGGTCTGAATATTTGAGAAACTTCTGATCTGCTGATATGCTCTTGCACAACCATCGGGTTTACAGAGAGAGCTCATAAAAAAGGAACACGTATCTAGTGAGCAGAAGTTCCTAGGGCGAAAAGGCCAGGTTGATACCAGAAATCAGAGGCCAATAGCCAGGGAGGTATGACATGAGAGAAAGGCATCAGTAACTCAAACGCCACTGGTCACATTAAAGGGATCCAGAAGACCATTTCTGGATGCAGCACAGGCACATTATGGGCCTGTTAAAATGCCACATATTGTTATTGACCATGTTCATCCTTTTATTACCACAGTGTACCCATTACCTGATGGCTACTGGATAATTTGACCTTTCACAGTGCTGAAATCATCTCAAACTGGTTTCTTAAACATGACAATGAGATTACTTAACTCCAGTGGCCTCCACAATAACCAGATTTCAATACTAGTACAATCGAGGGATGTGTGGATGACAGATCTGCAGCAAGTGCATGATGCTACCATAACCATGTTTATGTAGACCTAAATATCCGAGAAATGTATGCCACAAAGAATAAAGACATGAAGACTAAATGAGGGGTCAAGTTGGTACAAAGCAAGGTGTTCTGAACAAAGTGGCCATTGAGTTTATTTATATCTGTGAGTTCATGTGCCAGGGTGCATGCTGACATGGACATGCCATCAAAACAATCAGACATCAGGAACAGATTAGATGAACTACAGATGTTACTGATTACTGTGTAGGCTTTATAAACATGTATGGGTTTAAATAATTTTCCAAACAATAAACTAATAGTAAAATTAATGCATTTAACTTTTTATTTCCAATCTATCCTCTTCTCTCCAAAGGGAAAAAAAAGCCCCACAAGGAACAAGAAGATGCATCCCAGCACACAGAAGAGCCAAATTCAATATCAGATTTAAACATTTTATGATGAAGTCTAAAAGAGAGATGTATGCATGTTCAAACAGGAAATGAATATAACATCTGAACAATAATACAAGAAGTTAATGCTAACCAAAATACAAAAATTAATTCTGCTATAAGCAATACATTACATCCTACAACATCAATATTTAATACTGGCAGGAGTAAGTTAAAATTTAGTGACACATCTTATCTCATTATTACTTGAATTGTAAATAAAAGGGCCAGCAGTGTATAGAGTGGCATAAAACAGAACTTTTACTTAAAAAAAAAATTGGTGCACATTTTATGCAGCCATCATCTCAAATGGCTATTTCTTTTGGGAAGCAAGCCTTTAAAGGCAACTACTTCTATGTGTTTTGGTATCATAAATCAGTAATAAATGTAATTTTAGAGCTCTGTCATAAAAGTTACAGTTCATGTAAAGGTATTTATCATATGATTCTTCCATTTCCCTATGAATACCTAGACTCACTAACAAGAAAAAGATGTTGTCTTGCAAATTTACACTCAAAAAATGACTCAAGATGGAGATAAAATGTTATTTTTTATGTTTAAATTACTTAGAAGTTTTATAAGTGCTGACTTATTTTCACACCCTAAATAACAGTTCTTTTTACAGTTAAATAACTAAATTAAAAGCTGAACTCCTATTCCCCTCTCATATCTGACCTGGTTTTGGCAGCAGGTTGTAGCAGCAGCAGCCCGCCTGTATGTCAAGCTTTGATTGACAGGTGAATGGTCCAGTGTGTGGCGAGGCCATGGCTGGTTGTTATCCTGTTTCTCTCAGTCTGGTGCTGCTATGTGATAGCTGGAGTTTTATTCCCTTTGTCAGTCTGCAGACGTGTTGCCTCCCCTGCCAAGCTGTAAGAGCTGCTCTGATGGCCGGATGGAGTGATGCTCACTATCTACTGCTGAGTTCAACTGGGGTTGAATGGGCAGCATGTCGAGCTGATAACAGGAGGAACTAAAGGAAGATAGTTTGCTGGTCGCAGTTTTCTTCAAATTTCTCCTGGAAGTATTTTTAAAGTACTAAAGATGATTCCAATAATCTGCCTGGCAATGCTGCTTCCTGAAGGTGGGTCTGATACCCCTGCTTACATACCTGTGCTGTTATTATGTTCAAATGAATACTGCTGTCTAGGACTCTTGAATGCATGTCCCTCAACTGAAAACAGATGGATGTCTGACAAAGAATGATATATTGCTATCTGTGTAATGACTCAAAAAGCAATACATTTTAATATTACTTTTGAGTAAATACAAGTTAATATTTTTCTTTATTTGCATCTTTTGATTTTAAAACTTTTTGGTGAAACCACTAAATGGCTTCTCGTCTTTTTGAAATAAACATAATTTAGGGATCTCATTAATTCAAAGTCTTTACAACCCCTTTTGGCTTTCTCTCAATGATTTACATAAAGGAAGAACAGGAATGGTCTAAGCAAATATTATTCCCAAAATGTCTTCTAATAAGGAGATTGTTACTACAGTTTTATACCTTTATGAAAATTTTTGATTTATCATATTTCGTACTGCTTTCCATCAAAAATAAGTGATAGCACATACCTACAGTGCTTATTAAATCCAATTTATTACCTGTTAATTACCACCTGTCATAAAAATGAGAAAACACCGATATTTCAGAAATCTTTCAAAAACTTGTTTGTCACTGAACATGTTTTTGTTATTGGACATACATTTAAACAGACATGTAGATTTTCAAACTCAATTCACCTTTTTACGCCCAAACTTGAGACGGCTCACTGAGTTTCTCAAAGAAGACTCAAAATTAATCAAGCATATCATATCATTCCAAAGCTAAAAGTATTTTTTCTGTTCAGGAATGCATGTAAATATCTTTAATATGACATCTTAAGAAATTACAGTGTGCTTTTTGTAAAGGGCAATTTGAAAATTCATGGTTAGCAATAATTATTATATGTTAGCATCAAAAATATCATTTCAGTTAAAGAGCTTCTACATTCTGGTGTATTAACATTACAGAATCATAAATGATGACCTTGGTAATTACCAAATCTGTTAATTTAGGGCAGCTGCAGCATAAACCTCGCACTGGGTGGTGGTCAAATAAACTTGTTAAACACTTTACATGTAATACTGTTGAGAGGCCCTGTGTTGTTTGTCACAATGACTAATGACCCTTTCTCTCCCCCTGCAGTGGCTCATTCAGCTCAGGGTCATTTTGCCCACAAGCTCTTGAACGATTTGATGGAGAATTATTCCAGTGCTCTGCGTCCTGTGGAGGACACGGATAGAGCACTCAACGTCACCTTGCAGATCACCCTCTCTCAAATCAAAGACATGGTAGCTACCAGCTTGCGTTTTTCAGCCCTTTGATATAAACTCTTTAATTTCAAACCCTGCATGTTATTTTTTACATCTCTGATCAAAAAGAAACATGCAGTATTTCTTTAAACCAGACAACAGGACTGTTTCTGAACAAGTTATCAGAATCAGCTTCATTTTTCAGGTATGTTAAAACACGAAAACGGATTATGGTTGACTTTGCTTTCTATCTACAAACATTTCG